>ML120380.1:92530-430899 GCA_003788595.2 Choiromyces venosus 120613-1
CAAGTGGTTGATTGATTCCCCCCTAAGACTGCCATATATATATTGGGAGTTCGCACTACATTGCGTAGTGGAACTAACGCACAGAGGTGCAGGTGGAAGAGTAGACTTTATCATTCATCCTTCATTTGTGGTTTGATAGCATGGAGTTGTTGTAGTTTGCTGGCAAAGAGTTGTGAGGGTGGGAAGGACGATGATAGTAGCATCGGGACGACGATTATAGCATTGAGATGAGGTTAGAAGCATTGGTGGAGTAGAACGATTGTGCCGTTCGATTTATCTGACTTTCCTTTTATTTTTATTTTTATTTTATTTTGTGTCAGACCGGTCGGAGTAATTTTTTGGATAGCATGACGAACACTATCCCTTTTTCTCATGACGGATGTTCTGGTTATCTTTTCTTTTATAAACATTTTTCTTTTTGTGTTTAGTTTTTATCTCCTTTCTGTTAGTAAGGCCTCCAGGTGCTTCAGGCTCACGTACTTGCACAAAAACCACAACTAGAGAGCGTTCTCCAAAGCATTCCTGTAGGCGCCAGTAGAGCCACCTGAAATCCATAAGGTTAGATTACTCCGGTAAGGCCTTGCTCAGCGCTTGCACCACCATGACTTAGCGCTATACGAAGCTAGAGAGCAACTTAGCACCAACGAGATGATCAACTTCCCGCGAAAACAACAGTGTCTTATCAGGAACTCCACATTTGAACCATAGGTCTTAGAGCACTATATTTGCGGAATAGGTATATCGGAGTGCCCTCCGAAGACTCATGGGTTGTATAAGTCTGAGTCATCTGCTGTCGCGCTGATCTCAAACAAAGAAGCTAAAGGTGCTTTGTCTACGTGGCCGGTTCCACTTCTGCTTTGGTCTTCAACTGAAACTCAGCACCCGCAGTGGTCGTTTCAGTCTCAGCGTCTTGGGGACTTAGAGTCTCCACTCCAGCACGGCTATCATCTCAGGTTCCACCCTACACAAGAATTATATAGCGTTTTCAGAAAAATTCCGACGTTCCACTTGACTGAGTCAAACGAGTGCCGTATCCTCTATAGACCAGAACACGGACAGCGCTCTATGTAGTTCCTTGGATCTTAGCTGACCATAAGAAGAACTAAGCGAAAGAGTGGGGGGCCGTAACTACCTTGCTCGAAGAACTAAAGATCTCCGCATCTCTGCGGTAATGTTGAGGGGTAAGGCTTGGCCAATTCGTGGGAGACCCATTTCACAACGACCAAGTTCTTTTCTATTGGCCCCGGTCATTGCTAAAGGTTAGGATCCTTCACGGAACGGAAGGGTTCCAGTAAGTAGAATATGAAGGGCGAATCGGCAGAGAATTGACAGCACTAGTTTAGCCTACTGAATCTCTCTTCATCTTACAGTAGTTGCATATCTTGATTCTTGTCCGAAGCTAGGAAGCATTTCATCTCCAAACCTAGTAACAGCCTGAAGTACTCCAACTAGCTAGCCTCTTTCCTTAGCTACACAACCATGGTCTCTGCTCCGCGAAGGAAATTTGGTATATCACGGAAGAATTCGAAATTCTGATGCGGGACTCCGGGACATCAGTCCAAACTGGATTCGGTAAGTTGCGGGAGGCCGTTGAGGTATATCTGACCTAGAAGTTCGAATCCTAAGTCCTTACGGCATGTCTGTAGGTCCACCACTTAGAGGGTGGCTAATTCGCATCGGTAACGGTTATGTTCGGACTATGAACAATCGGCATATTGACCTCGCTTCCAGAGTGGTTTATAGAAAACGAGTTTCGGAAACTAGTGCTCCGCTCGAAATTTTGCATAACTAGGTAGTCCTAAGGTGAAGACGGATTTGTGGGTAAACGTTGGCTAACCCACGTGCGGTACGGGATAGGAGCTAGAGAGATGACATCTGGTCCATTGTAAAAGAAGATCCCTGAACTTGAGGAGGGCGTACCGCCAAAAGGTTAAGGCCGTCACGGATCTGAAGTCTCGCTGGGCCATCGATTAGCCCAGGAGAAGTCAAAGCGTTCGACGGGGTTGGGGACAGTATCGTATCTATCGTCATACTCATGATCCCCCGGGGAAACGACGCTGAGAGTCTCTAGACACGTTTGAAGAGTGAAACCCCTGAACCCTCCCAAGAAGTAATAACAACGACTTTCCGCTGCACACAAACTGTTCCTATTTCCTACAGTTAGTGCCTAGTTACCCGCCATACAGAACCACTAGTCTCGTTTTCTGTCTCAACTAGTTTTCTTCATTCTTTAACTTCATTCCTCATCTCTTCATTCTTTCTTTTCATTCCTCATCTCTCCACCATTCCTCTCTCTCTCTCAACATTCTTCTCTTCATCGTTTTCTGTCTCAACTAAGGTATGACTCCTTTTCTCATTCCTTAGTTGTTTCTCTCGTGTTTGTTTGTTTTGTTTTCTTGTTTGTTTTCTTTTCGTTTCTTGCTCCTATGATGAAGATATAAACCTACGGGATCTTTTCATGTATTAAGAAAATCAAGCTTCTCTTCTTTCTCGTGCACACTCATATTGTTACACTGTTGGTGTTTGGGGAAAGAGGTGCGGAGCGTGATTGTTTTCTGTGTGCGCGGGAGTGGGTTTGTATACGCGGTGAGAGGGGGAGGGGAAAGCGGGGAGAAATGGGGGGGAAGGGGTGACGAATGATGAGAGCGGCATAGTATAGTTTGATACTGTACGGTATTATCGTGGGGTTGGGAGAAGAGAAGAGGGAAGAGGAAAAGTGAAGGGATTAGTAAGGGAGGGAGTGTACTGGTACTGGTGAGATTAGTACCGCGTACTAACTAATGACTAAAGACTAATCTGTACGGTGGATAACTGCTGAGTCCAGCACACGTGGCTAATCTTCATGTGAAGGCATGACTTACGGTAGACCTGAGGGGGAATAGTGATGGGAGTGGTAAATACTAAGGGGGGAGAAATAGAGTTTATGCCTGCTGCTGGGGATTTGCTAAAGTGGTTGAGGGGTGGGAAGCACGAGGAGCTTGTGGTAAAGTTGGATTTACAGTGCAGATAAGATGGGGGTGCGGTTCGGAGAAGATATCAAGTGGGTATGTTAGGTTTTGAAAGTTCAGCTCAGGAGGGTGAGGGAAAGCTTGTGGAAGCGGAGCGAAGGGAAGGGAAGAGAATAGAAATGCAGGCCCGGCAGTCTTCCTCATGAGACGGGAAGCTCAGAGTCTCTGCCGTTATACCCAAACTTCAAATCAACCTTCTGACAAACTTCTCGGTGATTAAGTAGGTGGGTGTAAACTACAACATCATTATGTCCGCGGCGGGAAGTAAAAATTCTTGTTTTTGGTATTTAATATTTGGAGCGCTAGATTTCTCCACGAGAAACTCGTTTGGCGAGTGATATCTTGTGACAACCGACGAATCCAGACTTGAGCCTCACGTTAAATCTTGAGCACTCCGAATCTATGCTCCGGCTTGTGACAAACACCGTACCCAAGTATAATAACAACCTGTGTACGAACCACACATCGCCGCCAGTGAGTGTCTTTGCCCTAAAACCTATTCTCCTTGTTTCCGTTTTTTTTTTGTTCCATCCGTTGTTAGGGGGACCCGCCATTATAGAATACTATACGCCCCGGGGCGGGATATCCAGAGTGCGGAGGGGGGGGCATTCGGAGTTGCTATAACAGTTCAATTCACGGCTCAAAAAATTCTTTTTTTTTTTCTATTTGGCGGGGGGGCGCGTTTTCGAGGGGGGGCGTATTTTTAAGATGGTACGGTATTGTTTGAAAAAAAAAGAAAAATATTTTTGTAGGGCGTTGGGGGGAAAATGATTGGAGGAATGGTTACTGGAAAAGGTGCCGCCGCGGTCATTTCCCGCCGTTGCCAAGATTTGTGTGGACGTGGCGCAGTCGGCAGGGATGTTTTGATTCCGCAGTGGGGGTAGGAGGGCAGGATTTGAGAGACAACTTGGGGTTGTATGGTTCACTCAAGCGCTGCATGGAGGAGTTGTTGGGTATTTGCAAGTGGCAAATTTCGTTGGGCAGGGCGGATGGAGGGGAATTTGAGGGGGAGTTCACGTCCAACTCACCGCGATAATTACTTTGCAAAACAATTATTGGAAGCGGGAGATACAGATTAAAAAGTATAAGCTGCAGAGATGATTAATTTTGTACTCGGGCGCAAACTAAATACTCGAAATGCTCGCGACAACAGCCGCCCCTCGTCAACAATCGTGTCTTATCATCAACCATCAACAATGAAAAGCAACACAACTTCTTGGTAGGAAAAATAGTAACAATATTTATTCAGCAAGATAATCTCTAGATAAATAAGGAATGTATGAAATATTTTTTTTTAGTATGGCAGTTGTTGTGGTAGTAGGTAGTAGTGGTGTTGGCGAGGTACGATGGCTGATAGGGGACGATCGTTGGCGCGCACTCATTTCGAATACTTAATTTGCGCCCGAGTAGAATACAGTAGGTTAGGAAGTAACGGTGTAATATCTGGATTTTTGGGAAATTAATTTTTGCTCTTGTCTGTGATGGTGGGCGGTTGGTAGATTTAGGAGAGATGTTGGATTTGCTTAGTAATGATTTACTTGTTACAATGTTGTATTGTGATTTATTGGCAAGGGCTATGGTAGCTTATAAACTTGAATACTACCTTACAGCATTTATTTATTTTTTCCTGTCATCTGTTATCTTCTCTTTCTCTAATAACCTTTTCCTTCAACTTCCCCTCTGATTTCCTTTAGCTGTTATCGGTAACGTTTTGATGCAGCATAAAGGGTAAATCTTCTCCCTTGAACTCCTCGACAGAGGAAATCCCCTAGTGTCGTTCTAGTGCTGTTCTAATTTCTCTTGGCAGTTTTTTCTAGACCTCCCCCCGCGTTCATCTATCAAGACCGTTTCTTTCCTTACCTTTTGTCATGCAGGTTCTTCACAGCTAATCGCCCCTCATTCTTAGTTTCCTTCTCCATGGTCAATATACTAACTTTATATAACCACATTCAAAAATTCCTTGATGGTATATATCTCATTAGGGAATATTCTCTTATTGATCAGTAGACAATTGACATGTTTCTTTTTTAATCCCTTCATCACGTGTTATGCAGCGTACAACTTAATAATATCCTTAAAGGAAAAAAAAAAAAGGGGAAAAAGATGCCTGTTTCAGATGGTTTCAGGCGTTAACCCGAATAAGCGCAATATTTTCAACGGAAAACTCTCAGAATGCCCCCTCGGATAGGGACAAGGGTCTAATGTGCCCCACGCAACTACAATACCCTCTGAAACTAAGAAGTGTTTTTTTTCTTTCTTTGCCTTCGATAGCAATATCCTATGTCTAGTGCCCCTTATACATGAAATAGTCCCCAAGACCACTGGTCTAAAGTTCTTGGAGGTATTGAAAATAATTGAAATACTTTCCACCAGGCGCATTTGACTAGTGTTGTGATGGATTCAGGGTAGATAAAGGTTGGGATAGATTTTGGTTTGGGTGAGCACTTATACACTGCCGGTACTCATTCGTAAAAACAGGTGAAAAGTGGCATTCTAATTGGTGAAGGGCATTTTAGACCCTTGTCCCTATCCGAGGGGGCATTCAATCGAGTTTTCCGTATTTTCAATCGAGTTATGATGACATATATTTCAGCACGACTTGATACGAGCACAGACGATCCTCCAATCACACCTTAGCAGTCAAGCCTCACTCTGTTTTTGTAGCTGCTAGGAAGATTTTATTCTGCCCTTGGGATTTCTCCCGCGTTTCTATTGCTGTCCTACCAGTACAGGAAATGCTAGCCAGCACCGGCGACTACCGTACTATCACTCTTGTTTTTTTTCTCCTCGGTTGATCTCACTCACTCACTTCATTAATGAGGATTTTCTTGAATGTCAGTGTCCATAGCAAGCCCGGGCTACCTTGATAAATAGCTGGACTATTAAATTTTTAACATTTCATAACCGTCATTGTCTACCTTTGTACCAAATAGGTACTTCCCAAATAAATCTTTACCGAATAATTTTTCAGTTGCATTTATTCACATGCAATTATATACTGCCAAAACACAATTCCTTGGTACCTGACTGGATGTGTTGGATCACGTGCATTAAGGCAGGCCCTGCCCGCAGCAACTCTCACCACCCCGCACCCCAAAGGTGCCCCTGTCGGAACACGATAACCTCCGTCCCGAGCCCCGGTACCGGTATACCGCACAGCGCGCACACAGGACGAAACGAAAGAAAAGCACACACGCCCCGGATAAGAAAAACACAAACGATACATAAATTAGACAACATAAATGAGAAAATAAAGATTCCTGCATAGCAGGCAACGGACCACCCGAACAAGTGTGTTGAACTCTTGTTCGTAACAGCCCAAAATGTAATGTGTCCTAGGTCGCGAACAGGCAACGAAGTACTGACTTGGGCGCATCGGCAGGGTTCGTGATGCAGGATTGGTGAGTGCCTAGGGAATTTGGATAGGCTTCTACGGGTTGGAACAGACATCCATAAGAACCCAAGCATTGTACTTTTTCAATCAGCCACAATCCCACCGTACGCAGGGAGCAAAATATGAAATACTAACAGCGATGCTGTCACCCTTAACTTTAGCATCCCACATCCCTTCCCAGATCTTCATCTTCTCCTCGATCAATTCCTGCTCGGTAATCCCCATATTCTTGGCACGCAACTCGAATTCAGTTATCCGCAACAGCTTCTGCTCTAGTTGCAACCTAGCCTCACTACCGGGCGCGGTCGGTGCTATATCAGAAGGATTAATATCTCGGAGTTGAGCTTATGGAGTTGGGGTTTATACGGGGTGTAGACACGTGCCGTCTATATTCCTCCCTGTGATGAGCGTGCCAAACAGCTTCACTGTAACCACTGCTTTTGAAGTTCCTCGGGCGCTTGAGGTGCTTCAATAGATATTCATCAGACTTGTCTCCCTTGAAAGTCTTGGAGCAGCCCGAGGCCGGACAGGAGAGTGACGACGGGCCGACATGGATAGGAGCGCGGTCGGACAGGACTTCTGAGAGGTTCGCAGAGAGGGTAGTGTAATCCGGGGTAGTATTTTCATTCTCGGGGGAGAGGAGGGTGTCATTGGGGATGTAATATCCGGAAATGCCTTCATGAGAAGTGTGAGACATGATAATTGAGTTTTGTAAAGAGATTAAACTGGTGTTGGAATGGGCTTTGTTTGTAGGTACGAGTAGAGGATACAAGAGGAAATTCTGAGGGGGTAATTAAACTATAAGTCTTATACCAGCCGTTAGTACGTATACCCGAGAGGGAGGGAAGAAGTGAGTATTAACCAACCTCGACTGTTCAGTCGGCTATAGTAATTTCTGCGTGTAATATTTGTACCGGGTACTCGTAGTTGAGGGGGGGGTGATGGAGAAACGATTTTATAGAGCAGGAATGGGCCACTTATACAGTTGATCTACCCCCTCTCTGCGCGGACGACCAAGTCACCGGGATAGTCAACGATCAAAAAGAGGAAAAAGGCCAAAAAAACAAAAAATGTACAGTATCATTTATCTTACTTTTTTTTTTTTTTTGGCCTTTCTCCTCCTCTGGATCTCTGGCCATCCCTCGGGGCGCCCCATGGAGCAACGGTAAAAAGCCGCAGATGCGCTTGCTGCACCTTTAACGTGGCTCTTTTTTTCTTTTTTGCCTGCAGCGCCTAAGCTACATGATTGGATCTCCGAGAGAAAAGCCACTACCCCCCTTGATGTGGCAAAATTGAGAAGTCGGTACGGCTTTTTCAAACGTTTAACACATATGGAAAAGCCAGCGCAAACGGTTTCATTTCGATAAACTCCGAGATGGAAGAGCCCCCCACACCAAGACTTCTCCTAATAATATTATCGAGGTTAATCACAGCAGCGGAAGCCTGGGTCATTTTGTGAAATATTCACCTTGGAAAATAATCACCATTTCCTAAGTATCTGGAAACGATATTGCAAAAGCTTATGTCTACCGTAATGGCTGCGCTCTGAACAATCTTTATCAGGACTGAGTAGGGATCCTTCCGAGAACCCGCATCCAAAACACGGCCACCCCCCGTCTTGCTTAATTTCCGCAACAAGCACGTGCAGATCTACAAGTAACCCTAACCCCTCATGAGATCTCCTCATCGATTCCCGCAGCAACATCGCTTAAGTGCCCTTTCTCTATATGCATCTCATCGTCGGTACTCGGGTGTCAGGGTACTTGTATCTGACAATAAGTACAGTCGCACCCCGCTATCCCGGACGGCCAAAATGCAAAGAATCTGTCGGGCACAGCGGGTGATCCGGGACATCAGGTCGATGAAGTCATCACCCTGGTTGATAAGCTATCCCCTTCCATGAGTTGGTTGCGAAGTCCAATAAATTTGGAGTTCTGTACACTCCTGTCCGCAAAGTTCTCATACCTATGCTCCGCGACCATTACAACCACACCAAAAGGTTTCATTACTTGTTACACAACCCACGAATTTGGGTTTCTACCAATTATTTCATGCGATAGACATTTAGCATCGGCTTCATGTCTGACTCCTACGAAAGTCTCCTTAGGAAGAACCGATGGTTACAGGAGAAGTTGGAGGAGGCAGAGAAGAAGTTAGAGAAGTGGGTTAGGGGGGTAAATCAATTTGTGCCTTTGAGTCCATGTTCTCCATCCCCAGAGATGGAGAGAGGAAAAGGGGAGAGTTTGAGTAGGAATTTAGCGAGGAAGAGGGAATTGGAGAATAGTACTCCAGAGTTTCTAGAGGAGAAGGCAAGAGGAGAAAGTTGAGGGGCGAAGAGGTGGGAGGTCAGGTTGACCCTGAAGGATCAAGGGGTGGGCAACTCCCAGTGATGGTTAAAGTGAATGGTGTGTTGTGGGAGAATGGGATTGGTGGGGTTTTGGAGGGTTTAAAAGAAGCGGGGATTGGGATTTGTGAGGGATTGAGGTGGTTGGTGGGGGAGGAAGAACGAATAAAGAGGAGGGAGAGAGGAGCCAATTCGTCGACGGTTTTGGCAAAGATAAGCAGCATGGGGACCGCCACAAATCTATGTAGGAGTGGCTTGTGGGTGGGGGGCTGCTGGTGTTCAGTTAGAAGATTTGTGGTGGTGCCACCTAAAGTGAAGGAGGGTGTATGGATGAAAGTAAGAGGGGCATTAAGAGAGGAAGAAGAAAGGAGAAAGGAGGGAAGGGGAGGGATTTGGGAGGTGTTGGCGGGTTTAGAGGAGAAGTTAGAAAGAATAGTGGAGAGAAGGGAGGGAGAGAAGAATTGGGCAAGATCAGTGATGGTGAAGTTGGGAGTGGTGCAAGAGTGGATAGAAACTCTGGGGGACGTATTGTTTGGTGGAGCAGATGGGGATGTTGAAGAGGAGAAGATGGAGAGAGGGAAGGATGAAGATGATGAGATGGGAGATGAGGGGAGTGAGATGAGTGAGGAGAGTGTGCCAGAAATGATCCGGGCGGAGGTAGTGAAGAGGGTTAGTGTGTTTGGTTATGGGAAGGAGGATCAATTGTTGGAGGTACAAGGTTTGAGGTGGTATCAATTTGAAAGGAAGGTGTGGGAAGTGGAGATGGGTAGAGCGGCGTTGGTTTTGGAAGAGGAAAGGAAGAAGGAGAGGAATGGGGGGGGGGTAGTGGAGGTGCGGACTCAAAGAAAAAGAAGAAGAGGGGTAATAAAGGGAAAGGAGTAGCAGGATAAATTGATTATGATATCTGGTGCTGGGCTATGGTAGACACTGAAGTTAGTATAGAAAACTGTAGTTTAGTCAGTATAAAAAGGAAAAGTTTAAAAAAAATAAAGAAAAAAAAGTTCTCATACCCTAGGAGGTAACTGTGGCGGTGTCACGGCGAAAAGTGATGTATCGTAGCAACTGAGAAAATGTAACTCAGAAAATGTGAAGCACTCCAGACGAATACATCACAACCATGGCCCCCCGCACTGCGGAGGGGAAAAGACACCAGCATCAGCTTGTAGATAGCATACCACAGAGAGCACAAAGTATCATGAATGTTGGTAGATCACATATCAAGTGGTAGTTTAAATTTGATGTGTATTTTGTAGTTACATTTTCTCGGTTGCTTCGATACATCACTTGTTGCCGCGACACCGCCACAGTTACCTCCGAGGGTATGAGAACTTTGTGGACAGGAGTGTACTTGCGCGCAAATTATTTGTATAGTTAGGTATCCTATCAAAAATAACTGAACACCTCCCGGTAGCAACAGGAAATACTTTCATCAATAAAGGGCACTATGGTAGAAGTTTCTCCCCTTGCTACCTGGAGGTGTTCAGTTATTTTTGATATGTAACTGTAAGTTATGGTGCACAGCAACCAAAAAACACACCAAAATCCAAGGCCCGTTGCACCATAACTTGATAGTTTGCGCTCAAGTACCGCGGTTGAATTTGTTAAAAGGGTAACTTACAGTACACCCCCGTTCGCAAACTCTTCGCGAAAGAGAGGTGCTGCGGCAGGTTCCTGGAGGTAACGAGAGTAGCAATACAAGAGATTGCAGGGTATGGGATGACCGAATTTTATATTTTACAATAACACCCTCATTGCTGGGGGTCTACTATATGAGATCGAGAAACTCACATACTAGTATATTTTGAAGCTGCCATATAATAGAGACTTTGCGGCGGATGTATCCAGACACCCCTAGGTGCCAAGAAACAGGGGATTTGGAGCTGGATGCGATTTTCACTTTGCGGTAATTGAGCCCAACAAAAAAAAACAGCGTTGTCAAACTTCACATTTCCCCCAAACGAATAGGGCCTGTTTGGGTCGTGGATTTTTTCCATAGATTGCACCCGTTGCAACGTAAAATCCTAAGTTGACCCCCAATCCATGGATTGTGAAAAATAAGAGAGCAATCGTTTAATATACACTCGCACCCCGCTATCCCGGATGACCAGATTTCACATATTTCATCCGGGACAACGGGGTATCCGGGACAACAGAGAGAGAGAGTTCGTATTATTTGAAGAAAAGTAAAGAAGGTTTATTCCCATTCTTGTGAGAAGCTTTATCTTAACAAATTTTCATAGGTAGTAGCCTGTTCTTCATCCCCCACCGAATCACTACTTCTAATGATATACTCTGCCTCTATGTCCCAGTTCAACTTCATTTGAGGATATTGTGCATGAAGGCAGCAAAGTTCGTGTTTCTGTAGAGCAGTTGATCCAACCTTCTTGGTCAGTTTCGTAGGTGGATTATGGCGATAAAACAAATGGATGGAGACTTCGTACTAACAGCAATGACATTGGCATCCAGCTATGAGTACAGTACAGTTTATGTACTTTTCTGCCCATCCTCCTTTCCTAGTATCACACCTGGCCCCTCCTTTTTTCCTCCCCCAGTTTAGCTTTACTGACAGGAGTCACAGTATCCAGTTCAGCAGACCAACATTCTATAGAGACAGGGGGTAAGATTTCCCAAAACCTCATACGAATCCGAAAACCCCCTTTTCCGGTTCAACGGGGGAAATTCTGTGAAAAATTGGGGGTGTCAAAGATTCTTTCGGGTTCAGCGGGGTATCCGGTTCAGCATCGTCAGGGATAGCGGGGTGCGAGTATATATTAAGCGGTCGCTCGGGATAAGAACGTTTGGGCGGGCAATTTATAGAATTTTTATCCCTGCAATTATCCCTGCAATGCGTGGAAAAAATAACGGAAAACTCTCAGAATGCCACCTCGGATAGGGACAAGGGTCTAAAATGCCCTTCACCAATTAGAATGCCACTTTTCACCTGTTTTTACGAATGAGTACCGGCAGTGTATAAGTACAGTACTCACCCAAATCAAAATCTATCCCAACCTTTATCTACCCTGAATCCATCACAACACTAGTCAAATGCGCCTGGTGGAAAGTATTTCAATTATTTTCAATACCTCCAAGAACTTTAGACCAGTGGTCTTGGGGACTATTTCATGTATAAGGGGTCACTAGACATAGGATATTGCTATCGAAGGCAAAGAAAGAAAAAACACACTTCTTAGTTTCAGAGGGTATTGTAGTTGCGTGGGGCACATTGGACCCTTGTCCCTATCCGAGGGGGCATTCTGAGAGTTTTCCAAAAAAAATAATTATCATATGGTTCGTGCAGTCTAGACACAGCACCAAGGCGGATGCAACAGGGGACGCAACGGGGACGCAACGCGACGCAACGGGGACGCCTTGGCATTCAATCCTGTGGAACAAATATAGGTCTAGGTTTGAATCGCTAGGACACTTGGTATATTTTCTACAGTTTTTTATTTTATTTTTTATTGATGCAAGTATGGAAGTTCATTCAGAAAGATTATGCTGTGATATGAAATATTTAGATTATATAATAAATACAAAAAGTCTGACAAAGTTGGGAATTGAACAGAAGCATGTTTTTGTCACTCAACAATTTTGCTAAGGTGTCCCCCATTGCATCCGCCTTGGTGCTGTGTCTAGACTGCACGAACCATGCCTCCTGAGGTAATTTTAACATGGATTCAGAGGACTGGAGCACAACGCCACCCCAATTATATACCCACTTTTCTAGCCTGCTGTTGCATGCAACAGGAGTGGTTTTAACCTGTTGCCACAATGAAGAATCTTCCAATAATATGGCTTTATTAAGCGCCCTAAGGAAAAAAAATAAATCCATGGATTGAGAATTGATGGAAAAACCACAAAAATTCAATTAAATCTTGATCCATCGATCTGTTGCAACTAGCATTAGGTTTTTGTAAATTATAGTTTCATAAATTGAATTAGTCCTCAATCAATAATAGCATTATAATAGATTTGATTGATATTTATTTAGACTGTTGATTTCAAACAATAAGGTATACTTGTATTTTCAGTCAATAATAGTAGTGTTTACAATATCTCATAGGTATTGAGACCCCTTGATCCCCCTTAACATTCTACCACCCATCAACTAGCCTCTAACTATTTACCCTATAGTACAAGTACCAGCTCTACATAGTATTGAAGTGTCCAGACATTCTCCTGTATCTAATTGTCGAAGGCAGAACTAGCAACACAGCATCTCTTTTGATGCCTTTGGAGGCTCTGATCCATGCTTCTTTGTTTCGCAAGACTCACAACTCAATCCTTGGCTGCAAATAAAGAAACCCTCAAGGTTAATACCAGCTTTTCACTTAACATATTAGGGCTTAGGTTGCTTGCAACCCTGGGCTTGTAAATTATATATGTAAATTGTAAATTATATTTCGTAAATTACGGTAAACATTTTTATTTTATGTAAATTACCTAATACTAGTTGCAACAAGTGAACCAAACAGGCCCTAATATGACCTCTTGGAAGGTCGTCCTGACCGTGGCGCATCATGTACGTGGCCTCGAGTTCGGTATCTCTTGACAACACTTCGAATTGTTGATGGTGGAAGACCGCGAAAACTTTGCCAACGGGGGTGTACCATCATCCAATGTTTATCATCTACAGCATGATAATCCCGCTCATACAAGTTACCAGCATGAAGAACCTGAACACAGGGATTAAAAATTTGTATGGCAGATTGTCCGTGCGTATCTGAGCACCCATACTAAATTCGAACTCGAATGTTCTGATTCATCATGCCAGTAACTTGCAGTATTACCTGCAACCCCTCCAAGCCATCTCATGCTAAAGGCTCAAATTCACTTGATTCTTTAGTACAAGGGTAGAGCATGAATTGATGGTACGGAGTAGGGTTGTTGATGACGGTTCTAGACAAGAGTAATGGAACAAGCAACCAATCACCCTTTCAACACAAAGCCCACCACAGCTCTGCCAGAGTCAAATAAAAGCTGATTTTATGATAGGTATATTAAGATAGTTATTGCCTATTTTATAAACCAATTTTTTTTCTCTTTATGCCCACCAATGGTGGACAAAATAGGTATTCCTTCAGGCGAACAATATCTTGGTGTACTATTTGGCGTAAAGTGTTCTTTTACTAGTGTACTATCAATTCATGATCTACTTGGGGTGAGAATAAGTGTTGATACACCTCTAGGTAACATGAGTGCTGTGAAGCATTGTTGCCTCATACAGGGCAGGTGACTGGAGTAACATTGACGTCAACCAAAGATACCTTGTATTGAACAGTGAATAGATACTGGTAACCCTTAACCATAAACACCACATATCAGCAAGTTACATTTCTATCCAAGATCTTTAAGTTCACTATGGTCCAAGTTAAGAAGTTACAACCAAAGACTAGTATGTCTTATGAAACCAGAATTAAGTTAGTAACTAATAATTTAATAATTGTAGGCTAATGTGAAGTTGAGGTTGGGCAATGAGGTGCAATTGTAGCACTGGAAAAAGCAGGCTGTACTCTGTCAGAAATTGGAACAGGTGGTAACCTGTATGAACTAATACAATAGAGATCGGTGGTAGGTCAGCTAGCATTCGATTCCTAAGGGAGACTAGAGAGGGAATAGACAAGAGGGTCTTAGATGAAGTGAAGGGGAAAGGGAGCAAGAGAATCGCCATTCAACCAAGTATATTTCTTATCTAGGTTCTGTCTGAAGTCTGGCAGTTCCTGCTAGTCAGGAAGCCTATCTTAAATATATGATTTCCTGCACCCAAGGTAGAGGTTCCTGAAAACCTACAACCACTGTCATTACCAGTAAGTGCACACTACTGGAATCTTGTGATCCTACTGGAATCCTGAAGGCTCAAGGCAATCCTTCACACAAGCCTTATCTCTACTACTAGTATACATGACCATTCCTTCCCTTGGAATCCCTAGGGCAAAATCTTGCCAGTACAAAAACATAACTAATACAAATACAAACAAGTTGCTAGAATCTTAATGATACTGGTAGTGAAACAATCAATCAATCAACATAAGCAGAAACAAATTAAACAACATAACCAAGGAAAACATAAGTGTAACCAGTATACAGTTGCCAGAATATGTATACATGTTACAGAAATTCAGGCTATTATGAAGATTCTGAAACCCGCAGCTGAAAAGATAATCTAACATTTATACAAATCAACTCCCCAAGACCAAGAAAATGATAGTATAACTTAAAATACTATATTGCAGTCCAAAAAGCATTCTGGCCATCCCATGAAGTTTGATGATATGCAACATGAAACAGTTATTGAATATGCTTCATGAAATTGCACACAATATCACAAATTCTTTTCTCAATTAGTGAAGGAATTGCTGTTCTTAATCTACTAAACCCATCTAGCTAAAATATTAAAAAAGGAAGGCTACTCTCTCCATATCCTACATATCAAGCCAGCTATTTCTCTTCCAAACCTCTAGGTACAAAGTCACTTTCATGAGGAATGGAAGAATAAACTTGTTATTGGGTATTGGGATAAGTGGATATTCATAGATGAGATGTATTTCCTTGTTAAGACACACTATGGGCTATAATGGGTTATCAGAAAGGTTGATGAAGAATATCATCCAGATTGTATTAATTTAGAAAGGCTTAGTGATGTACACTTAATGTTTTAGGGTACTATTACTTATGGTGTAGCTTGTAAAGATTCACTAGTTTTTATCTGAGATGACGAAATAGAGCAGGAAAAGGAAGAAGCAGTTGAAATTTAGCAGAAGAAAATAGTATTGTGGAGGCTACTACTGAAAAGCTTTATCCTATTTGGTATGTAGAGGAAATGGTAAGGAGAAAGGCTTTACTAAAAAGGAGTCATCCTCAAGGTAAACCAACAAATCCTTATAAAGTCATTAAAAAAACAATAGGGAAGAAGAGAAAAGGAGGGATTGATTGGTTTGGATATCAAGAGAGTATATGCAAGCCTCTCTTGTATCCTTTCTATGATAAGATGGTAGCCTTATTAGAGTATAGAAAGAGGGGAAAGGTTTGGCTGATGAAGGATAGTGTGGGCCCATATTATTCTAAGCATTTAAATAACTACCATCATGAACATGGAATTAATAAAGCTAATTGGCCAGCTTGTATGTTCTCTTACTACTACTACCTTTCCTCTACTAATATAATCTTTATTAGCTTCACCAGATTTGAATCCTATTAAACAAGTCTGGGATTATATTCATTGAAAGATCTCACAATGAGTATGGTTTCCTACCACTAAAGAAGCTACCATTCAGGCCTAGCAGGAGGAATGGAATGAAATTCCAGTAGAAGTTACAAATAACTTCATCACAGACCTGGAATGTCAAACTAAAATTATCACCACTCAGGGAGGAGGAAATTTATATCAAGGTTAATATTTTGTATAATAATTCAAGTTGGATTGCAGATTTAGGCTTTGTTCAGTTAACAAGAGACTATTTGTTCACTGTTCCAGAAGCAACCATTCAACCATTATGAACAGCTCCTCAAGATCTTGTCACCTCCTATGAAAGATGTTCAGTTAAGCTGACCATTCAACTGACTATTTGTTAACTCATGAAATATGGTTCTTAGTATGTGGAAGGTATCAAAAAATAGGCTAGGAGTGGTCATGCAGCTGTTTGATGGTATGATTTTGTGGGTTTCAGAGTAGAGGCATAGTAAAGAATACCAAATGGCAGATGAAATAGACCTCAGAACAGAAGGTCCCTTTCACTTTTGACTGTTTGTTGACTGTTCACATCCTGTTTTGATGAATAGAAGCTTGTTAGCCAAACACCAAATCTTGTTTAGGAACTCTTCTATTGAAGGGAAAGGTTCTACCTTAGCAATTCCTAGCTCAAATGGTCTGTTCAGTCATTAATAGAATGAAGCTTTAGAGTTTTAAGTTTTAAATTTCCCTCAAGTTCACTGCAGCTAATGTATCTTTGGTTGACATCAATGTTACTCTGGTGGCAAGCCCTGTATGCAATAACAACACACCACTGCACTCATGTTACTTAGCGGTGTATCAACACTTATTCTCACCCCAAGTACCCTTGTATCATGTAATATTCCAGCGTAGCTGGGATAATAATATCGTGCAGTATCTAAAAGATACTGTATGAGTAAGGTGTGGGACAACCAAAATCCGGCCGCTGGCGGTGTGTGGAAACCGAGTGGTAAGCGATGATGTCCTACACGGTCTCTCAAGCGCGGATAGCCGCGGGGGGTTTGGTCATGCGACGAGCTCTAGGTGGCGTGCGATCGGAAGGAAAAATGGTAGTACCAAGCTCTGAGGCGGGAGCTGGACTTTGTGTGTGTGCGGAGTGGTTTTTAAGAACGGTAAATATCGATATCAAAAGTACAGTATAAGTAAGTTTTAAGTTAACCTGAGATGGTATGTACGATTACCAACGGGGGTTTTTTTATTTTAGCATCGTATCATAGAAGGACGAGGATGGGAAGGAGATTGACATGAGCATGTTTGATGGATGGGAGGAGTTGCCGGATGAGGAGAAGGAGAAGGTTAAGGTTGCCATGGAACAGGGACATGTTGATGATGAGGATTGGAAGGGTGACCCTATGGTCAACCAGAAGGGGGTGAAGACGGGGGTTGCGAAGAAGGGTTCTAAGAAGGATGCTACGGCGGAAGAGGCATCGGCGAAGGAAGCTCCGGCGAAGGCACGAAGGCCAAAGCGAAACGTGCACCCGTGGCAAAGAAAGGGAAGAAGAGGGTTGATAGTGATGAAGAGGAGGAGGATGGGGAGCAACCGGGGTCAGAATACGTAAACACCGCAATTAGCCATACTTTTTTTTTTTTACAAAACACTAACAATACCCCCTCACAGATCCGACGATGAATTCAGCCCCAAGAAGAAGAATTCAACCAAGAAGCGCGCCCGGGCCAAGGATTACGGCCGAACTCCGACTCCCTCTCCCTCCGCCACTCCCGAGTCAACTCCAGAGCCAACTCCAGAACCGTCCCCGGAATCATCTCCCGAGCCCGTCAAAGCCAAGAAGAAAGCCGCCACCCCCAAGAAGGCCGCCAAACCTGCCAAACCCGTCAAGCCCGCCTCAGAGCCCACCCGCGCTCGCTCCTCCCGCGCATCCGCCACCGCGCTAAAGAAGTATGCTAAAATCGCGGAATCCGCCGATGATGATGAGGGCGAGGCTCCCCACGCTGCTCGCAAGCCCCGTGGTACCACTGCTTCTGCCAAAGTTACCAAGAAGAATCTTGCTAGGAGGAAAGTTGTTGAGATTGGCGGTGGTGGTAGTGATACGGAGACTAAAGCCGGAGATCAAGAGATGGTGTTGTATGCGGATGATGATGTCGAAGAGGATACTGCGGACGTGCGGCCGAAGGCGGCAGTGAAAAGTAAAGATGCCAGCGGGAGGAAGCGGAAGGCTGCGGCGGTGGTTGAAGATGTGGCCAGTGAAGCTGAGGAGGAGAAAGAGTAAGCTCCTTGCTTATCATTACATTGCAGCTGGAATTCTGACTAATTTGACACCAACTGACAACCCAAGAAAAAGCGCACAAAGGCCAAATCCGCCCCTGCAAAGAAGGAACCGGCAGCTAAAGCTAAGAAAGCCGCTGCCACCACCGTCGCAGACAAAAAGTCCAAGACTAAAGCCAAAGACGCCGCTCCAAAGGAGACTTTGGAAGCCAAGGGTGACACTGAACCAAAGAGTGTTTTCGGTGGGGAGTAGGCTTTTTGCTTACAGACCTACTGCTTCTGAAACCGGAGGTTTCGAAAGGATCGGGGGGGACAGTGCATTGTAATGCGATTGAAGGCGGGTTTGTTGGCTGGTTTCGGGATACCTTTCTTTCTTTCTTTCTTTCTTTCTTTCTCTCTTTTTTTCATCAGTCATGCTTGTCTATCTCTATCATACTTATTCAATTCGCTTCTCTTGCTTACCTAGCTCATTGTCTGTCTATTTTTTTTTTTTGATATCGCGGGATTCTTCCTTCTTTACCATCGCTAAGTCCGTTTCGTTAGTTAAGCTCTATAAAAAAGTTATTTTTCCCCAATCGTTGGTGGCATCGTGGGTTGTACGAGTGATACGGAGACGAAAAGTGCAGAGCTCGTCTGAGCTTTTCTTCACGAAGCATTGGCGATGGCCAGCTACTATGACAACACGCGGACGGACGGAAGGGTAAGTATGGTTATCATAAAGCTCGGCTAAACAAGTACACTACGCTCACGAATACCTTTTTTCATCTAAACCTTGGTGGACGTACAAGACTATGATATCCAGTCATCCCTTCCTTGAAACTCAATTAAAACCCGCCGACTGCAATTTAGACCCTAAATTCCTATCCTCGCTAATTACACTCACCACTACCTCCCCGAATCACACTACCCCCCCTTCAACATACCTACCCGCCCCCCCGCAGTTTACAACAGAACATGAAGGCCCGGGGGTTAATTCCCGCAAGATACCCCACATGCCACACTAAATACTCCTCGCGAGCCGAACAAAGACCCCCGTCTCGAGAAATATCGCTCCGGCTAGGTCGAGCTGGGTGTATCACCGTCACAGAATATCACTTACTCACTGTTGGTGTTTGGGGAAAGAGGGACGAAGCGTGGTTGCTTTGCGCGCGCGCAGGAGCAGATTAATATCCGCGATGAGGGGAAGGGGGAAATAGGGGGAAGGATGAGAGTGGCATAGCATAGTTTGATACTGTACGGTATTATCGCGGGGTTGGGAGAAGGGGGAAGGGGAAAAGTGAAAGGATTAGTAAGGGAGGGAGGAAGAGTAAGACACTGATGAAGAAGTGTGCTAGTACCGGGTACTAACTAATGACAAAAGACTGGTCTGTACGGTGGATAGCTGCTGAGTCCAACACACGTGGCTAATCTTCATCTGAAGGCATGACTTACGGCGGACCTAGGGGGAGTAGTGATGTTAGGGGTGGTAAATACTGAGAAGGAAAAATAGAGTTTGTACCTGCTGCTGGGAATTTGCTAAAGTGGTTGAGGGGTGGAAAGCGTGAGGAGCTTGTGGTAAAATTGGATTTACAGAGCAGGCAAGATGGGGATACCGTCTAGAGAAGATACCAAGTGGGTATGTTACGTGGAGAGGGGGGAAGCTTGTGGGAGCGAAGGGAAGGGAAGGGAATATATAGAAATGCAGGTCCGGCAGTCTTCCTCATGAGACGGGAAGCTCAAAGTCTCCGCCGTTACATCCAAACTTCAATCGGCCTTCCTAGAAGCTTTCCAGAGATTAAGTAGGTAGGCGTAAGCTGCGGAATTTTCTGGCAGGAAGTAGAAATTCTGTTCTCCCTTCCCCTCATGTCTGCCAATGGCTCCTCCACCGCAAGTTGTTTGGCGAGTGATATCTAGTAACTACCAATCCAAGTTCCAGTCAGCTCGAATAAGTTTCTCTAGCCTCACGTTAAATCTCGAGCACCCCGAGTCTATGCTCCGGTTCGTGGTAAACATTGTTTGAAAAAAAAAAAAAAAGTAAAAGATTTTGTGCAAGGCGTTGGTGGAGGAAATGACCGGAGGAATGGTTACTGGAAAAGGTGTCGCGGTAGTCATTTCCCTCCGCTGCCAAGATTTGTGTAGACCTGGAGTGGTCGGAAGGGAAGTTTTGATTCCGCAGTGGGAGTGGGAGGGTAGGATTTGAGGGACAACTTGGGGCTGTGTGGTTCATTCAAGCGCTACGTGGAGAAGTTGTTGGGTATTCGCAAGTGGTAAATTTTCGTTGGACAGTGGTAGGGGTGCAGGGTGGGGATTGGTGCGGGGAGTGTTGGCGTTCAACTCACCATGCTAATTATTTTGCAAAACAATTATTGGAGGCGGAGATACTGATTAAAAAGTATAAGCGGCAGAAGTGATTAGTTTTGTAGGATACAGTAGGTTAGGAAGTAACGGTGTAATATCTGGATTTTTGGGGGGTTGGTTTTTGCTCTTGTCGGTGATGGTGGAAGGTTGATACTGTATATTGAGGAGATGTTGGATTTGCTTAGTAATGATTTACTTGCTATCGTGTTGTATTGCGATTTATTAACAAGGGCTACGGTAAGGCTCATGAATTTAAACACCACCTTACAGCACTTTTTTTTCCTGTCATCTGTTATCTTCTCTTTCTCTAATAACCTTTTCCTTCAACTTCCCCTCTGCTTTCCTTTAGCTATTATCGGTAACGTTTTGATGCAGCATAAAGGGTAAATCTTCTCCCTTCACTTTTTTCTCTCTCATTCTTCCTCTATCTCTGGTCACTCTCTCACAACAATAGCATCTTAACAGAGCACAAGTTGTCAAGTAATAAAAAATGGAGCTGAATGCACCAAACAAAAAAGGGTTCATGGAGTACAAGTTAGTCTGAGCAGTCGATCAAGCTATAGGTAGAGTATTTGCAGAAGAGGCAGCATGAATATTAAAAAAACGAATGATGCCTTATGTCCGGTCTTTCTATTAATGCAATTTGAGTTCAACTTCAGTCATGCCAGTGCTTGGTTTGTCACTAGGACTGCATATGTCAGTGGATAACGAGCAAATTGTGGGAAGCATTGATTTTCTTAGGGTGAGTTGGTCTGATTGTTAAGTGGGAGCATATTTATTCCCCTTTTTAAGGTGGGAATGGCCTTACATCAAGATCTAGCCCGAGGGTCCCAATTGGAGTTGGGACATTTTTACATCCATGTTGGAGTCTGTTCCCCGCATGAATTGCGGGGGAGTTAAGACTAGGGAAAGTAAAGAAGATAGTCGTCAATGATTATGATCAATATCATCTCTGACAAAACCCAAGCTGCACATAACCCTGCCATGAGACACCAATCCAAGAAATAACTTGTGGTTGGCAAAAAAGAAAGAAAAAACACAAAAACAATGTTTGACATCATGAAATCTCCCTATAGGTGCACAATTTGCAAAGAAACTACTTGCGGTAAAGCCCAAATTGATAAAAGGGAGCTCACTCTTTGTGTATTTCGGAGATGCACTTTTGCAGCTTTCGCTTGATACATGGACAAATCGTCTCCGGAGTGTATGAGACTGGGCGATATATTGTCAACTACTCAAAGAAAATGTTATCTGAGGATTCTTTGTATGATGCCGGGAATGAAGTGGACATCAGTATGGAAGTTGCTGATAAGAAGTAGAAGGATAATGCTGCCATAGTAGCCAGACACATTGGTAATGTGGGCTAAAGAGATGATGTTGCATTAAACCGAAAGGGTCAAAGATGGCCGAAGCGGAGGAGATACCGGGGAAGACCAAAAGAAAGAGTGCACTGGTGGAAAAAGGGGAAAGAAGAATCATTCTGAAGCTGGTGAGGATAGAGAGGAGAAAGCAGTAGAGTGTGTTAGCACCGCGCTTAACGATACTACTTACAAAATATTCAGACACCCCGCAGAGGCAACAAAGGACTCGCCCCCAAGATGCCGACAAAAGAATTCTCAACCACAGTTGTATCCAAAAAGCGTGCCCCAAACTCAAGCCCCTTCCCCGTCATTTCCCTGGAGTAGATATCATAGTAGCCAAGGAACCTGCCTCTCCCGCGAAGACCACCAAATCGGTAAAACTTATCACCAATTCCACCTATGCTCGCTCCCTATGTAACTGCCTTGCGCCAAAGATGCGGGGAAGCAGGGCAGTCTCCATCCTGCGCTGACCGGATAAGATAGAAACAATTATAGACCCGGTTAAAGTCTTGAGCTTTAACTTGGTGCGGAGAAAAGGGACCTCGACAGAGAAAATCCCCTAGTGTCGTTCTAGTGCTGTTCTAGTTTCTCTTGTCAGTTTTTTCTAGATTTTTTCTTTCTCCCCGCGTTCACCTATCAAGACCGTGTCTTTCCTTACATTTTCTCATGCACGTTCTTCACAGTTAATCGCCTCTCATTCTTGGTTTCTTTCTTCATGGTCAATATACTACCTTTATATAACCACATTCAAAAATTCCTTGATGGTATATATCTCATTAGGGAATACTCTCTTATTGATCAGTAGACAATTGACATGTTTCTTTTTAATCCCTTCATCACGTGTTATGCAGCGTACAACTTTAATAATATCTTTGTGGGGGGGGGGGGGGGGAAGGCGCCTGTTTCAGATGGTTTCAGGAGTTAATTCGAATAAGCGCAATATTTTCAATCGAGTTATGATGACATTACCGTACTGAGAAAACAAAAATCGTCGAGGAGCGTTTCAAAGCACCAATGGGAACCGAAAGAAACGACGAAGAGAATCACTTGCCAGGTAGACAAGTAGAAGGGACGGAGTTCAATTCCAACAAACAAACCGTAAAAAAGGGCGACCGGAAAGAAAAGGGGAGAACAAACACTACTAGAAGGGGCAATCACCGCACGCACGACTAGAGGTTAAGTTTATTCGTCCGAAGGTAAAATATAATTCCGTCACTGGAATTGCTATCGAAAGAAAACACAAAAAGAAATCCATAAAAGAGAAAATAAAATCGCGTTCCCCTATCTCGATGTCCGCTCTCCGTTCGTTGTCGTCAGTCTTCTCATCCTTCCTTCCTTGTTGTTTTTTCTTCGTTCCTCCTCCTAATGCTTGCCCCGCCTAACTACCAATTCCCTTGCCAAGACATCAACCCCAAGCTAACTAGCAAACAACCGAGCTAACGAGCAAACAAAACCATCCTTCCTACCGACTAAATACCCAAGCCCTAATCCTCACGATAACTAGCTGATCCGATAAAATAAAATACAACTTTTAGCTAAAACACCGCAGACTATTTTCCTTCCCCACAGTACTTGATACAGGCACATACGATCCTCCAATCACACCCTAGCAACCAAGCCTCACTCTGTTTTTGTAGCTGCTAGGAAGATCTCATTCTGCTCTTGGGATTTCTCCCGCGTTTTTATTGCTGTCCTCCCAGTACAGGAGATGCTAGCCAGCACCGGCGGCTGCCGTACCATCGCTCTTGTTTTTTTTCTCCTCGGTTGATCTCACTTACTTACTTCATTAATGAGGATTTTCTTGAATGTTAGTGTCGATAGCAAGCCTGGACTACCTTGATAAATAGCTGGACTATTAAATTTTTAACATTTCACAACCGCCACTGCCAACCTCCGCACCAAATAGGTACTTCTCAAATAAATCTTTACTGGATAATTTTTCAGTTGCAATTATATACTGCCAAAACACAATTCCTTGGTACACTCCCGTTCGGAAAGTCCTTGCACAAAAAAAGGTACTGTGTCAAAAGTCTTGGCGCTCACAAAAGTACTAGTACAAGTTTTGTCCGGGTGTTGGCAACTTAGATTTTGAATTCAACAATAGTACCCTCATGACTCTGCCACTACCATTTAGTATGAGCCCCCTCAGCTTTAACTACAGCAGCTACCCATTCTGGCATACTATCTATAAGACGATCCAAAGTACTCTGATCAATTTTCTCCCACTCCTCACTAAGTGCCTCCCAGAGTTCATCCTCAGTGTGAGGCTGGTACTCACTTCTTGTAAAGCGCTTCTGAAGGCGTGACTTGAGAATGTGCCAGGCATTCTCAATAGGATTAAGGTCTGGAGAAAATGCAGGTAGGGGGTACTTTGTAATTCCATAAGTGGAAGTAAGTATTACAAACCTGGTATGGTTTGTAATGGTTTCACATAACATATGATTGTATGTTATAGTATTTCATTTGTTAAAGGGTTTTTGCACATGACTCAGTTGAGTCATACGATGATATGTTTTTACACTATGACTCATGTACGAGTCATAGGGTTTCACATGACTCATAGTTATGAGTCATAGTTATTTATGTTTGAATTTAATTGGTATGTTGAGCGTTGACTCATAGGTATGCCTATGAGTCATAAGGATTAAGAGGCATGACTTCGTTCATACGAGTCATGAGGTTTCGCACATGACCCCTTTAAGGTCATGGGACTTTCGCGCATGACCAAATATGGTCATGAGGTTATATGTTACGCAAGTGCATGAGTCACAGTTGTGACTCATTTGATTTGTAAGCGGGTTGCTGGAAGAACTATATAAGGAGGTCAGAAGGACCTGATAGTTAGTTCTTTACGCAACCACCTAAGTTATTTCCTATCTTATAAGTTATCAATAAAACACCTTTACGCTCTTTATCTACAAGATCAACAACTGCGAAGAAGAACACGATTAATACTAGTTAGCACTATAAGGACTTAGTATTGACAACGGTCAATATCTAAGACGTAGTGTACGATAACAAGCATTAAGAATTCTCGAAGGACAGAGAATACAATAGAAGGTAAGTAGTACCTTAACGAAAGACTAACTACAGACTCGTTGCCTGTTGCAAGATATAAATAGGAGAGATCATATAGCGGATCGTAACAGTAAGAGTCCTGTTTAGGCCTGCCCAGTGCTATCCAACATTATCATCCAGCACCAAAATTTCCTTAATTGGTATATCAAGTGAGAAAAGAAAAGGAATTAGGTAAGGCTCATATACTTCTGTGGCATATTGAGTAGCATTAGTGCCTAGCCGGCCCTGGAGGGTAGCCCTTTCCTCAACCAAACACCCTTTCTCCAGTCACTCTTTGTCCATCTTAATCTCTTGCATGACCAAAACTTGTGGTGAATTTTGGCAAAGGGATTGAGAAAGGGTTTCTTCCATGGTATGCATAGCTGAAAACCAAGCAGTTTTGTTACTGTATTGACTGTAGTATGACCGATATCTAAATTTTGAATGCTTTTGGTGATCTCATTTAAGGATGCTCGAGGGTTGTCTTGGACAGTGCTCTCCACTTGGTGTTTAATTTCAGGGGTGATCTTTGATGGCTGGCCTAGTAACTATTCAGTATCACTTATTGAGTCCTATGATAGGTATAGTATATTTTAACACTCCATACCTGACCGTTTGGCATCACCTATATAGCCCCACTTGTGGTATCTTTTAACAACACTCCATACCGTCGATCGTGAAACACCTAACTCCTGTGCTATCTGGGGACCACTTTTTCCTAGATCTGATAAAAGAGCAATGGCCTGGCTTCGTTTGTATCTTGAGTGATGAGCATGAGTACTGGTATGTGGAGGCGCCATCTTCAGGCTGGGTTCGGTGGTAGAAACTTTGCGTTGATGGGTTATTTTGTTACCCCGCATAATTTCAGTTGTGAGTGTTTGGCAAACTCTTGTACTACTACATTTGTGAGCGCCAAGACTTTTGCCACAGTACTTTTTTTTGTGCAAGGACTTTCCGAACGGGAGCGTACCTGACTGGATGTGTTGGATCACGTACGTTAAGGCAGGCCCTGCCCGCAGCAGCTCTCACTACTCCGCGCCACAAAGGTGCCCCTGTCGGAACACGGTAACATCCGTCCAGAGCCCCAATACCGGCATACCCCACAGGACGAAACGAAAGAAAAGCATATGGTGCCGGTCGCCTAAAACGTATACCTATGGGGATTCAAAATATAATGCCTTATATAATCAGGGTTAGGGATATTTGATAACAAATTTCGATCTTGCAGGTCATATGTTCGAATCCACTTCCAGGTTAAGTCTTTTTTTCTTTTTTTAAATATTTATTTCGCTTCCGTTTTCTTGTAGCTTGAAGACAATAACAAAATACTATATGATATCAAACACCAAAGATATTTCACCCCCTTTTTTTAAGTCTATTAAATATATGACCTCCAAGATCGAAATTTGTTATTAAACATCCCTAACCCTGATTATATAAGGCATTACATTTTGAATCCCCATAGGTATACGTTTTAGGCGACCCCCACTCATACATGCCCCGGATAAGAAAAACACAAACAATGTATGAATTAGACAACATAAATGAGAAAATAAAGATTCCTGCATAGCAGCCAACGGACCACCCGAACAAGTGTGAACTCTTGTCTGTAACAACCCAAAATGTAATGTGTTCTGGGTCGCGAACATGCAAGGAAATACTGACTTGGGCGCATCAGCAGAATTCATGATACAGAATTAGCGAGTACCTAGAGAATTTGAGCAAGCTTCTACGGGTTGGTACCGAGATCCATAAGAACCCAAGCACAGTACTTTTCAATCAGCCACAATCCAACCGCACACAAGGAGCAAAATATGAAATACTAACATCGTCGCTGTCACCCTTATCTTCAGCATCCCACATCCCCTCCCAGATCTTGATCTTCTCCTCGATTAATCCCTGCTCGGTAATCCCCATCTTCTTGGCACGCAACTCGAACTCAGTTGTCCTCAATAGCTTCTGTTCTTGTCCCAATATAGCTTCACTACTGGGCGTAGTCGCTGTAACTATATCAGAATGGTTAATATCTCGGAGTTGAGCTTATGGAGTTGGGGTTTATACGGGGTGTAGACACATGCCATCTATGTTCCCCCTTATGATGAGCGTGCCAAACAGCTTCACTGTAACCACTGCTTTTGAAGTTCCTCGGGCGCTTGAGGTGCTTCAATAGATCTTCATTGGACTTGTCTCCCTCGAAAGTCTTGGAACAGCCCGAGACCGGACAGGAGATTGACGAGCCGACATGGATAGGAACGTGGTCGGGCAGGGCTTTTGAGAGGTTTGCAGAGAGAGCAGTGTTGTCCGGGATAGCCTTTTCATTCTTGGGGGAGAGGAGGGTGTCATTGGGGATGTAATGTCCGGAAATGCCTTCATGAGAATTGTGAGACATGATGATTGAGTTCTGTATGGAGATTAAACTGGTGTTGGAATGGGCTTTGTTTGTAGGTGCGAGTAGAGAATAGAAGAGGAAATTCTTTGGTGGGGGGGGGGTAATTAAACTATAAGTTTTATACCAGCCGTTAGTACATATACCCGAGAGGGAGGGAAGAAGTGAGTATTAGCCAACCTCGACTGTTATGTCGGCTATAGTAATTTCTGCGTGTGATATTTGTACTAGGTACTCGTAGTTGAGAGGGGATGATGAAGAAAGGATTTTATAGAGCGGGAATGGGCCAACTTATACAGTTGATCCACCTACCCCCTCTCTGCGCAGACGACCAAGTCACCGGGATGGTCAATGATCAAAAAGAGGAAAAAGGCCAAAAAAAAACAAAAAAGTGTAATCAAATATCATCACGAAGCCTACCCTCCTTTTGTTTTTTGGGCGTTTTTCCTGTTTTGGATCCCTGGCTCTCCTCGAGGCGGCCCGTAACGCAACGTAAAAAGCCCCAGGTGCGCTTGACGACGTGGTTATTTTAATATTTTCTTTTTTTCAACGGGAATTGGTGCGTGGAATCCACGACTAGATGCGAGACAAAAAAAAAGGCCATCGCCCCACCGCGCGAGAAGATGAAAAGGGCAAGTTCGTCACACTGTACACACCATCATTGAAATTAATTCCTACACGCAAGCTACAACTCAAATCCACAATATTCCTAGCTTCTGTGGCTCCTGAGACAAATAATCGAGGGTTTGGTTTTTATGATTGGCGAGTTGGTTGCTCATGGTGTGTACAGTACAGGGGTGACCATCGCACCCTTTTCACCTTCTCCCACCATAGCAAAATTGAGAAGTTGGTACGATTTTTTCAAACGTTTAAACACGTATGGAAAAGCCAGCGCAAACGCTTTTTATTTCGATAAACTCCGAGATGGAAGAGCCCCCCGCACCAAGACTTCTAATAATATTATCGAGGTTAATAACAGCAGCGGCAGCCTAGGTTATTTTGTGAAATATTCACATTGGAAAATAATCACCATTTCCTAAATATCTGGAAACGATATTGCAAAAGTTTATGTCTACCGTAACGGCTACGCTCCCAACAATCTTTATTAGACCTGAGTAGGGATCCTTCCGAGAACCCGCATCCAGAACACGCCCACGTCTTGCTTAATTTCCGCAACAAGCACATGCACTTGCAGATCTACAAGTAACCCTCATGAGATCTAACCGATTCCCGCAGCAACATCGCTTAAGTGGGCCATCTTGCGGCTTGCGTCACTCTGGCAATCCTATGCCCCTTCTCTACTGGCCAAAATAAAAAGTCTGTCCCCGACCTTTACCTACGCCGTATTAACAGCTAAACAACACCATGCTTGAAAGAATTTTACTTATTTCTTACTTCCCAGTAGGACCAGAGATACTAGTTTTTAGAGATATTTGATTTATGAGAGGTAACTATCCACGGAATCTTCTTATTGTTGAACCTGCTAGACGAGAGGAATTGCCGCGTTGCCACTGGCGGCTATCTTGGGGACAGACTTCTTATTTTGGCGAGTACACGCGGCGGTTAATAGAGAACGCAGTCAATGAAGTCATCGTCCTGGTTGATAAGCTATCCCCTTCCAGGAGTTGGTTGCGAAGTCCAATAAATTTGGAGTTCTATAACGCGATTGAATTTATTAAGCGGTTATTTCGCAGGATACCCCTGTGGGGGGTCCCCCTTCACAGGATGCCATCAAAACTAAATTTCTTCGCAGGATACCCTTTTAGTATTTTTTCTTCTTTCATTCTATCACCCTGTATAGAAACTTGGGAAATAATTTTTAAAAGAGAATTTTAGTTTTCAGATTGCTACACAAGAATGAATAGTGCTGTGACTAAAAAACCAAAGGCCTTTAAATACATAGGTACCACAGGTTGAAATCTTGGGGGAGCACATGCTGGTATTTCAGCATTTTGTGGTGCCTCCAGTCCAGATGTTAGAGCTCTTAAATTGCGTGGCGGCTGGTGATCTCCTGCTCTTTTTCTTGCAAATGAAAAATAGGTAGGTGTTGGATGTGCTTGGTAGGAATGAAGAGATGGAAGCACGGGAGTGATGGTTTTGGTTCAATAGTTTTTTTTGATAATTATTTCCTAAGTTTCTATACAGGATAACAGAACAAAAGAAGGAAAAATACAAAAAGGGTATCCTACGAAGAAATTTAGATTTGATAGCATCCTGCGAAATAACCGTTTATTAAAAGGGTACAGTATGGTGCCGGGCGCATAAAACTGACCCTCAAGGGAACGACAAAAGAGGAGAAGAAGACATGAACGGCAACAACGACAGATTAATGTAATAAAGAAAACAAGAGTATAGAAATAATGAGGAAGCGAGTGAGAATAGAACAACGCCTTTATTTTATTAATCGAGTGCAAGAGGAGGGTGGGCGGTAGCTCCAAAGTACTGAAGATTTTATATGATGGGAAAAAAAAGTGAACAGCCAAGAACACGCCCAGATAGGCAAGGTGAGTGATAGACCGCGATCAGGCTCAACGAACAGGAGGGTATTATAGGGATGATCGAGAAAAGGAGAAAAGGAGAGCGAGACATAGGAGAAGGAGAGCGAGACAGGGAAAAAGGAGAGGGAGACAAGGAGGAGGGAGAGTGAGATAACGATAAAATACTACAAAGGAACGTAGTATTTTTCGACGATCACGAATATATTTTTGTTTTCCCTTTTTATTTTCTTTTTCCTTTTCACAGGTGACTCCCTTTTACGGATTTGTTTTTCCCACGGAGGGCTATTTGACTTCCAGCTGTGTGAGCGGCGATTGTCCACAACTGGTAGTGGTTGTCCCCTTCTCGATCGACGTTCCGTTTTACCCTTGTTTTCCCCCTTGAGAAGTCGACCTTCTCTATCGGTTTGGTTTTGTGCTACGATCTGTTTTGTCCTGTCATCGGTAGACTAAAACGAACCAGACGTTTTTTGTTTCCTCAGTACTCGGGTGTGAGGAATGGTCCGCAAATGACAAGGATAAATTCTTGGTTTATCTAACCACAATAAGGAGGGACTAAACAATAGGGAGGGACTAAGGACAAGGATAAAAATTGTGTGTGTTCGCCACCAGCTGCAATCACCGCCTGAATCCTCCGTGACACGCTCTCTATCAACTTGCATAGCTCCCTACCAGCAATCTCATCCCATATCTCTTAGATGAGACTCTTGGTAGCATCGACTGTTCTCGGCTTTCCTTCTTTATTTGCCTGAAATAGTCTGTCATTCATCCTCCGCCATATCGTCTCAATCAGGTTCAAGTCTTAGCGATTTTGCTATAAGGCCATCCAGCCTCACGAAATGTATGAATTCGGATGCGATCACGGTATGAGATTGGGGTTCCAGCATGAGATACTCGGTTTGTAGGATTAGTAGCCTGCGAGTAGAGGGAATTCTGCTGACTGGGTTGTAGTTCTCTGAAAGCTTGAGTGACTCGGAGAGGCATAATAGTTGACGGATATCTTTTTTTTTTTGGAGGCGTTTGTTGCTGTGGTGCTACTACTATTGAATATGTATTCTGGACTTTGGAAGCATGAAGGCTTAGAAAGACCACGGAAATAGAATGAGGGGATGCTAGAATTTTCTGGGAGTTTTTATAGAGAGGTCATTAGCCAATAAGAATTGAAGAAACATTCGCGGACTAAATTGGTGTTGAAAGTATCTCCTTGTTGCATAGAACTATTCCATGTCAATGTTTTACGTTGATCCATATCACCATTGACATTCGCGGACTAACCCTGGCACCCGAGTACAACGAACAGGACATACAAAATGTCTTGGCGGACGCTGATTTTGCATGGCCTGTTCGTTGCCCACTCACAGTCTATCCCATGACGGAAGCCAAGATTTTACGCCAAGGAACGTCAAGGAACGTCAAGGAACGTACTCGAGTATGGTGCAAAGCATCCCTAATGTGTATAATACCAAGGCCGTTGCATCCTGTAATGCTTCAATTTTACCTGGGTATAGGGTTATATGTAGGAACATTAACTTTTTCAAGGTCCTGAGTTCAATTTATGATTAAGTCAAGGTTTTTATTATTATTTTTATTGTTACTTAAGAAATTTTAATTGGCAAATCCCTAAGGTAAAATATCATTTGTGATATTTGGTACACAACTAACAGAGTAATAACATTTAATTACAAACTTGTTCATTTATTATACTTAAACTTATATAGAAAACTACAACATGAACCTGAATTGAACACTAGATGTTCCTGAATATTTAATCTTGCATTTACCCTTTACCCTTATATAAAAGAGGCATTACATGATGCAACGGTCTTGGTACACGTTTTGAACGTTTTGCACCATACTTTTTATTACAGAAAAACCCCTGTTCAAATTCACCAAAAGGTGAACAAGAGGTCGGTTTTAGATGCCCAGCACTATACACCCCCGTTCGCAAAGTCTTCGCGAAAGAGAGGTGCTGCGGCAGGGTCCTGGCGGTAACCAAAGTAGCAATACAAGAGATTGCCGGGTATGGGGTGACTGAATTTTATATTTTACAATAACACCCTTATTACTAGTAACTTGCTGGAGGTCTACTCCTAATACCATCATCGAGTTTAATCACTGCAGCAAGAGTGTGCGTTCTCATGTGAAACATTCACATGAGAAAAATGGCCTTTGCTTAAAAATCTAATCACGATACTGCAAAGAATTACTCCTAAGGGTGTGCTAGTAAAAAAAATCGATCGTCTATCGTACCGTATTCCACGCCTAGCGAGCTATCCACCCAAATACTTGCCATCATTTAAATCTCAGCTGAGGTTCAACCAATTACTTTGCCCAAACTTGCGGATGGCTCTCTATCCCGGGTGCTCGCTATGGCGTGGAATACGGTACGATAGACGATCGAATTTTCATTATTAGCGGCCATATCGGTAGAACGCCAAACCGGGTTAGGGAATCAGGGATCATCGGAGGGAAGAAAAGTTTAAGGTGGGGTTTGTGCGACCTGTTTCTACTAGAAACAGGTCGCACAAACCCCACATCACTATGCACGTGCGGCCGCCAGATCTATTCGTCACGTGAACTTGATAAGCAAAAAATTGTCCAAACTTCTGACTAAGACATGGTTTTACAAGGAATGCTGCTAACTGCATGATTATGGCGAGGGAAATGGTGAAACTTGAACCTTTGGTTTTTACTATTATGGTGTGGACGAAAGCATTGGTGGTTATTCTATGGCTTGTCGATTTCAATTGTGGCTTGTGGATTTTCTGCTCGATTTTTATCCACCTCACAGCAAACTAGATGTTTTTTCTAAACCCTAACTTAAACCTAGTACGAGTCCAGTGCTCCAAACTGGTTTATTAGGGCTTCGCCCTAAAAATGCCAAGACAGGTCAAATTCGTGTATAATACCATTATTACAGGTTCCCTGCATGAAGTATCGTATCATACTGAAAAAAACAAATATCGACAGGTCAGGTTCAGAGCACCAAATGAAAACAAGAAAGATAGGTCAGGTCTGATTTCTCGATCACTAACAACAACCAAACAAAAATGCACACAGTAAACAGGTTCGCTCAATGTAAAAGAAAATACCCAAGCCTCAATCAATTCTGTAGAAAATAATCCCCTAATGACAAGTCCGAAAACCATGATGACTAATCCGAAATAAAAAAACCAATCCAAACAAAACAAAGTCCAACTGATCCCAGTTGTCCAACTATCTATGCTGAATTTCTCTAAATACAACTTTCCTGTTGCGTTCCTGTACCTCTTCCATGGGGTTCGTTGTTTTTCTTAGGAGGGAGGTGGGTGGATGCCCCTTATATAGGCCTGTCCTCATAGGCCACGTAAGCTAACAAACAAACTAGCAAACAAATGATGATGCGTCCCCAGTCTACGCACATAGGCCGTGTAATCCCCCCCAATTTCTAGCTAAATAGAGTTCCTTCATAAATAATGATTCGGTTCCAGCAAACTAACTACCCCATGACTAAAAATGCAAAATCAGATTTTTCCCTTCACAGTACTGTACACCCCTGTCTGCAAAGTTCTCATACCCCAGGAGGTAACTGTGGTGGTGTCATGGCGAAAAGTGATGTATTATAGCAACTGAGAAAACGTAACTCAGAAAATGTGAAGCACTCCAGACAAATACATCACAACCATGGCCTCTTTTTTTCTCACCTTTGTGGGTTAGGGGTCTTTGGGAGTTACAGGGGGGTTCACCCAATCAACGCCCTTTGAGTGATTTCCACAATGGCTTCAAAGTCTTTACTCTTACCTTGGACGATTCATTGTTTTCAATGCTACTCGGCTTGCTTTTTTTTTGTTTGGCTATTGATACACCCCTTAGATGCCCTCAGAGGCCTCAGCACGTTTGCCTACCAAAGGCACCCTCATCTGGAACCACATTCTTTTTTGCGCTGGCAGATGGCTGGGACAACAGTTCATGGTTTGAGGAGCCTCCCAAGGCCCAAGTCCATACCTTCTCTATCAATACTGCCTAGTACAGACATAAACATGATTCCAATAGCCTTTTATTCTTTTTTGTGATTGTTCTAGACATCCTTTTTAGGAACCCATGACCACCCTCAGCATATAAGACCTAGGAGTTGAGTTTTTTATTTCTCCTAGGCAACCATCATAAGTCCTGGGCAACCCCCAGGCAATCCCAACCCGTGAGGTATCTTCACCTCCTCCCTAGGGGGGATGGCTTTGACTCCCAAATCCACCCACCACACCTTGGAACTTCCAGCTGGCATATCCCGGTGGCCTTGGTGTTGTTACATGAATTTCAGAAGTCCTGCCTCACCCCTAGGCAATCTACTATAGAGATTGGCGGTGACTGCTTTTTCTTGGCTGCAAAGGAGGGGAGGTCCGGAGGCATTATCTGGGGAGGTGTGACAAACCAGTTGGCACTGGGATGATTATCCACACCTCAGTCTATGCACACATGTACCTGCTAAGTGTGGTGGAACATCTGAGCAGGAGGATCGAACCTGTGGATATGCTGGGGAGGGTTTCTTTTGTGTTGGAGGTTTAGCGAGATGGCAGGTGGGCTGTTAATGATGTATTTGTGGCAGGTGGCCAGGAGGTGAATTTCTTTCAGGGGGCCCTTGGCTGGGGGGAGTATCTCATGCCAGACAGCTAGATATGATTAAGTTCGTGAAATGGGGCTTACCTCTGGGCTTGCTAGAATGAAAATTAAGTTTAACCATGGCCCCCCTCACTGCAGAGGGAAAAAGACACCAGCATCAGCTTGTAGATAGCATACCACAGAGAGCACAAAGTATCATGAATGTTGGTAGATCACATATCAAGAGGTAGTTTAAATTTGATGTGTATTTTGTAGTTACATTTTCTCGGTTGCTTCAATACATCACTTGTTGCCGCAACACCGCCACAGTTACCTCCTAGGGTATGAGAACTTTGTGGACGGAGTGCACCTGAACATTTGACCCTGAATTTAGTACGGGCGCTCAGATACGCACAGATAATTTGCCATACAAATTTTTAATCCCTGTGTTCAAGCACTTCTTTCAGGTAACCTGTATCATACTTTTTTTGTCGTCCGGTTTTGATTCGCTCATGGTAGTAAAGAGCGAGATATCAAAATATCCACCATACCATAGTAATTAGCCACATCACAGTGAATCAGCGCTCATGACCCGCATCGACAAAAGACTCCCTTGCGCCAACAATAGTCTCTGGCCACCAAAACAAACCAGAATCATTTTCTGCAACAGAATCGCATTTTATTCGAGATAAACTGATGGAGAGGTATGCAAACGCGCGTGACACGGTAACACCGCTGTCATCGCCCTGTGATGGCAGTTTTGGCAATCTAATCCTTTCATCACGTGTTATCCCACGTTTAACTTAACAAGATCTTGAAAAAGAAAAATGGCCACCGTTTCAGATGGTTTTAGCAGTTAATTTGAATAAATGTAATGTTTTTAATTGAGCTACGAGGACTTATATATTTCAGTGTGGCAGGGGACAGGCGATTCAGAGGGAGGGTCTGGATCCGGAGGATTTTAACATAGGGCCGGAATCGGCCCTATGGAAAGAAAATGAGGCGGGGAAGATTTTAGTTAGAAAATTTTCTTTGTTTATTTCTAAGAATTTGGTAAATTTTCCGGTTAAGATTGGAGGATTTCCTTTTACGAGGGGTTCGAATTTGGGTTCCTAAAAGATATTTTCAGCCCTCTAGGCTTGTGATGGAAGAAATTGATTTTTATCGGTATTTGTTTTGTTTTCGGGGTTGAAGTTTCTTTTGTTTTAGTTAGGTTTTCTAGGTCATACCTTAGGGTGCATACCTGGTTTTTCCTGTAGTTACGAATAAAACTAAGGATTTAACAAAAAAAAAAGAAACAGGGGACAGGCGATTACTCCAGCCACACCTTAGCACTCGAGCCTCGCTTCCTTTTGGAGTGCTACGAAGAACCACTGAGCTTTGGGGATTTCCCCCGGGTTGCTATTCCTATCCTACACAGGGTGCTAGTCAGCACTAGCAGCTACCGTACTACCTTACTCTTATTTTTTTTCTCTATTGATCTCAGACACTTGCTCCATTAATGAGGGTTTCTTGGAAAGCCATTCTAGATGGTAAGCCCGGGCTACCTTGACGAATACCGGTAGTTGGACTATTTAAGATTTCATAACTGTCATTGTCTACCTTTGCATCAAATAAGGACTTCTCATATAAGTCTTTACCGAGCAATTTTTCACCTGCATTTATTCTGATCAGTCGTAAATTACCGGGACTCGATTCCCCGGCTAATGTTGTGTTGTACCTGGTTGAGCACGCGCGCTCTGACACGTTCCGCCCATAGTAGTTTCCATCACTCGGCACCCTAAAATGCATCCGTATTTGATTACGGTACTACAGTAGTACAGTACACATCCGTTGTCTTCTCCAATATCCTACACACACAGGATGAAGAAAAACACAAACGTTATATGAATTAGACAACGCAAAATATATAATTCTGGGTTGCGGCCAACAGTCCACCAGAACAATTGCACTCAATTTTGGAACTGTAACAACCCAAAATGTAACGTGCCCTAAGTCACGAACAGGCAAGGAATAACTAACTCGGGCGCATCAGCAGAATTCACGATACAGAACTAGTAAGTACAATGCTTACCGAATTTGAGCCAGTTTCTACGGGTTGGTACAGACATCCATAAGAACCCAAGCATCGTACTTTTCAATCAGCCACAATCCCACCGCACACAGGGAACAAAATATGAAATACTAACTGCGATGCTGTCACCCTTATCTTTAGCATCCCACATCCCCTCCCAGATCTTGATCTTCTCCTCGATCAATTCCTGCTCGGTAATCCCCATCTTCTTGGCACGCAACTCGAACTCAGTTGTCCTCAACAGCTTCTGTTCTTGTCCCAACCTAGCTTCACTACTGGGCGTAGTCGTTGTAACTATATCAGAATGATTAATATCTCGGAGTTAGGCTTATGGAGCTGGGATTTATACGGCGTGTAGACACGTGCCGTCTATGCTCCTCTTTGTGATGAGCGTGCCAAACAGCTTCATCGTAACCACTCCTCTTGAAGTTCCTCGGGCGCTTGAGGTGCCTCAATAGACATTCATCGGACTTGTCTCCCTGGAAAACCTTGGAGCAGCCCGAGACCGGACAGGAGAGTGACGACCGGCTGTGATGGGTAGGAGCATGGTCGGGCAGGACTTCAGAGAGGATAGCAGAGGGAGTAGAGTAGTCCGGGATAGTGTTTTTATTCTTGGGGGAGAATGGGGTGTCAATGGGGGTGTAATGTCCGGAAATGCCTTCATGAGAATTGTGAGACATGATAATTGGGTTTTGTATAGAGATTAAACTGGTGTTGGAATGGGGTTTGTTTGTAGGTACGAGTAGAGAATAGAAGAGGAAATTCTGTGGGGGAGGGGGGGGGGTAATTAAACTATAAGTTTTATACCAGCCGTTAGCATGTATACCCGAGAGGGAGGGAAGAAGTGAGTGTTAACCAACCTCGACTGTTCAGTCGGCTATAGTAACTTCTGCGTGTGATAGTTGTGCTGTGTACTCGTAGCTGAGAGGGATGATGAAGAAACGATTTTATAGAGCGGGAATAGGCTAACTTATACAGCTGATCCACCTGCCCCCAACTCTGCGCACTCTCTCGTCACCACCGATCACTCGGGAAATCCAACTCGGGAAAGCGAACTCGGAAAATCGAACCCGTACTTTCAAGTTTTATTTTTGCTTTTTTGACTTTTATATCGATCACCCCTAGCGGGACTGCCGATGGGTAAACCGCAGAAGGTCACTTTTGCACTTGCAACGCGCCGGGTGTCCTTCTTTTTTCTTTTTGTGTCTAAGTTAGCAACTGTGCTGGAACCTCATGATTGGATGCAGCACAAAAAGAAAAATATCCATCCATCCATCCCGTCCATCCCATCCACTCCATCAACCGCATCCACCCATCCATCCTATCCATCTCATCCACCCATCCATTCCATCCATCTCATCCACCCCATCAACCCTATCCATCCCATCCACTCCATCAACCGCATCCACCCCATCAACCCTATCCATCCCATCCATCCCATTCACTCCATCCATCCCATTCATTCCATCGATCCCATTCACTCCATCCATCCCATTCATTCCATCGATCCCGTTCATCCCACCCATTCCATCACTCACACATATCACGCACCTCTCTATCACACAATTTCCCTTCTCATGGGTCACTCCCTTTTATGTGGGAAAATTGAGAAGTCGGTATGGTTTTTCAAACGATTAAACATAAATGGAAAAGTCAGCACAAACGGTTTTATTTCGATAAACTTCAAGATGGAAGAGCCCCCCGCACCAAAACTTCTCCTGATAACATGATCGCGGTTAATCGCAGCGGCGGCAGCCTGGGTTCTTTTGTGAAATATTCGCATTGGAAAATAATCACCGTTTCCTAAATATCTGGAAACGATATTGCAAAATTTTGTCTACTGTAATGACTGCGCTCTCAGCAATCTTTATTATGCCTGAGCACGGATCCTTCCGAGGACCCGCATCCAGAACACGGCCCCCAACCCCCGTTTTGCTTATTTTCCCGCAGCGACGCGTGCAGGTTTACTAATAACCTAAACCCCTCATGAAATCTCCTCACGCCTGCGATTTCCGGGGCAACGTCATTCATCCGTAGTAATATCCCGCCCTTCTGGCAATTCTTTGCTTCTTTTTTTTAGATGCATATCGCTCTCGACACATTGATTGATTGTTACACGGCGGTCAATAGAGAGCGTAGTCAATAAAGTCATTATCCTGGTTGATAAGCTATCCCCTTCAAGGAGTTGATTGCGACGTCCAATAAATTCGGAGTTCTGTACAGCGGTTGAATTTATTAAAAGCGTACCAGGCTATCTGCAGAGTCGGCCGACACCCTCTATCTCCACAACCATGCCAACTGCTTTGTATTGTTAACACCTCAACAACCACAAGATATCATGAGGTAAAATTATGTTGTTAATTAGCGATTGGAAGGCAGTATACAGTGATTAAAAAAAAAATCTTAAAATTCAGTTTGCATCCCCCCCCGATCCTTAACTTGCTGAAGCCTGTAAGACACTGGCATACTATCAATATTCTTATCCCAATCCTTGGGTATCAATTTATCCCACTCCTTCTTAATTGCCTCTGTCATACTCTCTATTGTTCCTGGAAACACAGCTCGTGCTTCGATTCTCTGTTGCAACATCTTCCAAACATTTTCTGATGAATATGGCGGGTCAAGTAGACATGGAGTGCAAAAAAAAACTTACGCGAACAAGTGGCAACACAAGAAAAATACTAAGGCCGGGTAACTGTGCCTATTAGATATACGAATAATTACCGTATTTGAAAATTTGGGAAAAGTACAGTAGTAAATATTAGAGTGGACTAATGTACTAGGATTGATTTTCAATAAGACATTTTGTTTTGTTATTCAATTAAGGCCCTGTTGAGCTTGCCACAAATACAGTACACAATCACGATAGACAAGCTTTGCTCTTTGCTCTTAAGGCTTAACCCTAATTTATCGTAAGACGCTGCCTTGCATTACCTTCTCAAGGTCGACCACGTCTTGAGAAAGTAACAAAGAGAAGAAAAAAAGAAATGGTGGCAGAATAAATAAAGATAATCCGATAGCTGATCAACAAGGATTGGGTCATACAATCTCAGGTCTTCTCTTTGATTCTATAGGACTGTTCAGTAAAAAATGGTTGGGCGAGAAATGTTTGAGCATGCAACCGAGCTGGTACGAGTACTGTGCTGCAGATTCAACCCACCACTTTCTTGCTTAGATAAGCAAGCTCTGACCGACTTCGGGGCACTCATACTCGCTCAAGGTTTTTTTGCACTCGATGTCTACTTGACCCGCCGTAGGTGAACGTCCTGAGTGAGTATGGTTGTGCTGAGAGCAATGTGTTTTGGACCATAAATTTACTGTTGGACGAGGAACACCAGTTTTGCATGAGGCTTCTGCTTGTGAAACAACCATGTCTAATAAAGCAAGCATTCTTACTCTTGTAGGAGTAGCCCATTCACCCTTTGGACCATTGCGTGGTGGCGTAGAAGGCATTTGGTAGAGATGGTTTTGGTGTGGATATCGGTCGTGATGGTGGGGTGTCAGCTAATTTTGCAGATAGCCGCGTACAGTACAGTCATCCAATGTTTAACATCTACCGTATGATTATTCTGCTCGTAGTACTACCTGCAACCCCTCTCAACTACGAGTACCTAGCACAACTATCACACGCAGAAATTACTATAGCCGGCTTAACAGTCGAGGTTGGTTAATACTCACTTCTTCCTTCCCTCTCGGGTGTATGTACTAACGGCTGGTATAAAACTTATAGTTTAATTACCTCTCCCCAAGAATTTCCTCTTCTATTCTCTACTCGTACCTACAAACAAACCCCATTCCAACACTAGTTTAATCTCTATACAAAACTAAATTCTCATGTCTCACAATTCTCACGAAGGCATTTCCGGACATTACATCCCCATTGGCACCCCCCTCTCCCCCAAGAATGAAAACACTATCCCGGACTACTCTAATCTCTCTGCCAACCTCTCGGAAGTTCTGTGGGACCACGCTCCTATCCATGCCGGCCCGTCGTCACTCTCCTGTCCGGTCTCGGGGTGTTCCAAGGTTTTCAAGGGAGACAAGTCCCATGAATGTTTATTGAGGCACCTCAAGCGCCCGAGGAACTTTAAAAGCAGTGGTTACGATGAAGCTGTTTGGCGGGCTCATCACTAGGAGGAACATAGACGGCACTATGGCACGTTACATTTTGGGTTGTTACAGTTCAAAAATTGAGTGCAATTGTTATGGTGGGCTGTTGGCTGCAACGTAGAATTTTATACTTTCTGTTTTGTGTTGTCTAATTTATATAATGTTTGTGTTTTTCTCATGTACTTCCTTTCATTTCATCCTGTGTGTGCAGGATATTGGAGAAGACAACGGATGTGTACTGTACTAGTACCGTATTCAAATAGGGACGCATTTTAAGGTGCAGAGTGATGGAAACTACTGTGGGCGGAACGTGTCTGAGCGCACGTGCTCAACCAGGTACAGCGCAATATTAGCCAAGGAATTGAGTCTCGGCAATCTACGACTGCATCAGAATAATAGCCGGTTCCCCTCCTATTTCGCGTCGCTCATAGTCGGGGAAAGCAAGTGTGAGGCGAAGAGAAATATATGTTAACTAGCTTGACAACGTAGTAAAAAAAAACATGATAAATAAGCAACATTATTTCAAACTCCACAAAATCGGCATTCCTAGAACTAGAATCTAATGATATATATATGAAGAATCAGAATCAAGATCTTTGGTAATAGGATTCTTTTCAGGTCTGGAATTAGTGTCAATAATTTCCCAGGAATAATCCCACCTTGAGTTTTGGTATTCTTGACTGCTTTCTTTCTTTCCTTCCTGGCCTTGCAAGCATCAATAAAACAGTCGTAGAGTGCTCCTTTTTTCTTGATATCTACAACCTGGATATTCTTCCTTGCCTTCTTACCGGCAATGCTGATTGTGTAGAGTTTATTTGAAATAATGTAACTTTTTGTCATTTTGTTTTACTACTTTGTCAAGACTGTTAACATTTATTCCTCTTCGCGTCACACTTGCTTTCCCCGACTATGAGCAACGCGAAATAGAAGGTGAATCAGCTATTAAATGCAGGTGGAAGATTGCTCGGTAAAGACTTATTCGAGAGGTCCTTATTTGATGCAAAGATAGACAATGACGGTTACGAAATCTTAAATAGTCCAACTACCAGTATTTGCCAAGGTAGTCCGGGCTTACCATCGAGAATGGCTTTCCAAGAAACCCTCATTAATGGAGCAAGTGACTGAGATCAACAGAGAAAAAAAATTAAGAGTAAGGTAGTACGGTAGTACGGTATCTGCTAGCGCTGACTAGCACTTTGTGTAAGGTGGGGATAATAACCCGGGGGAAATCCCCAAAGGTTCTTCATAGCAACTCGAAAAGAAAGCGAGGCTCAAGTGCTAGGGTGTGGCTGGAGTAGTCTCCTGTGCCCTTACCACACTGAAGTACCGTAGAAACTTGAATAATTGAACTGTGTGCTATGTCGTTGGAGTTGCCCCCTCTGGTAAGGTCTGGTGTTTTTTTGTTTTTTTACGTCTCTCAGAGGGGCTGAGCAGCTCTTTTTTGCTGTGTTTTTCGCCCCTTTTCCAGAGTAGGGAATTCTCGACTACATAGCACACGGTTCAATTATTCAAGTTTCTACGGTATATAAGCCCTCATAACTCAATTAAAAATATTACATTTATTCAAGTTAACTGCTAAAACCATCTGAAATAGTGGCCATTTTTTCTTTTTCAAGATCTGTTAAGTTAAACGTGGGAGAACACGTGATGAAAGGATTAGATTGCCAAAACTGTCGTCACAGGGCGGTGTTACCGTGTCATGCGCGTTTGCATACCTCTCCATCAGTTTATCATGACTAAAATGCGATTCTGTTGCGGAAAATGATTCTGGTTTTTTTTGGTTGCCAAAGACGATTGTTGGCGCAAGGGAGTCTTTTGTCGATGCGGGTCATGAGCGCTGATTCACTCTGTGATGTGGCTAATTACTATGGTATGGTAGATATTTTGATATATCACCCTTTGCTACCATGAGCGAATCAAAATTGGGCGACAAAAAAGGTATGATACAGGTCACCTGCAAGAAGTACTTGAACACAGGGATTAACAATTTGTATGGCGAATTATCTGTGCGTATCTGAGCGCCCGTACTACATTCAGGGCCAAATGTTCAGGTACTTCATGCCGGGAACTTGTAAATACATGATCGATGCTCACTGCACGCGTTCTAAAAGCAGCGATACCCTAGTCCCTGCACTGGTATCATAATCCACGCCGTGGCCACTTACGTGCCCGGCAGTGGTTGTAGTGTTGTATGATACGATGCTAAAAAACACCGTTGGTAATCGTACATACCATCTCAGGTTGACTTGGAACTTACTTATACTGTACTTTTGATATCAATATTTACCGTTCTTAAAAACCACTCTATACAAAGTCCGGCTTCCGCCTCAGAGCTTCGCACTACCATTTTTCCTTGCGATCGCACGCCGCCTAGAGCTCGTCGCATGACCGAATCCCCCCGCGGCAATCTCCGCTTGAGAGGGCGTATGTGGCATCATCGGCTATCACTCGGGTTTCCCGCACCACCCTCGGTCAGATTTTGGTTGTCCCACACCTTACTCGTACAGTATCTTTTAGATATATGCTGTACGATATTATTATCCCAGCCACGCTGGAATATTACATGATACTAAAGAATCAAGTGAATTTGAGCTTTTAGCATGAGATGACTTTGGTATTTTCAAGTCGCTGGCTCGAGGCGGAGTCTATTAGCACGGGTCACGCATGGTATATCACTCAGTTCATTCTTTTCAGTCCCCCCGCTTAGTTGTAGGGGGCGAGTATGATACTAGACCTAATAGACTTAATAGAATTGTGTGTCTTGTAACTCTAGACTTGGGGGGATGAAGAAACGGTTTTGTAGAGCGGGAATGGGCCAACTTATAAAGTTGACCCACCTACCTCCCCCTCTGTGAAGCAGAAAAGGTCACCACCGATCACTCGAGTGCATCGAAAAAAATCTACTTCCCTTGTTGGTTTTTTGTGGTATTTGTCTTTTTGGTCACCTCCGATTGGGGCTAAAGGTAAGATGCCTCTTTTGCACTTGCGACGCCTTGATGTATTTCTTTTTTTCTTTTTTTGTCTAACTGTGCCGGAGCTTCATGATTGGACGCGACATAAAAAAAGATCTCCCCACCCCATTTTATGTGCGACTTGAGATGCCGGCATGGTTTTTAGCTGGTCTAAACACATACTTAAGGCGAGATATCCGAGTCAACAGGCACAACCGCAATTCCCCGCAACTTTCAACCATCACGATAACCACAACCACTCGAGTGTGTGCTGCAACCAAAATGAAAGGTCCTATTACCAAATCTCGTGCGCCTAAAGAGAGAGAGGGACACAAATATACAGGCCTTAGTAAGCGAGGTGTTATAATGGCATTACACCAGCTTCAGACCTGTAAACCTCTCACAATGCAAGAAATCGAGAAGGAGACAGGCCGGAGTACCTAGATCCATAGCATCAGAAATAATTCGGGATGCCGAGACTGCCACTTGCGAGGATAAGGAGAACGGTGACCCTGATCCAACATCTATGGCAAACCTAATGCCAAAACCAAAGAGTGGGAGACCTCGCAAGTTCGATGATATGCAAAGGACTGGAGTGGTAGCTTCTTTTATTACTACTTTACCATGAAAAATGCGTGAAGTTTATAAGCAGGAGGGAGGAAACTTGTTTCATGGGTAGCCTGTATTTTCAGTAGATTTAATTAATTAGCATTATAGTTACGGTTGTGATTGTAGTCGCCATTGTGGTTATCATGATGGTTGAATTTTGCGGAGGATCATGGTTGTGCCCGTTGACTCAGGACTTAATCTCGCCGCGAGTACACAGGATTCAAACAGATATGTATGGAAAAGCCGGCTTCGAGATGGAGAAATCCAGCGCAACAAAACTATACCTAATACCATCATCGAGTTTAATCACTGTAGCGAGGGTGTGCGTTCCCATGTGAAACATTCATATGAGAAAAATGACCTTTGCTTAAAAATCTAATCACGATATTGCAAATAATTATCCCTAAAGGTGTGCTAGTAAAAAAAAAATCGATCGTCTACCTACTCGGGCGCAAATTAAGTATTCTAAATAGAGGGTCTCACACCGCCAGTTCAGATCTGGGACTCGTACCGCCGTCCATTGCGGTACGGTGTGAGGTCTCTTGGTTCATGATATAAATTCGTTGCTGGTTTGAAAAAAAATATGTAGTCAAGAGACTAATGCCGGAAAGAGAAAGGCGGGGCTGTTAGTCGAAGACCCAGAGCGCAGGATGCTTTTAGCTTGCAAGATTTTCACCACTACCGGTAGTCATTGCACTTTTCTTGTTTTGTAGATCCCCACACGGTATCAACTCTCTCTGAATCACCGAAACATCCTGTAACTTATACCACCTCCAGAGCCGGTACTCGTACCACGGTTCACTTTTGGAGTTCGCGGTTCGTGAACCGCGAACCACCTGTTTGAACCACGCTGAACCGGCGGTGTGAGACCCCCTAATGAGCGCGCACCAACGATTGTCCCCTATCAGCCATCGTACCTGGCCAACAACACCACTACTACCTACTACCACAACTGCCATACTAAAAAAAAATTTCATACATTCCTTATTTATCTAGAAATTATCTTGTTGAATAAATATTTTTACGGAGAACTCTCAGAATGCCCCCTCGGATTGGGACAAGGGTCTAAAATGCCCTTCACCAACTTGAATGTCACTTTTCACCTGTTTTTACGAATGAGTACGGCAGTGTATAAGTACTCACCCAAACCAAAATCTATCCCAACCTTTATCTACCCTGAATCCATCACAACACTAGTCAAATGCACCTGGTGGAAGGTATTTCAATTATTTTCAATACCTCCAAGAACCTTAGACCAGTGGTCTTGGGGACTATTTCATATATAAGGGGTCACTAGTCATAGGATATTGCTATCGAAGGTAAAGAAAGAAAAAAGCACACTTCTTAGTTTCAGAGGGTATTGTAGTTGCGTGGGGGCACATTAGACCCTTGCCCCTATCCGAGGGGGCATTCTGAGAGTTTTCCGATATTTTTATTATTTTTCCTACCGAGAAGTTGTGCTACTTTTCATTGTTGATGGTTGATGATAAGACACGATTGTTGACGAGGGGCGGCCGTTGTCGCGAGCATTTCGAGTATTTAATTTGCGCCCGAGTATGAGTGAGTGCGCACGTAGAAGATGCGGTACGATTACGATACGATAGGTACTGCACGATAGTCTTTTCATTATTATCGGCCATATCTGTAGAACGCCAAACCGGGTTAGGGAAACCGGGATCATCGGCGAGGAAGAAAAGTTTAATGTAAAAGCAGGTCGCACAAACCTCACATCACCCCCTAGATCTATTCGTCACGTGAATTTGATAAGCAAAAAATTGTCCGAACCTCTGACTAGGGCATGGTATTAAAATGCCAAGACAGGTCAAATTCATGTATGATATCATACCATAGGGTGCTATACATAGTGTTTGTTTTAATACCTGCTGTATTGTGCCCTACAGTTATCGCTGCCTTCTTTGCTGCGGGAGATGTGCACTGAGACTTTTGAAACATGCTGTCCTGGGTCTTTCCGTGACAGCCACTTGCCCGGCTGGGGCTGGAGATGAGTATTATTCTCACATTGTATCCCCTCGGCGGAAAATGACGAGAGTTACATTTTTGAGAGCGTCCGTGGATTTTTTTTTTTTTCTTTCTATGATAACTTTACCAGTTTTTCTGGATTCAAACGGTCTCACGTTGACCAAATTCTCGGGTGGTCGAAATAAGCTTCTGATTGGGCCGTTTTCGGAATAGCCCGCGCCTGCGTTGCGCTGCATTGCGACAATCCAACCTCGCCGACCTTCGCGGCGAAAACCATCAACGAGGAAGGTATGATACCATTATTATCATACTTTTTTTGTCACCCAATTTTGATCCGCTCATGGTAGTAAAGATATCAAAATATCCACCATACCATAGTAATTAGCCACATCACAGAGTGAATCAGCGCTCATGACCCGCGTCGACAAAAGACTCCCTTGCCCCAACAATAGTCTCCGGCCACCAAAACAAACCAGAAACATTTTCCGCAACAGAATCGCATTTTAGTCAAGATAAACTGATGGAGAGGTATGCAACCGCGCATGACACGGTAACACCACTGCCATCGCCCTGTGGCGGCAGTTTTGGCAATCTAATCCTTTCATCATGTGTTATCCCACGTTTAACTTAACAAGATCTTAAAAAAGAAAAAATGGCCACCATTTCAGATGGGTTTAGCAGTTAATTTGAATAAATGTAATATTTTTAATTGAGTTATGTGGACTTATATATTTCAGTGTGGCAAGGGCACAAGAGATTACTCCAGTCACATTCTAGCACTCGAGCCTCACTTTCTTTTCGAGTTGCTACTAAGAGCCACTGAGCTTTGGGGATTTCCCCCGGGTCGTTATTCCTACCGTACTACCGTACTACCTTACTCTTATTTTTCTCTCTATTGACCTCAGACACTTGCTCCATTAATGAGGGTTTCTTAGAAAGCCATTCTCGGTCGTAAGCCCGGACTACCTTGACAAACACCGGTAATTGGGCTATTTAAGATTTCATAACCGTCATTGTCCACCCCCGCATCAAATAAGGAGCTCTCGAATAAGTCTTTACTGAGCAATCTTCCACCTGTATTTACTCTGATCTAGTCGTAAATTGCTGAGACTCAATTCCTTAGCTAATATTGCGCTGTACCTGGTTAAGCACGCGCGCTCTGACACGTTCCGTCCACAGTAGTTTCCATCACTCGGCACCCTAAAATGCATCCGTGTTTGACTACGGTACTAGTACAGTACACATCCGTTGTCTTCCCCAATATGCTGCACCACAAGATGAAATGAAAGAAAGTACATAAGAAAAACACAAACGTTATATGAATTAGAGAACACAGGGCGGAAATATAAAATTCTGCATTGCGGTCAACAACCCACCAGAAAAATTGGATTCAATTTTTTTTGAACTGTAACAACCCAAAATGTAACGTGCCCTAGGTCGCGAACAGACAAGGAATAACTGACTTGGGCGCATCAGCAGAATTCATGATACAGAACCAGTAAGTACAATGCTTACAGAATTTGAGTAAGCTTCTACGGGTTGGTACAGGCATCCATAAGAACCCAAGCATCGTACTTTTCAATCAGCCACAATCCAACCGCACACAAGGAGCAAAATATGAAATACTAACAGCGATGCTGTCACCCTTATCTTTAGCACCCCACACCCCCTCCCAGATCTTGATCTTCTCCTCAATCAATTCCTGCTCGGTAATCCCCATCTTCTTGGCACGCAACTCGAATTCAGTTATCCGCAACAGCTTCTGTTCTAGTTGCGACCCAGCCTCACTATTGGGTGTGGTCGATGTAGCTATATCAGAAGGATTAATATCTCGGAGTTGATAAATGGAGTTGGGGTTTATACGGCGGATCGGCACGTGCCGTCTATGTTCCTCCTTGTGGAGAACGCGCCAAACAGCTTCATCGTAACCACTGCTTTTAAAGTTCCTCGGGCGCTTGAGGTGCCTCAATAGGCATTCATTGGACTTGTCTCCCTCGAAAGTCTTGGAGCAGCCCGAGACCGGACAGGAGAGTGACGACGGGCCGACATGGATAGGAGCGTGGTCCCACAGAACTTCCGAGAGGTTGGCAGAGAGATTAGAGTAGTCCGGGATAGTGTTTTCATTCTTGGGGGAGAGGGGGGCGTTAATGGGGGTGTAATGTCCGGAAATGCCTTCATGAGAATTGTGAGACATGATAATTGAGTTTTGTATAGAGATTAAACTGGTGTTGGAATGGGGTTTGTTTGTAGGTACGAGTAGAGAATAGAAGAGGAAATTCTTGGGGGGGGTAATTAAACTAGAAGTCTTACACTGGCCGTTAGTACATATACCCGAGAGGGAGGGAAGAAGTGAGTATTAACCAACCTCGACTGTTAAGGCGGAATTTCAGCGTGTAATATTCGTGCTGGGTACTCGGAGTTGAGAGGGGATGATGAAGAAGCGATTTTAAAGAGCGGGAATAGGCCAACTTATACAGCTTCCACCTACCCCTCACTTTGTGGAGCCGATCAAATTCACCACCAATTACTCTAGTAATCGATTGGCCTTTTTGGTCTTTAGTCACCGATTATCACTCGGTTTAAGTTTATCGAGCTGTTTACCCAAAGGGTCCTTGCCTCTTTTGCACTTGCAGGGCCCTTGATGTTTTTTTGTTTTTTTTGTTCAACAACTGTGCTGGAGCTTCATAATTGGATAGTAGGGTTAATAAATACTGACCGAAAAAACCCCCCCACCCCCTTTTATGTGGCAAAATTGAGATGTCGGTATGATGCTTCGAGCGTTTGGACACAAATGGAAAAGTCAGCGCAAACGGGTTTATTTCGATAAACTTCGAGATGGAAGAGCCCCCCGCACCAAAACTTCTCCTAATAACATGATCGTTGTTAATCACAGCAGCGGCACCCTGGGTTCTTTTGTGCAATATTCACCTTGGAAAATAATCACCATTTCCTAAATATCTGGAAACGATATTGCAAAAGTTTATGTCTACTGTAATGGCTGCGCTCTCAACCTCTATTAGGCCTAAGCACGGGTCCTTCCGAGGATCCGCATCTAGAACACGGCCCCCAACCCCCGCTCTCCTGATTTTCGCGCAACAACACGTCCAGGCTTACTTGTAACCCTAACCCTCAATAAATTTAGTTATAACCCTCATGAGAGAACTCTCACGCCTGCGATTTTCGCAGCAACGTCATTTATCTGCACTAATTCCTCGTGCCTCTGGAACCCCCCCCCCCCCAAAAAACATATTGTTTTGGACCCCACATCGATTGTCCGCCACACGGCAGTCAATAGAGATCGTAGTCAATAAAGTCATTATCCTAGTTGATAAGTTATGTCCTTCAAGGAGTTGATTGCGATATCCAATAAATTCGGGGTTCTGTACAGCGGTTGAATTTATTAAAAGGGTACAGTACCATCATCTAATGTTTAATACCCGCCGTATGATAATTCTGCTTGTAGTACTACCTGCAACCCCCAAGTCTAGAGTTACAAGACACACAAGTCTATTAAGTCTATCAAGTCTATTAAGTCTAGAATCATACTCGCCCCACAACTAAGCGACGGTACTGAAAAGAATGGAGCGGGTGATATACCATGCGTAACCCCCGTGCTAATGGACTCCGCCTCGAGCCAGCGACTGGAAAATGCCAGATTCACTTGATTCTTTAGTATCATGTAATATTCCAGCGTAGCTGGGATAATAATATCTGCAGTATATATCTAAAAGATACTGTACGAGTAAGGTGTGGGACAACCAAAATCTGACCGCTGGCGGTGTGTGAAAACCAAGTGATAAACGATGATGGCACACACGTTCTCTGAAGCGGAGATAGCCGCGGGGAGGTTTAGTCATGCGACGAGCTCTAGGCGGCGTGCGATCGCAAGGAAAAATGGTAGCACGAAGCTCTGAGGCGGAAGCTGGACTTTGTGTGTGTGTAGAGTGGTTTTTAAGAACGGTAAATATTGATATCAAAAGTACAGAATCCCTTGGGCGGTCTGAAACAGTCAAATTCGTACCCAGAAACGCTAAGCCTGTTTTGGAGCCATTCGAACTTTGTGATTTGGTGAGAATATTTAAGCTCACCCAAGTGCTGAGCACTGAAAATTCTGGGAGATCCAATTTTCTGACCAAGAACAGCTAACTGTTGACAAATTTGGCCTTAGCGCGCCTGGTAACGAATTTGACTGTTTTAGACCGCCCAAGGGATAATTAAGTAAGTTTTAAGTTAAGCTGAGATGGTATGTACGATTACCAGCAGTGTTTTTTAGCATCGTATCATACAACACTACGATCGCTGCCGGGCACGTAAGTGGACACGGCCTGGATTATGATACCAATGCAGGGACTAGGGTATCGCTGCTTTTAGAACGCGTGCAGTGAGCATCGACCACGCATTTACAAGTTCCCAGCATAAAGTATTTGAACATTTGAGTCTGAATTTAGTACAGGCCCTTATACGCACAGATAATTTTCCATACAAATTTTAATCCCTGTGTTCAGTACTTCTTTCAAGTAACCTGTAAAGTTGCTCCTTTCCCGTATCACATCCCAATGATAACTTCCCCGCAGTACCATATCCTACTCGTTTCGCCTAGTTGAACTGTTTTTTCTTTTTCTTTCGTATGTCGTGCCCATTAAATTTGGAAATAAATAATGGGAATATAGTGCCTGCTGCAGACATTGTACTGCACTTTGTTAGAGCCGCAACTTACCATACTGATCACTCGCGCATTTTATCGCATATGATACCAGAGTATGCGAGTATCATATCAAGGAACACTTCAGGAACAATCCCTGCACGAACAAGTCAACCATCATGACTTAGTCATCACATCTTACTAGCGATAGAGGTCGTTGAGTGAGTCGCCAAGGGCCAAAAACACACAAAAATTGGGGTTTTTCAAGCCATCAACACTCAATGAATTTTATTGCAATCATTGCAAAAAAAATTTAAAATTTTTTCATCTGTCTGGAATATATCATATTATTTTTGGAAATTTTTTGCTTCAACTACTACAAAGTGGCAGGGAGATCTCTGTGCCGCAGTCCCAAGATACCTGCCAAGACAAGGCTTTTTGTATGTAAAAGATACATTGCAACTGGCCTCACCAACTTCAAATGCCCACCATCCTGCATGGTCAGAATATAAAAATTTTCAAAAAAGATATGACATATTCCAGACAGATGAAACTTTTTTCAAAAATTTTTTGCAATGATTGCAGTAAAATTCATTGAGTTTTGATGGCTTGAAAAACCCCAATTTTTGTGTGTTTTTGGCCCTTGGCGACTCACTTAACGACCTCTACTGCCAGCCACACCCGTCACACCCGTCACACATTCCCCCTCGCTACCAATCTGCCAAAATTAACCTTTTCAGCCCCCTACGCTACATCCCAAGCCAAGGCTACTCGAGTAAGCGAACACGCGTGCAACCCACTCCGGCACCTCGGCACAAGCTTGCCGTACCTGCTTAACTTAACAGTCAGCACTAATCCAAGTATGATACGGCATACAGACAGACAAGAATAAAACTCGGCTGCTTGGGGGAAAGTTAAGCGAGTTTGTGGTTTTTGATGTTTTGCAATTTCAAATCATGGTAAAGCACTCGCTCGTTAAGCAGAAGATTGTGGGCGGGGCGAAGGCCGTGGACGGGAGTGATTCCGGTGCTCGGGGGTTGTTCGCGATCCTGTGTGGTGGTGGGGTTGTGTCGTGGTTCGTGAGTAGAGTCCCGGAATGAGATGGATGAAGGGGAGGTTTAATGCACCCCTGATCAAGGTCTGTTTGATCATCCGCAAGGCTATTTTGCTGTATTTCCCACGAGTACCGTGAGCACTGTATCGTCGAGCATGGTACCGGTTTCGTGCTGAGTTTATTTATCGTCAAGAAATTAGATGAGCGAAGGGGCAGAGGGGGATGTGATAAGGCATTAATCCAAGTCCTCGCTTAAATAGAGGCTAAGTTAAGTCATTCAATTCTTTAGTGGATCATCGTGATGGATTTAGTCCGGTTTGGTTTGGTCTACCGTGTCTTGCCTTATTGGTGCACGTACTCATCCTATCCGTGCGGCGGGGTGTTTTGGAGCTATGACTTTTTTCCGTTTTACATCAGGATTGGGATTTATGCAATCTCTGTCTGCGTAACTCGTGCAGATTACACAAAGGAATTGTTCTGCTTCATTCACCACAATCTTATCGGTAATTATTATTTAATCGGTTTAATTTTAATTTTATTTTGATTCATTCGTTATTAATATGGTATTGGCGCTGTGCTTTATTTGGTCGGCTGCTGTGGTACTAGTACAAGTACCTTGCAGTATTCTTCAGCACGTTGGTTTGATAAATCATGGTCTTCCATTATTCAAGGGAAGCGAGCGGGATAAATAGGATGGTAGCACCCTCCTACCGGCGCCGTGCCCTGGGCAACCTACCGTATCACAGTAGCACAAAGAGGATGAAGGGAAAAGAATCAGGCACAGAACTGGAAAAGGATCGAAGCGGCGCTTGGGAAGCCGGAGCGGGGAGTTTCTGTTCCAACTTACACGTGGTGTTGTCTTCCTTCCTTCCCTGTTTTCTTCAGAGAGTTGGAGGGTAAGTGTTTTTGGGGTGCAGCATACTACAGGTATTGTAGATTAATAACATACAATTGCTGCACTCAACTTTGTTAACGAGATGATGTGCTTCTCGATTCCCGTACCACTCGAGATAGTGTTCGAGTAGAGCCATCCCTAACCGTAAGTACTGGAATAATTGAAGCTCACGCTAGGATGTTGGAGTTGCCTCTCCTAGTAAGGTCTGTTGTGTTTTTTCTTTTTCATTTGTCCCAGCGGAGGGCTGAAAGTCAGTTTTTTGGGGGTGATTCCCCCCCTTATCCAAAGAGGGGAATTCTGGACGTCTTAGCGCGCGAGGTTCAATTATTCCAGTTCTTGTACGGTACGGTATTCAAGCCTCATGGCGCCTCTCTCTCTTTTGAGCAATCGCTTTCATGTGTGGTTGGCTGGTTGCTTGCTTGGTTGCATGGGTCAAGACAAGCCAGCTTTGTTTTGGTGTGACATGGATAAAGTTCGAATATGGTGTGGTGCTCAAAATAGAAAGAAATCATATGTCAGGCAACAGCTTCTTCCCACCCCTTCTTTTCTACTGAACTTGACCTCAACCTACCCCCAGCTAATAACGTGAAGTCAAGTATAGTATTCGATTTTTTTTTCCGGATATGTACCGGTGGTGTACTCTGTATCATACTCTTTTCTACTTGACTTTACTTGGGTCAAGCGCTTGAAAGGGAGGAAGGGACTTTTAGCTAAAGTTTGTTTTACCCCCGAGGGAAGGGATTAGAGAAGAGGAATGTTGAGCAATTGCTGTTTTGCGCATATGAATGACTTGGTTTACTTGGACGTGTTGTTACTTATACAAGTAGAGTAACTGTACTGTAGATTGGATCTGGAGTGGAGGGTGCAAGAAAGATGGTATTCCTGCCTTTTCTCCGGTGCGGCTGAGTTTCGGATGGGGAGTAGGATTACGTAGAAGACTTTTGTCTTCCACAGTATTTCTTCACTTTCTCTCTTCCATCCTACTTCTAGACATTCATTCATTCACTCCTCCATCTGCCCAGCTCTCCCGCGCTTGGTGGACCCCAAGAGAAGGAAGAAGAATATCGCATCTCCTCCTCCGAATCTCACACTTCTAAATCTAGTCTAACCCGGCGCCTCCACCGGCCCTTTTTCGCTACCATTCCCTCTATAAGATTGTCTCGTCTGCTAGTTGTTCATTTTATCCACGCCTGGCGTTTGGTCTGACCAGTAAAGTTCAGTGTGTACTACACTGCTTGTAACCATCGATTGTTGGTGCACCTCGGGCTTTTTATTTTTTATTTTTTCATTTGGTTGCCGTGTCACTCTCTTCTTTCTACTTTACCCTCCCTACCGCCGCCAGGAATACCCCTGGCCGGGCTGAATGAAATATCCTTTCTGCTGGCTGAACAAACCTTTCCTTTCTCTCTCTTCTCCCTCCTCTCCATCCACGGTAAGTGAAGGGAACAAGCTTTTTTTTGTCACTTTCTGCCTGTTTTGTTTTTTTTCTTCCCTTTTTTCTTCTTCTGCTCGGTCACTCTCTGTTTGTCCTCACTCTTTCATTCATGATTGTTTGTCTGTCTACGATACTGCGAGCTATCTAGTACAAGAGCTGTTTCAACGAGTCTGACTGTGCTATCAAGGTTCAAGGGGTAACGTGGGTTGAACCCCCCATCCCGATCCCCATTCCCATTTCCCACACAAACACTAGAAAAAAAAAAAAAAAGCTCCGGTGAGGAGTAGTAAAGCAAAGTGGATGTCGAAAAGCTAAAATATTCTTGAAAATACTCAGGTCCCTGAAAGTCCGTTGTTGCTGTTGTCGCCGTTGCCGTGATCTTCGAAATGTCAAAGTCTCGTATTTCAAGAATAGACAGCGACTTCGACCCAGCGTTCGGCTGGGAAACAATCGACTTTCCCGATCCAACAGCCTACCCTTCGACTCATCCTTCATCGCCAGGGACGCCATATGCACCCTCGGGCTTTCAGTACGGACAGCATAGTAGCGGCGGGCACGGACATGGACACAGTCACTCCCGGACGGAGGAGTTTTCCCGCACCCGCCATGGCGAACCAATTTTCTCGTCTCCGGAGATATCCCCACAGATGCGGGAAGCCCCCGAGGGTGGAATACCAGAATCACTGCGTATAACGTCCCCGCTATCGCCGACCTTCACACGCACCGGCAACCCGCGGCTGAATCCACCGTACGCCGCAGCGTCCGCGCAAACGTACGGATTCCAAACGAATTCGCACAAGCGACGGAGCGCCATTGAGAATTCGATCCCGCAGCTACCCCCGCCGACGGTTGGCGGTTTTAGTAATAATAGTAATAATAACAGGAATTCGGTTGTCTACGACATTCCCGCCCCGCCACCGCCCCCGACTATCCTTATGGATTTTGACGACACGGATTATGAGCGCGTAAGGCTTACCGAGCATAATCGGATCTCGCGTGAAGGGGGTAGTGGTGGAGGCGGCGGGTATCTCGAATCCGGAGGATGGAATGGGCCGGATCGGCAGCCAAGCATAGCCAGGCGATTGGGTGATAAGATTCTTGGCACGGTGGGAGGGCGGGGATCGAGGTTGAGTTCGAGAAGTTATTTGGGCACTATTAGGGATCGAGGAGGGGGTTTTGGGGATGGAAGAGGCGAGGGGAATTATGCTAAGGTTGATGAAGGGGATGATGAGGAGCCCCTTGGTTATGATATCAGTAGTTTTGGAGCCGACTTTATCCCTGCTCCGGCGGTCAAGGCTATGGAAGATCATAATATGGATGCGGATTATGTTTATACAGGTGAGTTTCGGGGGTTGGTTCTTACCGCACTGGTGGGCGTGGGGTTAATTGGTGTGCAGGTACCGGCGAAGCGATAGATTTATCATCTTTCAGTGGCGGAGGGAATAGCGACGAGCGGAGGGATTGTAAGCTTTGACAAAAATCTCGGAATTGGCAATGAATTGGGACTAATTATTACAGCGGATGCATTCTCCCTTTATCGCGCAGGAACGATGGAAAACACCGACAAACAATCCTACTACTTCCCGCCAAGTAAACTCCCCCCTTTAAAAAACCAAAATGAATGAATCCCACTAACGTTGCAAAAAAGACCGTGTAATTCCCAACTGGAAACCTATAGCCATGCGCCCATGGTTCATTGCCTGGCTCCTCCTCTGCTCCCTGTCACTAATAGCCTGCGTGGAAACCCTCTACCAATTCTCCGACAGAGGCCTAATCCGCGAAGGCGGAAAGCGGGGAATAATCGCCTTCAAGCGTGTAGACAGAGACCTAACAATGATTGGCTTCGCAATGTGGAAGTACCTCCCGACATTAATAGCTGTAATATACGGTATCCTGTGGAAGATCACAGATACAGAAGTGAAGCGTACAGAACCATACTACCAACTCAGCAAGGGGTCCAAGGGGGCCCTCGCAGCCAGTACCCTGAATATCGAATACCATACTTTTTGGAGTCTGCTCGTTCCCCTTGCCGCGATAAAGCACCGGCAGTGGCTTGTGGTGGCCTCATCCATAGCATCACTGCTAGCATTCGCCCTGGTCCCCGTGTTGCTATCCGCGTTTATCCAAATCACCCCGTCACAGCGTGCGCGCCAGAACATGAAAATCCCAGGCACAAACCAGCCAATGCGCAACGCGGATATTGAAAAGACAATAGTCGTCGACAAGGTCTTTTCCCGAATCCTCGAAGCCACCGTCGCCATAATCTTCCTTTTAGGCACGGGCATGTTCGTTGTTTTATCCCGCCGGCGCTCCGGTCTGTTGGGAGACCCAAGCGGTATAGCGGGCGTTGCTGCGATGGCTAACAAGGCACACATTCTCATGGACTTTAAAGACCTGGACTCCGCCTCGGAAGAGGCGATCCACAAACAACTCAACAAACGGACGTACATTCTGCACAAGGGTGCCCTTTGGCAGGCCCAATTCCTCAAGGAAAACGAGCGCGATGTGAATGCCCCCAAAGCCATGAATCCGCATCCGCTCTTCCTGCGCCTTAAGGGTGGTCTCCCGTTCATCGCCTTCCTCGTCGCGCTCTGTGGAGTTCTGACACCACTAGCGTACGGTCCACTTAACATAGTAGTGGACAAAACGCCCTGGGTCTTAACCGGCATATCTGTCTTGATAAAGTCCATTTGGGAAATCGTGGAGAAGGATATGCGCATGCTGGAGCCCTTCTGGGCACTTTTCAACCGGCATGCGTCAAGTAGCATTTTGACACTGGACTACTCCGCCACGATTCCCGGCTTCTTGGTACTTAAAGCTGCTAGCAAGGGACACTTCCTCCTAGCATGGGTAGGCTTCGTATCCCTCCTTGTAGAAGTCCTCACCGTGGTAATGGGTTCATTGGACAGCACGGGCGGCGAGGAGTCCGGTCTCAGTTTTACCGTATCCTTCGTCCTGGCCGTCATTATCCTTTGTGTTACCATACTAACAATGGGCCTGGTACTGCACCGCCGCCGACACCCGTTCCTTCCCCGTCAGCCAGGCACAATCTCCTCAGTGTTGGCGTTCATACACCAGAGTAAGATGTTGGTAGATTTTGAAGGTACAGAGGAGGAGAGCACTGCCGTGCGGAAGAAGAAACTTAGAAAATTGGGACATACTTATGGTTTCGGCTGGTTCTGGGGACGGGATGGGAAGAGGCACTTGGGTATTGATCATGAAGAACTCTTGCAAGGGTATGAGTTTGGGAAGAGCGTGTTGGATGGGGTGCTTGATCCCGTGGTGGATTGGGAGCATTATCAGGTTTAGTTGGGGCTGGGCTGGATACGGGGGTGTTGAGGGGTGTTGAGGGGTGTTGGGGGGAAATGGTGGGGAAATGGTGGGGAAATGGGAGCGGGGTTTCATTTTGGTTGGCGTTTACGTTTGCCTCATCTTTTTCGCTTTTTTTATTTTATTTCTTCAGAAGCATATTGTTTTTATCCATCCATTGGTTTAGTTAGATATTCCTTCTTTTTTAACTTTGGCTATCTCTTTGCTTTAGTTGACTTTGTTGAGTTTCGCTGGGCTAGTTGGTTGGTAGGTTGGTTAGGTGGGTCGGAAGGAAGGAAGGAAGGAAGGAAGGAAGTCAGAACTAGATCGTGTCGATTACGTCAGCTACGCTACTTTACACTGGTAGTCTACGATGAGACATGGAATATGAATGTCATCAAATAACTTTTAGAGTATAAGCACATTCGTGAGAACGATTCTCACTCTTCCGCACGATGCCCTGAAGGAAAATTTCTGCAAAAAGGAAAATACTACTCGTCTCGAGCCGAAGGAAGTGCACTTTTGATAATAGCGCCAAGTGCACCAGCCACCGCATGACTTGCCAACGCCACAATCTCGAAGAACCTGGAAAGTCGAAACCTTTTTATTTATTTATTTTAACCACCGCACGGGCATCGTGTAGGATTGGTTCCTTCCCATCATAGCCCAATAAGCCCCCAGTTACCCCCTCCACCCTACCCTACACGGAAGAATTCTTACCTAACATACTCGCTTACCTGACCCCAAGAAGCAAGCAACTCCCATGACCTCTATCCCCCAAGCCGAACGGTAGCGCATCTTACCCTGAGGTCACGACTCTGCCCTCCCGATTGCATAAGTACTCTACCACACCACCGTAAACCTCCCCTGGAAACGACAGCATGGGCCGGGGAAATGCGATGCGGAGGGGGAGATATTTTGCGCGAGAATTGGGTTGTCTGGATGTCGGTGGTGGCTATCGTGGTCGTTAGGGCGTGGTGTTTGGTTGCCGAGATGGGTCGGGTACTCTTGTATTGTACGCGGGGCGAATAGGGCGTTTATTGTGTTTTTGTGGATCGGTGTATTATTTCTGTGCGGGTTGTGGGGTTGGTGCGGTGGGGTTTCGGAATGGATGTATGTGGTGTTTTGTTTAGGTGTGGTGGATGTACTGCTGTGGTCAATTTAAGGTCACGTTCTGGTGCTCGTGTATTTAGGGTGGATAGGTGTGTGGGTGGGTGTATAGGCTCGGGTGGGAAGGGTGGGAGTAGTTGGTGGGGGGGTGGTTTGGTTGGTGGAGACTTGTTCGGTAGGAGGCTTGTTTAATAGAGATAGGGGAGATATACCCTACCGTAGAATTCCAGAAATAAGGCGCACGCCTTATTCAAAAGTTGAGTTGGGAAGCAACAGATTATCTAAGGTATACTAGTCCCGTGTGGCGGCTTTTGGTGGGATGCGCCTTATTTCTGGAATTCTACGGCAGCTAGCTATATAGCAAGGTGTGCCGCACTTACCATATCTACAGCCATTCTCAGATGCCCCTCAAAAACGGAACGGGGAGCGAGGGTTGGCGAGGAAACGTACAATTGGAGCAAGTAAAACTATTAAATACTGTCTGTTATAATTAGGACCTGGAGTGGAACAGACAAATGCCCGGAGCAGACAAATGTCTGGAACGAAGCCTTTGAGAGTATAAAGGGATGCATATATGCTAAACTAACTTGAAGCGAAATGTATCTTCGAGTGATGATACATGACCGGGTTGGAAGACATCACTGTTGACCTTCCTGCAACAGCTGAAATCTGTTTGGGGGTTTGAATTATGTAAGTAGTGCCGGCTCAAGTCTGAAATAAGATCTCACTGATCTTGAATTGACTTTATCAAAGTGCTGAATTTTAGCATGAGTGAGGTGGGGTGGTATCATAAAAAGAGCTTTACAATACTGAGCGCCACACCATGGCCTGAAGTTTGCTTCGGGGTCTATCAGACTGGTTGCTTACCTGAGCACGTAGGTTGGAGGGGGGTGGTGTGTCAGCGGGTTGGTTGCGTGGTCTCGCCGGAGGTCTTTTGTAAGCAAGTTTCAACCTGTTGTTGGTTATTGAGTGATCATGTGCTATAGACGAGCATGGACGATGACTTGCATTAACTCTCACGCAAGTATTTTTTTATGTTTGTTCAATCATTTCAATCATCTTTTCACAGTTAGGGATACCAAAAGTATTGCATCCTATTACGGGAATTATGGGTATTGGGAGGGCTTATCTTTTGCACAGAGTGCGAGTTTATGTTCTATCAGGTGTTGCGTTTAATACGTGAGTAGGAACGATTGCATAGCCGTTCCTTGTGTCAAGTGCAATACGAGCAGGGAGGGGCCAAAGGCACCACTCTGAGGGAAAAGAGCTCCCCCAGTCATGACTTGGATTTCTTTCTACGAAATTCAATGAGTTAGTGGCCGAGAAATTCCAATACTAGCTCAATTGATACATATACTCATCCAAACCCTTGTTACCTTCAGGATCAAGTTGAGCATAGCGAAGCTTAAGTACAAGTAACTAGAAACCCCCCCCCCCTTGAGACCTCAAGGTGAATTGCAAAAATCACATAAGATGATCATTTTACAAAATATTGACATCTGAAGAGAGTTAGATCATAAATTCCCATATTCACTTCAGAATAGTATTGAGTAGAATTTGGTATAATTAGTTTTCTGAATCACAACCACAGTAATAGAAATAATATCTGGAAAGAAAAAAAAAAAAAAAGAGTAGAAAGAGTGAAATTCAATTAAAATAACAACTTTTAAGAGAGATAAAAAAACAGAAAAAGAACAACAAAATTGTAAATAAAAAGAGAAAATTAAAGTAAAACTTCTGGATATACAATATTAGCAGTTAAGTTAGTTACATACTCTCACTTCAAAACAATAAGTTCACTAACAGAGGTAACACATGGCAATGCAATATATAATTGGCCATGTGTACAGGTATTTGTTCTTAGATTGACTCCAACATGTTGGAGAGATTGCCCTGGAGATTTGTTAACAGTTATTGCAAAACAAAGTTGGATTAGAAACTACTTCTGAGTAAATAGAAATGGAAGATCCTCTGAATTGGAGGTTAATTTAATACAAGGAGTTAGCCTTATTATCCCATCCCAAGCACCACCTAAAATTGCAACCTTCAAATAGTTCTGACCTATATCAATTACCCTTAACCTAGTTCCATTATATATCTCCTTTTTTGGACTTAAATTTCTGAGTAAATTGATTGGTACTCTGATTTTCAGTCTTAAGTGAGAAGGAAGTAAGAATAGAATATCAATTGATTGAAGGTACTCATCAGGTAGAGTCTCTGCTTCATTGACTCCATCATTAATGTTCACAGAATTCATACTATCAAATTCTTGTACCTCCCCAGGCATGTCAACAATAAGTTTTTCATTAAATTTAGTCACTATATTATTTCAATAAGAAAGAATTGATCTTCCTTGGAATGTATGATGATTCTCTGAGGTGTTAGCTAAAACTTTTGATAGATATATTGCAGTACAAAGAGAATTCACAGTATTGACAATAGGAATATATACTGGAATATTTACCTCCCTATAGAGGTTGTTATTATGGATAAGTAAGTATAAAAATTCAAGAAATTGATGATTGAAAAATTCATGAATAACATGCATATTTTCAGTCAGAGAGAGAATATGTAACTTAGACCACACTGATGCATTTTGTATGCATGCTTGAATTGTTGCCTGTTTAGACTCATGTTGAACAACTGGAAGGATTGATGCAAAGTCCCCTCCAAGGATAATAGGTATACCTCCAAAGATAGTACCTTCTGGGGAACCACAGATGTCATTAAATGTTCAATTTGCAGCCTTGAAGAATGCATGATACTGCATAGGAACTTCATCCCATATTATTAATACAGTTTGAGAAATAAGGTCTGCCAGGGTTGAATTTTTTGAAATGTTGTAATTCACATTCCAATCATTATGTAATAGAATTTTGAAATGGGAATGTGCAGTATGACTACTAGGTAAAGGCTGTACTGCAACCCCACAGGAGGTAACATAAAGTACAATTCAGCCAAGAGCTTGGAAATAGGTACAAAGACATTTATACAAAAATGTTTTACCTGTTCCTGCCAGTCCATGAAGAAAAAAAACTTGGCAAACCACCAATGTAATTCCCATCTTGAATAACAGAGAGAATAGTCTGAAAGGTATCTTGCTGCTATTCATTTATGTTCACTACTATTGTTTGAGTAGTCTCTGCTTCAACTACTTTATTATTGGCCTGCTCCTCAGCTATCAATATGTTTATTTTATCCTCATTAGGTTGTACACTTCTCTATTGAAGAACAGGAAGTGGAAGACCAAAATCTTCAAGGGACATATTGAATTCTCATAATATTTGTTGAATCAAGTATAACTCATAATCTTAGTGTACATCTTCCATCCCATCAATAGTATTTACTGATAATGTTATCCATCCAGAGGCAAGTTAATAAGGTAGATTATCACAAAATACCTCTTAAAATTGTTCCCAAATGGCCAGAGAACTTGTAATCATACTATGTTCTAAGGCAGTTACAAAAAGCTGACATAAGGTATAGCTACTTGAAAAGTTACTGCCTTTGGTAAATGTGGTAACTGATTCTCCATTATTTTCTAATAAGTCAAGTGTAGTACAAGCTTCTTTGCAAGTCTCATAACAAATATACCAAACACTACATAGATCATGGAAGTGTTTTGGTCCTTGAACAACTGTTAGAAGTAATTACAAGTAATATTTCCCCCCTATGAATGGACTTGCTGACCACATCCTACCAATAGTAGCGGTACCATCACAGACATCTTTCTGCCAGTACTTTTAGGAATGAATTAATATTGTGAGGGGAATTCTTAGTGCAAGAGGTTCCTACCATTTTCATTTAAGAGATTATAATTAAAGATGGTGGTAAAAGTTGTTCTCGTATTTTTAATGTATTCTTGTAACTCTCTGCAGTCCACACCTTCAGGGAAATAAATTGTCTATTCTCCTAACAGATGAAGGGCAAAATACATGACTGTTGGAAGCTCCTCATAAACCTTATACTCAAATAATTGCCAGATTGCTTCCATCAGTCCTATATATCAACTATTCAAATATTCTATTACCTCATCTCTTTCTGATTGTAAGTTTACCATTGCCTGATCACCTCCCTTGTAAAAATATTTGTAAATATATTTAACAGCTTATACTGATCCATAAATCTCAATATTGATATAGGTATTATACCTCCAGGTTAGGTAAGAGTTATATGGTACCACATATTAATTATCAATTATGATATACTGTCCATGTACTGTCCCTTTACCTGGAATTATAAACCTGTGACCCATATCCTTGTTTTCCTATATGATTATTTCTAGTTGAAAGTATTGTAGATATTGCTTTAAATAGAAACTTTGACTTCTACCACCATGATCTTTTATACAAATTGTATCTTTATTACTTCTAGCATACTAAGTATGAACCATGGCTGATCTTATAATATCATTCAACTCTTTCCTTTAGGTTATACTATCATCTGGCAGTTCTACTATTATTAATCGATTGTTATTATCAAGAGTCAGGAATCTGTAGTGTGTCTCTAAGAATACCAAAAGATGCATATGCAGTAATCCACATTTCTGGTATTCAATAGTTTATACAATTCCCTTACACTTTCCAAAAATATATACTTTCTTGATCTTATCCAGTATTACCTTCTACTTTACACCAAAAACTTGAGCAACCAAATCTGACCTATCTATTATAGCCTGTCCTGGTAGAAGTTCTTAGGCAATCTCTAACTACTTTGGGTTTGCAGTAAATGTAATAAATAATAATAGTTATCCCATATATCTGACAATTACTATACTGTCTTGAAAGAAACATTATATAAATCTATCTATCCCTAAAAGTCTTGAGGGAAGTAATACCTTTTTACCAATAGAAGAGAGGTCAATAAACAAATCATCTCATTGTGAAATATCAGTAAGACCATTATACAAATCTATATGCAAATTTGCCTGATGATCATGGATATATGTAAGTTTATTTTGATTAGCTATAGCCCACATGTTGACTATCAGTTCTTAGAATAACCTTGGATACCAAAATAGTATATTCAGCTCATCTCTGCTTGTAGGAAGTTGAAATTGATAAAATGTCTGCTGGCCTAAATGCACTCTCCTCCTTTACCCATTAGAATTATTCAACTCTAGTACCCAATACTATCCAGTCTCCCCTTTTGAGAATATTAGCACATAGTGTAATGGCAGATAGGCAGCATGGTTCTGGCTAATTCTGCCAAATCTATGGCTGAATTCACTCCTATCTATACTACTAACTCATTTTACAAGTATGAGGTCTTGAAAACCCTTCTCCTTATACTCTGATAGTACAATGAGTGTAACCTCATTAGCTGCAGGTAAATTTCCTCTACCTGGATTAACTTCAGCATTTACTATTAACTTCAACTGAGGGTTCAGAATAATTGAGTATTCATTTCCAGCATCTATCTACTCTACTAGCTATTCTGTTGCTGTTTGGTAGATTTAAATCTGTGGTGAAATCTCATATAACTTATTAGTTATCTCATTAAGAATCCTAGGATCTAACTAAAGATTGTGCAGTGACCTAAGTCCAGTTGCAAATTCTAGATTATATAAATACATTTGTGAATATAATGTATCTTGTATAACCTCTATCTCCACTACACCTCTGGTCATTGAAATTTATTTCCTATTTGAGAACAACTCAATACCAACTTGACGAAATTATCACCACTTCCATCCTCTCATCTTCAGGAGGATGGAGACCTAACTACCCACCTTTTACTTGCTATCAGGCATTCCTTTCCTTCTTTTCTCTCAAGGTCTACCCTCTTGGGATAACTATCCTTGCTTACTGACATTTTCATATATTGGTAATAACTTCCCTTCTCTGCTTTTGCTTCACCTCACTTAGTAAAATTTATGGTTAGCAATATCCTTTCTATTGTGGCAGACAGCTGAGAATACAGTTTGCAGTAGGAGAAAATATTTCAACAAACTATGGTCAATTTCTCCATTCTCCTTTTTTGTAGGAGGCTGTCTAGTCAGACATGAACATGATACTAATAGTCAGTTCAGATTTAGGTCTACCCCTCCATCCTATCCCACTCCCTTGGTCAATTGGCTAGTACCCTACAACTACCTCTACCCTCTCCTTCATTGCCTCTATATTCCTCAGATCTCTCCAGAAGTGATGCTATCTCTTTTATAATAAAGGACTACAAGAGAGACATGGTAATAGAATTTCTACAGCTTCAAACTTCATATCAGGCTGGCACCCTACTGCTCTTTCTCTCCTCCCTACTTGGTTAACCTACAGCTGACTCCTTACCTCCTACTACCTGGTCACTGGTATTGCACTGTCTCCTGGAACTTTGGTAGTGGGTTACTGTACTATTGGATGCTTCAGTGTCCAGTGGCTATAGTTTTTGCCATGCCTGCCCAGGAGGGTACTATTATGTGTGTATAATATTTCTTTTCTTCAAATGACATTTTGTGGGGTTTTCCTGTCACTTCCTGCTTCTCTTTGGTTACGTTTTTCTTTGAGTTTCTACTTAGTAATTCTGAGTTAAATCTTTCTGGGGTGAGAATCTGTAGTTGGGCCCATACCAGAGGGTCTTAGGGTGATGGATTTTTTCTGAGGCACAAGGGGGACTACACAGATATTTTTTGTCACCTTAACTAACATTGCATGCATTTTTTGTACCTTAAACAAATAATCAATGAGTTAAACAAAATAAATATAATGCATCCTGTAGTTCAAGTACTTGTAGTAGACCTTACAGGTGATATAATTCCTTGTAAATTTAGGGGTTTTGTATACCAGCGCCTTGGATCCCAATCCTATTATCTGTATTATGTGAAATAGGGATGAGTGTAAAGGCTCAATTCTGGGATCTTAAACTTCCATGAAAGGCTTTTGCCTCTGGATCCTGGTTACTTAGCAGTAAATTTAATGACTCAGTCAATGCTTGCAGTTTAGGCAATGAGACATCACCATACTTATAGCAATTCTCAAATCTAGAATGAATCTTTCTACACTAGAGAATTTACTCAGCAATCTAATGGAATACTCTATAGTCATAGTCTGGACACACAATATCTATATGTCTGTAATCTAATGGTTGCCATAAAGTCATATACTTGATATATACCAAAGGTCTTTGCTGCATTGGATTTTGCATATTTGGAATAACTTCTGCAACTTCTTGATAATTATTTGTGTCAACCTTAGGCAATACATCAACTTCTTAGTTCAGATCTGCTAGTTGGCATGTAGCATTTCTTTGAAAATATCTCCTTTCTCTCTCATATAACTATAAATTATGATTATATTAGTAATTGCAACACCAATTTATTCAATTTTTTGTTATATATAACATAGTGAGAATATGTTCAAAACATAGAAATGTGGAAAGAAAATTTTTAGTATAAACTTACTAAACAATTCCTACACCCTTTCCACAATCTCCCATGACCATCTCTGTCAAACTCAGTTGTATTCTTTTCTTAATAGCAATGACTACATAATGGTAAATTCATAGATAAATTTAACTCAATTTATCTTCATACTATACTTGAACAGCTGATAACCTTGATAGCAGGTATCCAGAAAGTAGAAATTCTCAAGTGATTTTGTCTTTGCTGGTTCCATTACTGTAGTAAGGTTTTATTAGTACAATATTATAGAAATTTTGATTGGGTGAGGAATTAAGATGAGAATACTTGTAGTGGTAGAAATAGAATATAATGAAGTAAACTGTCTAGACTTATGTAGCTAAAAGTAATAAATAAACAATATTGTTTAGTGAATCAGAGAAAAATATTACACTTTGAAAAATAATACTATAGGTGAAAATGCCAGTTGAAAGAACAAACCTTAAAGAAGTTACAGAAATAAAACAACTTAAAAATAATAAAGAGGTGATCCACAAAGCAGAATAATTGCTGGAAGTATTGTAGAGATGACTGTTTTATAAAGACTTAGCAAATAATAATGAGTATATTAGTAGTAGAATTGATAGTAGTACTGAGATAACAATACAGAGTCCCAACCTAGAATAGAAACAATGGAGAAGGTTTACTTCTCCAAAGGGACTTGGAGTCAGTATGAAAATGAGACACTTTAGTCTAAAGAGGGGTAGATACTACCAATCAGAGTATAGGCAAAATATTGCTTACATACATAGAAGTCTATTGGTTATTCAGAGAAAAAAGAAATCTGTCAAAGGAAATCACACACAAGAAGGAAACAATAGAAAATCATAAATAATGAAATAAAAGGGTATTTTTGTTTGTTGGTAATGTATGGTTTATTGTTTATTCCTTATCTTACTATGTAAAAGCTAAGTGTTGTTGATCTTTATAAGAGATCTATGATATGACACCTCATAAAATAAAAACTATGTGCAAACTACAAAACCTATATTATAACTTTTGAGGTCTATAAAATAAAACCTAATATTTGAATACTAGCAGCAACCAATTTTCTTTTCAGTACTGTCAAATATTGAAATTATGAACATATTGGGTGAACTAAAAATATATGAGGTAGTGGGACTAATTGAAATAATTGTTTGGTATTTGATATTAAAATATAAACAGTAGTCCTAAAAATAGAGATTACTGAAGGATGGGAAAATATGAAAATAAGAATATAATATTATCATAGAAGGAAATCTGGAAAGGTTAAATTAAGAAAACAAAGAAGAAACAGTCTATAACAGGTAATCAGCATTTGTTATCCTCTAAATCTATTATATAAAGAATAATTTATCATCAACCATTGTCTTGGTACTGTATCATCTACCAATGTTATCAGCTTATCAGATTGTACTTCACAAACACATAGTACAGTATCATATACTAGTAGTCCTACCCCTTGAGACCTTAAGAGTGTATCCACTCCAATAGACTTCTTGTATATACAACCACTAGTCAGAAGTGTTCATGAAACATGTTTTTTGGCTTATTAATCTACCTCACCAAAAATGCCAGATTGCAACTGTGAATGTGAACAGTATCACTGTTACAATCATAACATACCCAAACAATTTATACTCCGACCATGACTACCTACTCCTTTATCTTTTAATTATAGTTTACCAATCTGAATATACAAAGCACTCTGTATCAAAAAAAAAAAGAACTCCTAAAACCTCATGAAGAGAGATGTTGAATGTTTAAAAAGGCATAATTATTGCCTTTTTCTACTGCCTCCAGAATATTGCCCTTGTTGCTCAACTCATTGGCCAGCCTTGGACAACAGTTAAAAGCTTCCTTGTCCAGGCATGTGAGCACCAATCAGTGGAAAACATCCCTCACCCTGGTTGCACCCCTGTTCTTAGCCATCAGCAATGTTGCACAATCATCCAGGCAGCTAAATCCAACTGGAAAATGATCAGATCTGATTTCAGAGATAGATATGCACCTGGTGTATCACTTTCTACTGGTAAAGCCCCCTATACTGGTACTACTCTGAGTGATAGGACATGATTGACTAATAAATAAACTGTATATAAAATAGCAGATAGAGAACTCAGAGAGGCCAATGTCAAGAAATGGCTAGCCAAATCAAGACCCAAGCTCAAGCCTGAGCATGTGGCAAAGAGATTGAAATGGGCTACAGTTCATAAGGATTGGACTGTAGAGGATTTTGAAGGAGTTATTTGGAGTGATGAGTACAGTGTGGAGAAATTCAAGGATCTAAGGCAGCAATAGGTTTTTAGAGAACCTGGAGAGAAGTAGTTAGCTGATTGTATCCATCCAAAGGAGAAGGATAAGGGAATTTCTCTCATGATTTGGGGCTACTTTTGGGGTAAGAGAAAAGGCCCTTTGGTTCCTATTACCCAAAATGTCAACCAGACCAGGTATGTTAGACTCTTGAGAAGATATCTTTTTCCTGTTATTCATCAAATGATCTCCTTTGGTATGCAAGATATCCTCTTTCAGCAGGATAATTCTCCTGTTCACAAAGCTTATAGTGTTATGGATTAGTTGGAGAGAAACTGTATTGAAGTGGAGGAACACCTCCCCTACTCCCCTGATTTAAATCCTATTGAGCATGCATGGGTTGAGCTTAAAAAGTGATTGCATGAGTAGCACCCTAGGATTGCAGATACCCCAGGAGGAAAGGAAGCTGTAAAGAAGAGATTGGCCTAGGTCTTACCCTTAGTTTGGGAGACAATTCCTGAGGAGTTTTTTGAGAAGTTTTGGAAATCAATGCCTAGTAGAGTGGCTGCAGTTTTGGAAGCAAGGTGAGGTTATACAAAATATTAGATAGTATCAAGGTTCTTTATTTCAAATTTCTATAATTAAATTTACAGTGAGTTGTTTAGTGGTTGGCTTGCTTATTCATTCCTTTACTCATTCACTTGCGTGCACACGTCCTTGTTGCTGTTGACACCACAACCCCACTACCCCACTACTGGCCCTACTATAGTGCAATTGCAATTAAACATATGTCTCAGATCATGAACACTTCTGACTAGTAGCTGTAGGTACATGACTGCTGATAAATATCCCTTTTCAAATTTTTGATAATATTGTTACTAAATTAATTACAATAATATTATAATGAACTAATACAACCAACTTGCTTATTAGGTACTTAAATAGTCCAGAATTCAGAGTACTATATTCATAATAATCATAATAAAATATTAGAATAATCATTATAAAAGCTGACCAAAAAGGAGAGTAGGGGACTGATGTAAACTTACCAGTAAACAGAATAGATAGGATATTATAACAACACCTCTGGATATACTATATTTGTAGTTTCATTTAGTTGGTCCTCTAATAGGAGTATAGTAAGCCCAGCCAGAGATGTTACTTGAGAAAGAGCCACATAAAGTTGGTCATGAGTAAATGCATTATGCTGAAGATCAACTCCTACATACTCTAGTAACTGTGCTTGTGACTTGTTGACTGTCATGGTAAAGTACAGATGGATAGGAAACTGCTTCCTCTGTAGTATAAAAGGAAGATCTTTTTCAAAGGTTGTAAGCTTTATATGGGGTAAGAGACGAATCTGACCATCCCACTTTCTATTAAGAATAGCAATGTGGAGGCAATTATGGCTGATAATAAGAATCCACTACTCCTACTCTTTTTCCTAAGTACTCTTCAACCCAATGCTAAGCCTTGCAGTAAATACAATTGACATCCATATGTTCAAAATTGTGCCTTTAACAGGATTAGTTTATAATCTATGCTAGGTTCAAAGTACTGGTAGGGTTTGGCTGATGAACTCTGACTGGCCATGACTCTCTGAATCTTGACTATTGTATAAAACATGAGAGTTAGAGACCTATAGTATTGTAACTGTAATATTTCCAGTAGTAATATAATATAGAACTTACCAAACAGTCTCTGCATGATATCCTCAGGTTCCCTCTGTTGTCTTGGTCAAAGTCCAGAACTGACTTCTATCTCCAACATCTCTTGCACCTCCATATATTTAGATTATTCTCTACTGTAGAATACTATCAGCCACTATCAAAAAGGTTTTGCAATAGTTTGCAGATAACCTTATGCAAGGTTCCCAAATATGAATACTCTTAACTAACTTGTACAGCTTTGAGAGGTACCTTTCTTGAATATTACTATTGTGACAATGAAGTTAATTTTGGCTAGGAAATACATAGTGGTATGAATAATTATAACACTCTTCAAAATGTGATATTGTAGATATTCTCTGGTATTGGTAGGTGTTCTGCCAGTCTCTTTTTTTAATGTATGATACAGTATCTAATTAATTAATCAATCAACTGGTGACCCATAAGATCTCAAGACACATAGCCTACATACATAAGAATAGGGCATGAAAATTAGATAGCATTCAACTGAGTGACTGTCATTCAAACCATGAAGTATTCTGCTAACTTTTTTTGTCTGTTTCATATAGTATCTAATAAATTAATTAATTAATCAACCAGTCACACTTGAGAGCCAAAGACTTACCTAAGAACTGGAAGGTACCAATTAGGCTGGTTGGTGGATAGGTTGAGTGGTTGAAATGAGATTACAGGGGTATTGAGTACATAGTTTGGGGGTAAGGACATTCAAGACCTCAAGAGTATTGGAGAATGGGGAGGGGTTTGGTAAGCATCATTTGATACAGAAAGTATTCTACCAACTTCTTTTTTACTGTTTTATATGGTATCTAATAAATCAATTAATCAATCTGTCACTTGTAAGAGCTCAAGAAGCATGGAATACAAATCAAAGGATGAGGGATAATATAGTAAGGCTCCTCTTAAGTTTTTTTTTTTGACTTTCTTCCTTTCTTCTCTTCTATTCAGCCCAGCAGAGATGCCTCAGGGTTGCTAGGATATGTTAAGTGATAGCAACTGAATAATAAATAAAAACTAAGAGGCTCAGCACCTCCAAAAACACTGCTTGTAAAGCTAAAGGACTACAAAAAGAAGCTTTGTAAAGATAAAATGGTTGAAATAAGATCTAGGTATGCAGTGTTCACCCTAATAGGTATCCCACCAACATTATATTTTTATTTTTCTTCCTTTTTTTTGTTCCTTCCATCCCTTGGGCCCAACCCGTAGGCCTAACCCTTCAGCCTAACCCTTCAGCCTAACCCACTAAAGATGCTGCAAGCTTGTTGGGTACAAACAAAGGAAGTCAGGATTCAGATAAGATCACTTCTCATCAGATTGCACATTGGAGCCTCACTTGTACAGTACTATATAGACTAGCAGCCCTGCCCCTTGCATCACTGGACCAACTACAGGTGCTGTCATATTTTTGACCTGAGGTCACCTTATGCCACCTGCAAGTTGACAGAGATCTGGCATCAGAAAGGATAAAAAACTGCAGTAATAAAATGATAAGCTAACCTGATACCAGTAAGGTTAAAAATCATGCAATCGGAAAATAAAAAATAAATATGACAATAGAAAACAAATTTTATATACATCCAAAAATGACTATAATATTCTGGGAGCAAGAAATTAAAAGTTAATTGTAAGATTTTCTATAAAATGAACCAATATTCTTCTTAAATATTTGGACATACTTTTTATAGTATTGCAGCAGGTAGCTTAATTGTATACTACAGAACAAATCATAGATGTTGTCACATTTTTTATTTGCCTTAGCATTGAAATACTATGGGTATATAAGGAGTACTTTGAACTCTTTTATGATACTCTACTTCTTATTTAACACTATCACACCAACCTCTTTGAGTCAATAAACTTGAACCTCTCTACTCTTAATATTTCTTTTAATATTCTTATAAAACAGGTAATGTTTTATCTTTTCCATCTCAGCTACTTATATTCTCAAGTTTTGAAGGATATCCATCTCAATAACTTCAAGTTGAATACTGATAGTTTTGACACTATTTTTTTTCTGACTCTGATCATGATTACTTCCTAGTATATTGTAAGTTCCAACCTATTTCTCAACCCTTTATAAAGTTTTTATTTCCAAACTAATATCAGCTTGATAGGCAATTACTTCTTTCTCCCTTCTCTTTAGTTATAGTTTTAGTAAAATACTACTTTCTCTAGCTGTAATAAAGAGTATAATTAGTATTACCTTGGATATCAGTTCACATTTACTTTTTTCTCTTTAAACAAATAATTAATATTTTACTATGCTTGCAATATTCTATTTTCTTTATCCAAACTACCATACTTATTCCGTAATATCACTTTATACCATTCAAGATATTTTACCTGAATTTATATTTCTTGTTTTCTGAGACCATACTTTTGATCACCTGATATCAGATTCTCCTCATACACTATTCCAAACTTAAAAGGATATTATATAAGAAATTATAATTTATGATAGCATATATCACTGATAGATTATAGTAGACTTTACAAAATTATGGTCAACCATTTTTTTCCAAATATGACCCACATGCTCCTCCTTTTTTTTTGCTGTAAGATATAAAAAAATATTCCATCAGGCATTGGAAGGTGACATTACAACCTGATATTGGGGCTTATATTAGGTTTTTCAAGGATGATATCATACTCATTTGGTCCAGTGGTGTATGACCTTGAGGGTGTATTCTCTTCAATAGGTTTCCCATATACATATAGTAACTGCTGCTGATGAATATCCTTTTTCAAATTTTTGATAATATTGCTACTAAATCAATTACAATATAATGAACTAACACAACCAACATGCTTTACAAGTACTTAAATAATGTTAGGGTTGCCTATAGGATCTCTCTTTTCTTATACTTACAACAGGTAACAATCTTCTATTTTTAGTTACCTTGTTCTTGTAAAGGTTCTTACCAAATACTATTATACTTAATAGTATTTTCTAACTCTTCGTCCAGATATATTCCTCTTAGTTGTCTCATGTTATATCTCAAGCTGACTCTTCAACTTTTATAATGCCAACCATTCAAAGTACTATTTTTTGTTCCACCTTATCCTCAATTCATGTATTACTTTTGTTATAAATACATTGACTTTCAACTAGTTTGAAGTTCCTTTGTTGTGTGTCACCTTTCTTCAAATTCATGATTACTTTCTGAATCAGCCTTCCTTTTTTAATCTTTTTCTCAGAAGTCAGATTTGACTGCAAAAGTTGTCGAAATGCACTTGCGGGAAAAGGTTTTTTTACTTTGTGATTAGTCGTTTCTTATTATTGGAGAAAGTCTCTTACCATCCTAGTATGCTCAAGTTGGATTCGGGGTAGTGGGATTGTCGGACAGCGAAATTGTTACACCGACTGATGAATTGTTTGTTAGTCTTGGGGATCTGGACAACTGCTCTCCTAGGTGTTGTTATGACTCCGTGTTGCGTTTTCTCCATATCTCTTTTCTCACTTTGTCCGTTTCCCTACATGCACCGACTCCCAAGTCACCTATTTCCGGCAGCCCTATATGCGATCACACCCCATCACTCGTTACCCACGGCACACCTTACCTTCAGTGAAGCCATGTTAAAACCTTCTCTCAATAAGGAATGGAAAATATATGAAACAAAATTTTAACAATCAGGCACGCGGATTACTGCTTCGCTGGAGCACCATAGTGACATATCTTCGTTATTTGACCAACCAGTAAGAAACATTGCTGGCAGGATTATCGGCCCTGCGGGGTGGGGATGTTCCTTGACGGCGTATGTCACTAATGAATATTCCTTATCTCAAGTTCATTGCATAATCCATAACTACAATCACGGAACACTGTGATGGCGATATCGATACTGCGCAAATGGAACAGTCTCCCGTTGGGGTGAGTGGTGAGGACTCCGAAGGGAAAATGAACGGTGGAAAGAGGAGAATCTAAGTTCGTTGTTATTGCTCTTCCTCTCGGTCCTCCCTCCATCCAAGAGGGACGAATCTCTGGCTAAATACAGGTTGTGGTGGCCGACCAGTCCACCACACATATCAACGGAAAACAGTCCTCGCGGGACATCAAACCTCACCATGCCCCAACTTCCCTAACCTAATACTACTGCTAATATACCACAATGGGATTACTCCATCACACTGGACAAAGACACAACATGTCACACGACCTGCCCAAATACACAACCTCCACTGATTGGCTTCCACTGATCGACTTGTAGGCTAGAATTACAAGGTTTTCGCCCAATTAGTAGGTGGGGAGTGTTTTCCAGGGGATATTTTGGACATGGTGTGTGTTGGGCTAATTCGAGCCTGTTCTAGAAGGCGCTAGGGCTGGAAAAGCACGAGTTAGAACCAGCGATTCAAGCTGGGAGTTTTTATGTTGTTTCCCTTGATACGATGACGGAATGGCTGAATTGCAAATGTATTTTTACCTGATAAGCAATGATCACAGCGAATTCTTTGAAAACCTGAAGGATCTCACCCCCTCGAGCTCAAATGCGAGCATCGAAAGGAAGGCTATTACCACGATCCCAGCAAACGTTTCGATCAAAGTATTACTCCATTTATGATTCCGTCAAGAAAGTTGGACATTACGGTCAGTGTTCCCAAGCGTCCAGTCCGTCCGTCTTTTGCCTAGGACGGGACGGACGCCGGTTTCTGGGACTCTGCCCTGGACGGACGCCCGTCCTGTAGTCCGTCCTAACCTTCGTCCGGGACGGACGGCCGGGCCCTATAGGTGTCTCACATGCCTGATCTATTTTGGGTACAGTAAGTCTGTATGAAAATATTGTATTAAATGCGTCCCTGCTACAAGATAACCACTTACACTGTGGGACGACCATCCATTATTCTCTAGTTTATGAAATACCTATAGGGCCCTACAGATGACGCCCGAAGCCTGCAGATGACGGCCGGGCCCTGCGAATGACGGCCGGGCCCTGCAAATGACGGCCGGGCCCTGCGAATGACGGCCGGGCCCTGCGAATGACGGCCGGGCCCTGCAAATGACGGCCGGGCCCTACGAATGACGGCCGGGCCCTGCGAATGACGGCCGGGCCCTGCGAATGACGGCCGGGCCCTGTGAATGACGGCCGGGCCCTGTGAATGACGGCCGGAAGATGCCATTTGCCATAAGACTGCAGGGCTCGGGCGTCAACCCGCAGGACGGCCGTCTTTACGAAAGACGGACGCCATGCCCTGCCGTCCTTACCCACCCCGCCCGGGACGCCCGGGACTACCAGCCCGCCAGGGCCCTGTAGGGCGCCCGGGACGGTTGGGAACACTGATTACGGTGCAGCCATTCTGCAAAAGTGTTCGCGAAACAGCTTTTTCCTCACCCCGCGGAATGGGCCCCTCCCGCACAGAGGCCGCTTTGATCTCCGTCAAAGGAAAATTCAATTTCACAAACACTTGCAGAGTGGCTGTATTTATTAGACCAGAAGCTCAAAGGGCACATCTCGAGCTAATATAAACTTTGTCCTCTAAAAGGCTTCCCCAGTTTACAACATCACGAGTATTAAACAATCAGAAAGGTTACAAAGAAGGAACGGCAAGTAGAAACAAATAAAATAAAGATTTCGTTAAATCAACCAATGCGGGTCATGATTGACCTGACTGAGTTTCTACCATACTCTATCAAAGAGGGGGTTTGTGTGCGGTGGGAGGCTTCTGTCCACATCCCATCCTCCCCCAAACCCGCCTTAGCCCACCCTCGCCAATGAAGACCCTCACCCTCCCGCTTCCACCACCCTTTTTCCCAACACCCACAACTTCAGCCGCTACAAGGGTCCTGACCGAGCTAGAATCCTAACCACCCTCGCTCCACCACCAAGGTCCGCTGGAAACAGCCTGCGCGAGCACAATCCTCTCCCCTTCGTCCAGCATATCCCTCAGCATGCCTTCGCCAACGCCCGAAGGCCGACTACGCAGTAGCAGTGCGGTAATGAAAATCTTGGATGCGAGGGAGATGGTTTTAGAAATATTTGTAATGGGGAGGAAGTAGCTTCTTGAATAGCCTGTTTTACCGCGGCGATGGTGACTCGGCGCCGGCTTTTAGGCCACTGCCGGTGGCATTCGATGGGGATATGGCGCCGCTTTTTCGCCTGGAGGGGGATGATGGGGGCTGGTTGTTTTCATTGTCTTTACTGGGAGAGTATTCCACCATTTCAATTGCTCGACGGCAGATATCCAATGCTCTTCTTGCATCGCCGGAGATAGCGGTGAGTTTTCGACTCCCCACTTGGACGGCGTCTGCGTCAACCATGTTACCTGATACCCCCTCGAGACAGGATTGGATAATGGTCATTAGTCGGAAATGGGTGTAGCCAGGGAATGTAATTCTTGTAAGACCTAGTATTAAACTTAGCTGGATCGCTCTGGCAGTTGAAGGGGGGGGAGGTTGTACAGACCTAATCTCGAAGAGATCTTATTCCTCAGAGTCCTCTCCGGCAAATCCATAGTATTTGCAATGGCCAGAACAGTAAGCTTAGAATGCCGTCCTCCAGGCCTGTTGAAGAAATTGTACATGACACCTTGACACCTTGTAAACAACTGATCAAGATAATCCATCAAGACGACACAGGGCACGCTTCGAAGACTGGGAGTCATGAATTCTGACTAGGAATCCCAAGGCTCGCGAGGACTGACACGATCACTCTTAATAGCCTTGCAAAGCAGAGAATACGCCTGGTGCGGGACCATGAATTTCATCACGTTGATCTCAATAAATGTAAAGTCGTCAAGATCTTTCACGGTGACCAAGTACTGCACCTGTGTAATAGCCTCATGAACGGTAGCGGTTTTCCAGTCCCTGGAGTGCCGGAGATGTAGATGCATGAACTGGTTCCCTCTGCAATTGTAGTGGAGAGGGGAGAGTAAACTTCAGAAAGCTCTGCCTCACAACAAGGCAGAGATGGTGAAGGGGAGAGAGACATGCAAGCGATGGCGTGCGAGTGCGTAAGGAGTTGACAAGTGAGTTCTCGGAGACAGTGTACGAGTAGACAAAGGAGTAAGGAGCAAAGGTTTCTTCATCGTCATCCAACAAACCCCTATCCCGCTCCTGATCCACCTCTCCATCATCACCACTACCTCCAGCCTTATGCCTTTTAACCTTCCTTTGCCCAGCAGCAGCAGCAGGCTTATTCTTTCTTCTTAACAACCTTTGCCCCACGATACACCATCTCCCCAATCACGGTAACATCCGTCTCCCCACTCTTCCATACACCCTCCCAGATGAATTCCGCCGCATACGCTGCAGCCCGAGGACCACACCCCCGCCGACAGGCAAACACTCTCCCATACTCCTTCAACTTCTACACGTCGGCAGGATACTCTTCATTAAATTTCTGTAAGGAAAGCACCTTCACCCTTCCATTTATCGACGGGAGGGTAATTAAATTATATGAAGGGTTGAGATATAGTTCATTCTACCCACTCGCAACATCAGCCCGAACAATGACACAAAAAATAAGAAAATAAAACCGGCAAATAATCCACCCGGTTCTTCTCACGATTCTTAACCTCAAACTCGGTACAAAACCACATGACATTCGCCAACACTTCCACCCCTCCTCCGTCCTCAAGCTTCCGCTCTTCCTCATCCAACCAGCAGATCATGCCTATATACGCAATCCTTCACCCTGATAAGCACGCAGTGGCCAATGCCGATGTTTAACTGGCCCATTTTCGCCTCGACTTTGGTATCCCCGACTTTCGCGTCCCCGGCGTGGATCCATTCCCACAGAAGGAGTTTGTCGTCGAGCTCGTCGTCGGAGTCTTGGCGCTGTACTCCGTGTAGGATTTTGCGTACGTGGCTTAGGTTGAGTTGCTTGTTTCTTGGTGGGGGGATGGTGGTGGTGATAATAATGGTGGCGATGGGCTTGTGGAGGCGCCCTAGGGAATAATGGAGATATGAACTTTGGCGGTGGGTTTGGAGAAAGGAATAAACGAATGGATTATCAGAAGACGCGTTGTGGAAATTGGAATATGGCACAGTTAAACTAGTATACCCCCCTCGAGACATCGAGGGTTTGCTTTATTGCTATGTAGATGTTAACTTTACTTGTGAAACAAAAAAAAAGGCATTTGAAAGTTGAACATATTCAGCTCTACCAACTAACTTACGTTGTACAATTACTTGTTGTCCTAAGCTATGGTAACTTAATATTAATATTTCCCCAACTCTGTTCCACAACTCTCTATTATATTTACTATATCAGATAAATATGTTCCTTCAAGTTAGACTACTCCATTATATCTATTTTGGATAACCAAATAGTTTTTAAGTATGACCTGCTAGGCTTCTAGAACCTTTGCAGCCAAATTACTTTCTGATTCTCGTAATACTATGATTGCAGTATTGTGCGTGGATAAAATTAACTGAACAATAATGAATACTGATGATTTCTGCTGTGATGACAACCTCCTCAATAAATCCAACCACTCTAACATTAGCCAAGAAAAATAATTAAAAATAATTCAAATATATGGCAGTAATCAGTACTTAGTATATTATCTATCTGCTTTAATAATAGATTTTATCCTATCAGCCATAGATCCTGCTAGAGTATCAAAGACCTTTGGGTCAAGAAGCTTCCAATAATAAGTAATGGCTTCCTTAATTGCTTTTTTGACCATATCCTCAGGACCTTTCATGAGATGGAGCTCATGATACTGCTTAGAAAGCTTATCCTTAATTGGAGACTAGATATTCTCAATTGAATTGAGATCTGGTAAATAGGAAGGAATTTCCAACGGGGTAATTCCATGTTTCCTGAGCTACCTTATGAAGGGCAAGTGAGTCTTTGCATTATTAATGATTAAGAAGACCTCCTCTTCCCCTAATTCTCTCTTAATATTCTCCCATATCTCTACAGAATCATAAGGATCATAAACATCACAAATTGACTTTCCAGTGAGTCTACCACCACTAGAAGAAGGATTAGGAAAAACAGAAAGAAGTAGACCATGCCTTTAACCATGAAAAAACCCAGTTATTATTTAGCTCACCTTTCTCTCTCCTACCCTATCAGTCAGCTCAATACAGTCCTTATTTCACTTCTACTTTGGATATCTAAATATCTATTTCCACCTCTTTCTCTCCTTCTCAACAGTAACCTCATCTACCTACATTGTCCTCCTCCTCCACATTACCTTAGTCCAATGCCTATAAGTCAATACCCATTCCAATCTCTTCTAAGCAGGAGCCTCATCAAGATGTACCCTCTTTGGAGCCACCCACTTTTAAGATTTTTTTCTGCTGGTATGTACTTTATCATCTTCTTAGAGACTCCAGGTACAATTTTCTTAGCAATATCTTTATATGTGGTATTATGATTTTTAAGGTCTTCCTCAACTATAGCATCATTCTGAGCCTTGGAAGTCTTAGGGTATCTTCCTCTACCCTTCCTCTGTTTTCCTCCTTGGTATCCTACTACCATTCCATTATGAATAGTAGTAAGGGGAATATTGAGATAGTTGGAAATTTCTCTCAAGGGTATATCTCTCTCATGTAACCCATATATCATCCCTATTGTCCATTCAGTAAGATGCTTAGAAGGAATAGGTTTATGGGTATAGCTGCAAAGAATAGGAGTCATTATTTCTTAGAATAAAAAAAGGGAGGAAATTATGAGGTTCTAGTTGAGGGGTAATGATTTTTCTGGGAGGGTTTATTGTGTGGAGTTGTTGTAAAGTAATGGTTACTACTCACATATAGTATTTGGTTAATTTTGTCCATGCACAATACTTTGTAGTATATGGCAATAATTCAATTAAGGTAACTACAGTCAGTCATCAGAAGTTTTTGTGATCTGAGACCTGTTTAATTGTGGTTGCGCCATACTAGGGCTGTACAGTGGGGTAGTGGGGTTGTGTTGTCAATGAGCAAATGAGTAAAAGAATGAGTGAGCCAACCAACCAACTAGCAATAATAAATTAAAGTATAGAAATAGGAAATAAAGAACATTAATACTACCTAATACTTTGTATAACCTCCCCTTGCTTCCAGAACTGCAGCTGCTCTATTAGGCATTGATTTCCACAACTTCTCAAAAAACTCCTCAGGAATTGCTTCCCAAGCTAGTGGTAATACATGTGCTAGCCTCTTTTTAACAGACTCCTTTCCTCCTGGGGTATCACTAATCCTAGGATACTGCTAGTGCAATCGCTTTTTAAGCTCAACCCATGCATGCTCAATAGGATTTAAATCAGGGGAATAAGGGGGATGTTCCTCAACTTCAATACAGTTTCTCTCCAACCAATTCATAATATTATAAACCTTGTGGACAGGAGAATTATCCTGCTGAAAAACGATATCTTACATACCAAAAGATATCATTTAATGAATAACAGGAAAAAGATGCCTTCTCAAGAGCCTAACATACCTGGTCTTATTGATATTTTTAGTAATAGGAACTAAAAGACCTTTTCTCTTACCCCAAAAGCACCTCCAAACAATAGGAGAAATTCACTTATTCTTCTCCTTTGGATGAACACAATCAGCTAACCACTTCTCTCCAGGTTCTCTAAAAACCCATTGTTGTCTTGGATCCTTGGATTTCTCCACACTGCACTCATCACTTCAAACAACTCTTTCAAAATCCTCAACTGTCCAATCTTTATGAACTGTAGCCCACTTCAATCTCTTAGCAACATGCTCAGGCTTGAGCTTGAGTCTTGATTTGGCTAGCCATTTCTTGATATTGGACTCTCTGAGTACTCTATCCACTATTTGATTTGCAGTTTGTTAGTCAATCATATCCTATCACTCAGGGTAGTACTACTAGCAGTACTAGAATATTCAAGTTTTACCTGTTGAAAGGAAAATACCTGGTGGATATTTATCCCTGAAATCAGATCTGGTCATTTTCTGTTTAGATTTGGCTGCCTGAACAATTGTGTGATGCTGCTGATAGCTAAGAACTGGGGTGTGACCAGGGTGAGGAATATTTTCCAGTGATTGGCACTCACATGCTTGAGCAAGGAAACTTTCAACTGTTGTCCCAGACCATCCAATAAGTTGAGCAGCAAGGGCAATATTCAGGAGACAGTAGAAAAAGGCAATAATCATGTCTTTTTCTATGTTGCTCATCTCTTTTTGCAAGGTTTCAGGAGTTCCTTTTTTTTTTTTTTGGTGCTGAAGGTTTTGCATATCCCAATTGGTAAACTGTAGTTAAAAGATGAAAGCAAATAAATTAAGGAGCAGGTTCTATAAATTGTGTATTATGGTAGCAAGTAACTTTTATGGTCATGACAAACTTAGTGATCTGGCATTTTTGGCGAGGTTGCTTAGTAAGGCAAGATATATTTCACGAACACTTCTGATGACTGGCTGTACCTACCTCTACAAACTTATGTACTACTATCTATTTCATATCTCAAATATTCTGAATCAAGTTATGATTAAGAGTTACCATATATACTTAATCTATATCCAATAGTAGTTCTCAATTGGTTTAGGGAAATATTTATTATCATGATTAAATATTACTATATTATTCTCCTCATAGATCATATTAATATCTTGACTATATTAATTCAATAATTTAGCATTAATTTTACTAGTACTAAGGCTTTGTTTTGTACACTGACGTGTCATGAATTAAGAAAAATTGATTATATTTTTGATTGTATTATTTCCAACATAAATTATAGTCATGATTGTTCAATTAAAGAGAAAGAATATCGGCAACTCATTACTATTCACCATAAAAGACCTTATATTTTGTCCAGTATTCAAGTTAATTCAGTTAACCATACTCTCAAAACTTACATTTATTGAGATCAACGGGATGAAGGTCACGGTCCCGCACCAGGCGTATCCTCTGCTTTGCAAGGCTATTAAGGGTGATCGTGTCAGTCCCTCGCAAGTCTTGGGGTTCCTAGAGTCAGAATTCAGCACTCCCTGTCTTCGAAGCGCGCCTTGTGTCGTCTTGATGGATGAAATTGATCAGTTGGTTACAAGGAGTCAAGATGTCATGTACAATTTGTTCAATTGGCCTGGAGGACGGCATTCTAAGCTTATTGTTCTGGCCATTGCAAATACTATGGGCTTGCCGGAGAGGACTCCGAGTAATACGATCTCTGCGAGCTTAGTTTCGTACACCCTACCTCCCCCCCTTTCAACTGCCAGAGCGATCCAGCTAAGTTTAATAATTGGTTTTACAAGAATTACATTCCTCGGCTACACCCATTTCCGACTAATGACCATCATCCTATCCTGTCTCAGGGGGTATCAGGTAACATTGTCCACCCAGAAGCCGCCCAATTCGCCAGTCGAAAAGTCACCGCTGTCTCCGGCGAGGCAAGATCATTGGATATCCGCCGCCGAGCACTTGAAATCGTCGAATACTCTTCCAACAAAGATACCGACCACAACCAAACCCCATCATCCCCCTCCAGACAAAAAGCAGTTCGATATCCACATCGAACGCCACCGGCAGTGACCTAGAGGCCGGCGGCTGAGTCACCATCGCCGTGGTCAAACAGGCTATTCAAGAAGCTACTTCCTCCCCATTACAAATATTTCTAAAATCACCTCCCTCGCATCCAAGATTTTCAGTACCGGACTCCTGCTGCATAGTCGACGTTCAGGAGTTGACGAAGGCGTGCTGAGGGATGTGCTGGATGAAGCGGAGAGGATTGTGCTCGCGGAGGGGGTAGCCGAGGAGAAACTTGGTGGTGGAGCGAGGGTTGCTGGGATTGAAGCTGGGCCAGGAGCTTTGTAGAGGCTCGAGTTGTGGGTGTTGAGAAGAAATGTGGGGGAGGCGGGAGGGTGAGGTTCTTGATTGGCGAGGAGGAGGCTAAGGCAGCGTTGAGGGAGGAAGGATGTACACAGAAGCCCTACACTGCATACAACCCCTCCCTTTGACAAAGTACAGCAGAAATGCAGGAAAGCCAACCATGAGCTGCCTAAGCTAGCTCAACCAAAAACATTTATTTTTATTTCCCCCCACTTGCCGTTCCTTGTTTGTAACCTTTGTGTTTGTTTAATACTCGTGACGTGGTAATCTTGGGAAGCTTTTTAGAGAACAAGGTTTATATTAGCTCGAGAGGTGCCCTTTGAGCGTCTGGTCCGATAAATACAGCCACTCTGCACGTGTTTGTAAAATAGAACTCCGCTTCGACGGAGATCAAAGCGGCCTAAGGGGGGAGCTCTGTGCGGGAGGGCATTCCTCGGGGTGAGGAAAAAGTCTTTTCGCGAACAGTTTTGCAGAGTGGCTGTACTGTAATGTCCAATTTTCGTGACGGAATCATTGATGGAGTAATTATTTGATCGAAACATTTGCGGGGGATCGTGATAATAGCCTTCCTTTCGGTACTCTCATTTGAGCTCGAGATGGTGAGCTTTTTCAAGGTTTCTGAGAATTCGCTGTGATCATTGGTTGTCGGGTAACCCAACTACAAATACATTTGCAGTTCAGCCATTCCGTCACGGTATCAAGAGAAACAACTTCACAATTCTCCCCAATTAGTAATCCAAAACAGCCAATAGATAGTGTCTGATGATAGAATAGTGACTATCATATTCTGGCATTCTCGAGAATTTCAATTCGACCAATCATTATCAGTGTTGATATCAAGTTTTGCCAACTAATTGTATGAGTGGTATTGTAATTAGTAGCCAATTACTTATTAGCTTCCTAGGCGGCTCTCGGCATTTTGGATAGTTGCAGAAACTCTGTGATGTATGTTAGGCCGCCGTAAATTACCAAATATAAATTTACAGTTCCAGGCCTAGGTACGAGAGTCTGTACGCCGAGTGATTGTTGGTGATCTTTTCACACTCGTTTTGGTTTTTTTCTTTTTCTTGCAAAGATTGGAAATTCCACATAGCAAATAACACCTAGTTGAGGCTAAGGTGCTTTGCACATTTTTATGTTTCTGGAAAGGCATCGTTGCTGGAATGACTGCTTCCTTTTGTCCCAATGTTCGCTTGGCGGCACAGATGATTCTGTTTCACGGACCAGAAATATCGTATACCCCATTACTCGCAGTTGAGCTTGGAACCTCCATCTACTTCAATTTTCTGATCTGCATTCTTTGCTGCAATGACTACGATAGGAAAATGATTCTTGTGACGGGAAAGAGTATTGATGAGAATAATTGGAGATATCTCACAGGAGATCGTGATTGTTAAATTCCAAACATGCATTTTCATTTCATATTTTCACTTGAAACTCCGCTTGCCGTAATCATTTATATTGCAACAATCACCGTTGTGACACGGAGAATTGTAAAGGGAATATCACAGTTGTAAATACAATGCCGCTGCTTTGTCCCCACCACCCGCCTTCATGTCTTATCACTCGTTGATCGACACACTACTGCGAAACGAAGGTCCGTCACTATCAGCACCGAGACCCCAGTGTGTATCTCCATAACTTGGCATATATGTACATGCGTTACCATTGGGCTGATTGCACACCGGGTATGCGGGGGAGGTGATGATGGGGAGGGGATACCGAGATATCGAGATGTTATGCGTTTCATTTGTGCCTTAAACATCATCACGTAATTTCTGTCATTTCCGCAGGCATCGTTCCATCCGTCGCACTCCCGACCCACGATATAAACTGCTTCATTTGTGCAGGCGGCGTATAGGGGAGGAAGTCCTTTCGCTGGAAGAAAGAAAGACACGGTCTGATCCGTGTAAACGAATCTGGAAGACCTGGTTGATATGTGATAGCAGTATAATGGATACCTAGTGCATGCGTATGTGCCTTCGCCGGAAGAAGTAGTAGAGATGCGTGCGCCACATCTGGGATTTCAGGAGTACGTAACTTGAACGGCAATGGCACATTACGGAAGAAAAGAGAACCGAAAGTGAAACCTCTTTGTAGAGCTGTGGATTGTCGAAAAGGTGTTTTGGGGATGTTGATATAATGGTTTAAAGACTGAGGGAACGCCGGAGATCTACGTTGTTTGGAAGAACAGCTTGCGCCTAGTGGATGGTCACATGGAGGAACCGGTACCAGATACGGAAAGTAAGTGGACCACACTAGGACTCACGGAAGTGCTTGGAAAGCACTATGGCTATCCGGGCGGAAGCTGTTAGTTCTCCGGTAAGATGTGGACTGCACTATGTGGTTCCGGCTATAGGGAACAGGGGGCCCGGAGGACTGAGGAACGAGAAGGATTTATTGTTAGTTTATTCTTGGATTTCCAATATTAGACTGACTCTTCGGCCACTTAGTTAGATTTCTTTTCCTCCTCAAGCTACTACTCGGCCCCCACCCTTTTTATATACTTCTTCACCCCTTTCCATCTTCACCCCAGATCACCTGCTCTGGCACCAGTGCTGTACTGAACCGGCAGGCATTGTTCTCATTGGTGCTATTTCCTAACAAGACAAAACAAGCCAGGCAAGCAGGAGTAAACCTAGGCGTTAATATTATAACACAAATATTTCTTCCAGGAGGAAGGCGGTTCGAAACTTAACAGGAAAAGGGATAAAAAAGGAACCTTGGCCGCCCGAAGCTCCAGATCCGTATTTTCTCGTTTTGCATCTCCAACTATATATTTCGCCCAACAATCCTACCAACTACAACGAATAATTTCTGCAATCACAATAACTAGAGCGGGAAAGAATTTCAACGGAAAAACGAAAGGGGAAGTCGAAAGTATCCCCATAGTTGAACTGACACCATTTGCCAGTAAGGTATCTCTAATTAAATATATCTACAATCACCCCCTCATAGAAGTCATTCCAGCAACAAGGGAGGCCACAAAAGACAAGAAAGTAGACGAAGGTTTTAAGCTCAGCTGTCAGTAATTATGTAGAAGGTACTGTTAAACCATTGAAACAGAATCACCTATCCTGCCAAAGGAACACCTCACGACAAAACAACCATTCCAGCAATGATGCCTATCCACAAACGTAAGAAAGGTGCAAGATGTCTTAGCCTCAACTAGCTGTTATTTTGCTATGTAGAATGCCCAATCTAGTCAAAAAAAAAAGAAAAAGGAAATGTAGTATGGACAACGTGAAAAATTAAGAACGTCCCTTAGCCGGAGCCACCCGTATTCTGCTATCATGTGCCTCACATTAACTGGCCCACCGGCTGTGACTACAAGAAAGTGGCGTATATATCTAGTGCCCATTGTTTTAACTCCCCAGCAGGGAGTACAATATCAGGGTCACCAGGTTGCGCGGTATCGAAGATGGTGCCGTATGGGATCACCAGATCACGTCCAGGTGGGGCCACCGTTCCAGTATTGTCAATCTCGAAGCGCTGGGTGCAGCCAGGTCCGAAGGGAGTGCTATTTCTCGTGGCCCTCCGGTTAGGATCTCCTCTCATTTCCCAACACTCCAACCGCAGCGAGCGTTGATTCTTGTGAATCTGTACAATGATAACCATCCTGGTTTGTCCGCTCGAGTTCTCTAACCACCACTCAGCATCCAACTGAAGGGCTGGCAGGCTTTCCGGGTATCCCACTTCGATCATCACTGTTGGCCACTGGTCCTGAAGTACCCGGGTATCCCGTGGTCTGAAGCCTTCATCGCCTTGTTTGCTCCTCTGACCGGGAACATGAAACGTAGTGGCCCCAACAGCAATCAGGGAACGATGAGAATGTCCGGGAAGGTCGGAAACCTTGTTATCGATATTACGCCATAAACTCGAGCTCACGAGTTCGTGCGCGGCACCGGGCATCAACCTGATAATGAGCGATGCCACTGTTTCCTCATATGTGAATCGGGCAATATCGCGAATACCGAGTTTGTCCATCGCCGCCTCGATGGGTTCAACCATGTCTTCTAAAACACCGGTGACAAGCATGTAGCAACCGGTTTCTGACCTAAGACATTCATGAATTTTAGCATCAATGCCGTTGGCCAGGTCGACAGAGTTGTCGAATTGGAATTCATTTTCGTCTGGGATGAGCGAGGCTAGTTTGGTGAAGGCCGGGCTGGGAGGTGTAAAGTCAGACGACTCCGGATGAGTGTCCTCATCGACCTGGAGAGACGCGGTTGTTGCAGGCATGGTAGAGGTTCTTGCGGACTCTCTCACACTAACGAAGCTAGTGTTTGCCGAAGGTCCCGGGGTAGAGGATCCACAATAGACACTGAAGTGAGAAGGTTCACGGTCAGAAGCGTCGCCAAATACCAGTGCCACTGCTGTACAAAGTTGATTCAAAGGCAAGGACGAGAGTATAATTGTTAATGAAGTGAGGCAGGTGGGATGTAGTGGGACAGAGGAAATAAAACGGTATGAACTGGAAGTCCCAACTGGGTCGGTTTCTAGAAGTGGAACAGGGGGAGGAGTAGAGGGGAGGAATAGAAGGAAGAAGAAGGGGGTGTGGGACAATCTTGAGAGTGAGATGTATGAAGATAGTCGTTAACCCGCTGTTTATGAGAGGATATGAGGAAGTGCAGTGTATGAGAAGGCAATGTGATTCAGGGTAGCGGAGAGTAGTAGCGGGATGATGTGCAAAAATGATTTCAATTCTCGCACTTATAGTGGTCTCACCTTCGACTGCTGAAGTTTGTCGAACCTGTTTGTTGCAAACTTGAGAGAAGTGAAACGTAATGGAGGAGTGGTAGCTCTCTGGTAGGACGATTCTGAGAGTTTGGTGGGGGGATGGTGGTTAAGCCGGTGTTTGTGAGAAAGAAAAGGGGGAAACGGGCAAGAGGAGGAAAGATTGCTTCACAGTGGTAGAGGAGTAGCAGGATGATGCTGAAAAATGGTAGAAAGGTACTCGACTACAGGTAGCCTGACCTCCGTCTGATGTAGTTTTATCAAACTTCCTTTAGAGAAGCTTTAACGGGATGACTTTGTTCTTGGGCATTCGTGATGGCGAGAGGAGTAACGGCCTTCGATTGAATTGAATCAAGGGGGTGTTTGTAGACTAGCGTAGGGTTTGGTGTGGTTGGGGTCAGTCATGTTTGCTACACACCTAAGATTGTCGTCATCCCTCAGCCTAGGTAACCAAACCTTTAGTTTAACCTTCCCTCTTCTCCCTCTCCGATTAGAGACGAGAACAAATGTGCTGCCTCTCACCTGGCCAATGGTCAAAAAGATTCCACATCTCCCCTTTCTCAACCTCCGTACCTGCAGCCCCGATCTCCCTTCCTCAACCATTTTTACTTCAGCATTCTATACAAGCTTTACTAATCTAAGAAGCTGCTAGAAGTGGTGGAGTATACAGGGACACCTTCTAACGAATATCACAATATTTGCTCCACGGGGTTCCAGCCACCGGGTCCAAACCAACTGTCTTGGCCTCCGGTACACGTCCTGTCTATTCACAGTGACCACACGTATCGGTATAACTCCAATTACGTGATTGCGCTTCCTTTGATAACAGCGTTTTTGTGGCGGGTAATAATCGTGGAACAATGGAACACCCCGCCCAAATACTCAGTCTCTGGGGGTTAGTTTGTAGACTAGACTGGATTACTCGGATTCGACCAATCAGAAGTGACATTGTATTTTGGACGGGGTTTGTATTTGAGTATTCCGCGATTGTATGGTATCCTTTAAAGTTTACAGCCACCAAACAACAGTAGATATTTGTTCTTTTGTATTTCACCTGGAGCACGTGCTTATGGTATGTGTAGCACATACTCAATTCTCAGCTTGCTGAGGGACTCATGAACATATGTTATCCTGCCTGGAAACCCCGAACCTCAAATATAAGTTAACATCAAGAAAAAACTCCAACCCCCGAATATTCCATTTGTAGACCGAGTAGGACCAGCAAATAAGCAGAACTAAGTGTGAATACAATATTACCGGTGTGGAGGAGGGTTTGATTAGGCCCTGTTTGTGGGTTACTTTGTGACATTTTATACCCTCTTATATTTCCTATTTGGGAAATGCTTGGCACTAGTTATTTTACTGGATATAGTCATGGATGTTTCCTTTCAGTTAGATAACAACAACCACCCCCTCGACAACTATAGGTTGGGCAAGCAAATATTTTTATCTCAACCCGGTTCTGTTCAATCTCTTTTTCCGCACTGTTACCGAACGCATTAGCCACCAGACAGTCACAACAAATTCCTCTACTATTATTCCCAAAGTCAAGAAGGCCAATAAATCCAAGGAAACAAACAGGTCCAGCGTGGTCGCCACACCATCCCCCACGGAAGCAGCAGAGAAAAGAAACCTTCCACACCGGTACGAAATGTTTACCCTGATACAAAGTTAGGTTATGGATGATGGAAATTACCAAGTCATCAGTGATATTAGCGTTGCATAAGTTGGACATGGTTGATTCACCAGCAGATCCGGTATTTAGTAGTCGAAAGCATTGATTCGGAGGAGCATGGGATTATGCAGCTGGTGGTATACCGGTGGAAAATCTAATTTGCAGAATGTTTGGTTTTCTTCATTATTTAGATTGCGTTGTTTTGGTTCTTTGAGTCTTTCTTCTGTTAGTTCTTTTCTTTATATAAGAGATCTCTGTTCCTATATGTTTTAATTATCGAGTCGCCATTCCGTTTCCTCATAATTTTTTCAACCCACCTGCACACTTGTTGACACTAACGTCTATAATTTTATCGATAATCTCTCAGGCTATCCGCTACGCAAACCTGAACCCCGCAATCACAGCACGCCCTTCTTGAACCAAGACGCCTACGTTCAGGCAATTATTAAGGCCTCATATCTGTGCATACCGGCTTTAATATAAACATGTAAAAATTATGTGTACCGGATACAGATATGTAAGTATCTTTATTTAGGCTAAAGAGGTTTATTGAAAGGTTGATTCACTAAAAACAAGTATGGGGAATCTACATACTTATTGACATAATTCCAGCATAATGAATGAACAATACAACATAAAGAAATAACAAACATGCCCAACTCATGCAAACTTACCACAAGCTTTGCACAACAATCTGCAATATTCCATAACATGCCCAAACATTGATGAAGATAATTTCCCAAAATTCTAAATCCTATCCTCAGAGCAACCTAAGTTACTTGGCAATTTAGAAAGTATCCGGACACCTTGCATTAATTAGTACCAATCTTGGTGCAAAAGTGTCCGGATACCTTTTAAATGGTCCAGTAAATCTTATCCCCTATCACCCCATAGCTCCTATATCCGATTTCCTATGTTTCTTGTGCATTTTATCCAATTTCTGATACATATAATAAGTCCGTCCAAATCAATGAGTGATCGCCGATGATTTGCAAGACTCCCCCTCACCAGTGATCGCCAGACCAAACACTGCCCTTCACCAACCTCTTTCTTCCTTTCAGAGTCTGCCACTGGGTTCCTGGCATATCCCCAATGCTGCTCGGTGTTTACAATCATCTCCCCTCATCACACTTTTAGAGCCATCCTAACGCACACCTACTACTCCTCAGTCACGTTCCGTTTCTGGGAGTTTTGTGTCCATAAGGATTCCCCAAGAGCCTCTGCTATTCATGAACCAACCGAGCCTCTCTGGATTGGTGAGGACACGCATCCCGTTGCATCAGACGTTACACCTTCCAGCCCAGCCTTCACCAAACTAAGGGAACTCATCCCAGACGAGAACAACCCCGTTTCTCCACCGCTGTCGACCTCCAAATCGGCATTGAAGTGAAAATTGAAGAATGTCTTGAACAAGAAACCGGTTGCTACATGCTTGTTACCAGTTTTGCAGAACACATGGTCGAACCCGCTCATCAGGCATTGAATGAACTCCGTATTCGCAAAGCGGCCCGATTGACCTACGAGCTAGCAATGCAGTCAGTGATTACCAGGCCGATGCCTAGTGCTCTGCACGAACACGTGAGTTGGAGTTTCAGCAATCTGATCGTGCTCAAGGTTACGAACATTCCTCGTCATTCAGTTTCTCTTTTGCGTCCTGTTGGAAACACCTTTCTAGTTCCCCGTGGGAGGAGCAAAGAGGGCGATGCAGGTTCCATTGAAACCTAGGAGCTATCCGAGCATAACCGGAGGAGAAGGCATCGCTCATGGTCGACGTGGGATACTCGGGAAGTCTACTCGCGGTGCGATATGATGCTCGGTGGTGGTTAGAGAACTCCGGCGGGCAAACCAGGATGGTAAACATTATCGAGATTGCCAAGAACCCAAACTCGCTACGGTTGGAGTGTTGGGAAATGATTCTAGATCATAATCGCAGGGTCACCATAAATATAAGACCATGGAAGCAGGGTTGCGGCGAGTGCATTGGTATTGACCATACTGGAACAGTCAGCCCGGCCGCGTGATTTGGTGATCCCATACCGCACATTGTTCGATATCTCACAACGTGGTGGCCCTGATATTACACTCTCTGCAGGGGAATTATCAGATTGGGCACTGGTTATGTACCGTCGGCTCAGTCACAGCCACAGGCTCAATAAGCTGAGGTACATGATAGTGAAATAGAGAGGGTCAAGACAAAGGTATACTATTCATTCATTTTAATTTTTTCTTCTACTTTACCGAGACTCCATCGCTATTGCGAATGATCCGAAATACTGCATGGCAAAAACATAGGTACAGTCGCACCTCGCTATAATGAACCTCTTTGTACGGGAATCCTGGCTATTACGAACGAACCCTCTGGGAATTTACCCCCCTGCTCCCATACAAACGGTTCTCGCTATAAGGGGTTTCGTTCAAAACCTCTCTATAACGAACGAAAAATCCAGAACTCTTGGCATTCGTTATAGCGAGGTGCGACTGTAGTTGCGGCTAAGGCTCCTTTCTCCTTTCTTATGTCTGTGAAGGGTCTCCTTGCTTGAATGGTTGTCTCCGTTGTAAACCACGAGCGATCATTCGTTGACGTGTGTGGCGGGATGTAGTAAAACCCTGAATGAGTATCGACAAGTAAGAGAGGAATAAATAGAGAGATGAAAGATTGCTTGTTATTGTTTTATGGGTAGTACCTATAACGCGTCGCTATATAATCCAATAACCCCTTTTTAGGTTGTCCGTATTCGGAGTATCACGGACCTCCACACACTAGCCCCCTAGCTTAAAGGCCAAGCATCTCCGATACTAGCCTAACATTAGTATCATATCCACATATTCCAACACAGTATACCGTATTAATCCTTTAAATCCACCATCGCCCGTCGGCCTCGGACCCCCCCGATCAGAGACAAAATACCCCGAGAAGGAATAGTGTTATCCAGACGGAGTATAGCTTGAGGAGGCTGAGCTTGCTGGATCTCATTAACTGGTATTCGTTATTTTGTTAACCTACTCTGCTAAGCCTATTGTGGTTTAGACAGCAATTTCTGTTGAGATCTCCGATGGTGGATTTAAAGGATTAATACGGTACTCGGTTGGGTAATGGGACAGAAGCCAAAACACACCAAAAATTGGGATTTTCAAGCCCTCATAACTCCGTGAATTTCACTGCTATCATGGTAAAACAATTTAAATTCTTTTTTATCTGTCTGAGATGTCATCAATTTTGCAAATTTTTTGCTTCAACCACCACAGAGTGGTACGGAAGTTTTTGTGTTGTAATCAGAAGATACCTGCCAAGACAGGGCTTTTTGTGTGCAAAAGATATATTACAACTAACCTCACCAACTTCAAATGCCCACCATCCGGCGTGGTCGCAATATAAAAATTTTCAAAAATGATATAACATTCGAGATGGATAGAAAAATTTTATATTTTTTTTTGCAATGATAGCAGTGAAATTTAATGAGTTATGAGGGCTCGAAAATTCCCAATTTTTGGTACGTTTTGGCCTCTGTCCCGTCACCCAACCGAGTGTACTGGAGGATTTATGTAGAAAATGATCGGTCCAGAAGTTTCACAGAGTGAAACAAACACGACAAAGGAGGCACGAGTAATCGTGGATAACAAGTGTGTTGTACACGGTATATAGTACAAGGAGGAATGATAGCAAGAAAGTAATTGGTATTGAGGGTACAGGAGTAGGTTGCGAAGGCAAAGGAAATAAAAGGAGAGAGAGAAGGAAATTTGTAAGGAAAAAGGTTTCCAAAGCTAGCGTGTTCCTCACGCGCAGGCTACATGTGCATACAACAAATGCCTGCTAGTGCGGATATTTCCAACAACTTACATGTATTGAAATTTGGATAAATTGCACAAGGACATAGGACATAGGATATATATAGTAGTCATCAGAGGATAGAAGATAAGCTTCAAGTAGTTCAGAGGATAGGATTTAGGATTTTGGGAAATTCTCTAGGGCGATGTTTGGGCATGCCAAGGAACATTATGGATTATCATGGAAGGTTGTGGGAAGTTTGCACGAGTTTCGGGAATGTTTGTTATTTCTTCATGTTGAGTTTGTTCATTATGCTGGAATTATGTCTATATGTATTTTCGTCCTCCACACTCGCCTTTGGGGTGTTAGCCCTTCAATAAAACTTTTTTGTAGTCGAGGAAGATATCTACATATCCGTACCCGTTACACATAATTTTTACAGGCCAAGTCAGAAGGTTCGGAGCATGTGGCTTAAGCAGGATGGAGAAATCATTTTGATATTGGCAAGAAGACAGTTTTCCTGTATACTACACTACTTCTAGCGGTTCCTGAGATTAGCAAACCTTGAATAGAATGCTGAAGTCAAAATAGTTGCGGAAGAGAGATCGATGTTGCAGGTATGGAGGTTGAGAAAGGGAAGATGTGGAATCTTTTTGACCATTGGCTGGGTGAGAGGCAGTAGGTTTGTTCTCATCTCTGATCTGAGGGAGGTTATACTAAAAATTTGGTTACCTAAGCTGAGGGATGAAAACACTCTTAGGTGTGTAGCAAACACGACTGACCCCAACCACAGCAAAATCCTACGCAGGCCTACAAATACCCCCTTGATTCAATTCGATCGACAGAATCGTAAATGCGGTTACTACGGTGCAAATCGCTTAAAAGCTGAACCAGAGTGGAACACAAAACTATCCGAACCGACGCAAGCCGTGCCAAGTAACCACCAAGGCATGGGTGCTGCTCAAGCCATGACGCCTGGCCGAGGCAGAGAAAACTACAATTGACTTGCTGTGAACTATTAGCTGATGACTTCTCTGCTAGCATATATTATGTCATAATGTCTAACGTGCCTCTTTTCCTAAGCCCAATTTCTACACATGCCAGCGAATAATTGGGTACCTGTTTCACGCCAACCAAAAATCTGCAACTTTACTGACACAAGCCTTCACCAGTTTCCACTTATTTTTTAAAATCGAACCGCTGGGACCAAGCCGTGTTGATTCTCTACCTCTCCATGGTTTCTATTTCTTAATATCATGGGTTTCTAGTGTTCCATGTGATTTCCAGTTTAGGCCTGTTTGAGGTGAATGTTTTAAGCAATTTGCACTGTACTCTCACCATCACGAACTCCAAACACAAAGTCACCCTTCTCTAAAGTAAGCTTGATAGCACTACGGCAGACGGAGGTGGGGCGACCTGTAGTCGAGTACCTTTCTATCATTTTTCAGCATCCTCCTGCTACTCCTCTACTACTGTGAAGCAATCTTTCCTCCTCTTGCCCGTTTCCCCCTTTTCTTTCTCACAAACACCGGCTTAACCACCATCCCGACTGACCAAATTCTCAGAATCGTCCTACCAGAGAACTACCACTCCTCCATTACGTTTCACTTCTCAAGTTTGCAACAAACAGGTTCGACAAACCTCAGCAGTCGAAGGTGAGACCACTATAAGTGCGAGAATTGTAATCACTTTTGCACATCATCTGCTGCTACCCTCAGGTACCCCGAATCATATTTCCTCCTCACATACAGCACTTCCTCATCTCCTCTCCCAAACAGCGGCTTAACAACCATCATCGTACATCTCACACTCACGATTGTCCCATACCTCCTGCTTATTCCTTCTACTCCTCCTCCCCTCTATTCCTCCCCTAAAGGCCGACCGAGTCAGGACTTCCAGTTCATTGAGTTTTATTTCCTCCACCCCCCTACATCCCACCTGCCTCACTTCATTAACAATTATACTCTCGTTCTTGCCTTTGAATCACCCTTTTGCAGCAATGGCACAGGTATTGGGGGATGTTTCTGACCGTGAACCTTCGTTTAGTGTCTATGGTGGATCCTCTACCGCAGGACCTTCGGCAGACACTAACTTCGTTAATGAGAGAGAATGCGCAAGAACCTCTACCATGCCTGCAACAACTGTGTCTCGCTGGGTCGATGGGGACACTCATCCGGTGTCGTCTTACTTTACGCCATCCAGTTCCGCCTTCACAAAAGAATCCGCACTCATCCCACATGAGAACGAGCTCCGTTTCTCCACTGCTACCGACCTCGCCATTGACGTTGAAGTGAAAATTGAAGAATGTCTTGAATCAGAAACCGGTTGCTACATGCTTGTCATCTGTGTTACAGAAGACATGGTTGAACCCATTGAGGAGGAAATGGAGAAACATGGTATTCGCAAAGTTGCCCGATTCACATGAACAAACAATGGAATCGCTGATTCTCAGGTTGATGCCTGGTGCTTCGCACGAACTCGTGAGCCAGAGTTTATGGCATAAGATCCAGAACAAAGTTTCCAACGCTCCTGGTCATTCAGATTCGTCTTTGATTCCTGCTGGGCCACTACGTTTTATGTTCCCGGTCGGAGGAGCAAACAAGGCGATGAAGGCTTCAGACCACGCGATACCCAGGTGCCTGAGGACCAGTTGCCATCAGTCATGATTGAGGTGGGATACTCGTAAAGTCTGTGAGCCCTTCAGTTGGATGCTGAGTGGTGGTTGGTGCACACGAGAGGACAAACCATGTTGGTTATCGTCGTAGAGATTCGCCAGAATCCACACTCGCTGCGGTTGGAATGTTGGAATGTTGGAAAATGATAGCAGATCCTAATCGGAGGGCCACGAGAAATGGCACACCCTTGAGACCTGGCTGCACCCAAAGCTTCAGCATTGACAATGCGAGCACGGTGACCCCACCCAGAAGCGATCTGCAGATCCCATACGGCACCCTCTTCGATACCGCGTAACCTGGTGACCCTGATATTGTACTCTCTGCTGGGGAGTTATCACAATGGGCACTAGATATATACGCTACTTTCTTGTAGTCACAGCCGGTGACCTAATTAAAGTGAGGCGCGTGATAGCAGAATACGGGTGGTTTGGGATGAGTCATATTCTTAATTTCTCACGTTGTCCAGACTACATTTCGAATATTTTTTTTGACGAGATTAGACATTCTACATAGCAAAATAACAGCTGACTGAGGCTAAGACATCTTGCACCTTTCTTATGTGTGTGGATAATCATCGCTGGAATGGTTGTTTTGTCGGGAAATGTTCTTTTGGTAGGAGAGATGATCCTGTTTCAATGATTTAGCAATATCTTCTCCACTATTACTGACAGCTGAGCTTAAAACCTCCGTCTACTTTTTTGTGTTTTCTGGTCTGCGTTCCTGCTGGAATGACTGCTATGGGGAAATGATTGTTGATTTATTTAATATGAGATACCATACTGGCAAATGGTGACTCTTGAACTGCGGGCATATTTCCGTTTTTCTCTTTTGTCTTTCTGTTAAAATTCTTCCTCGCTCTAGTTATTCAGATTGCAGAAGTTATTCGGTGTGGCTGGTGGGATTGTTGAGCGAAATATATAGTTGGGGGTGCAAGACTGCAGAGTACGGATATGGGCTTTCGGGCGGCCGGGTTTCTTTTTTCTCCTTTTTCCTGTCTAGTTTGGAATGGCGTTCCTCCTGGCAGAATATTTGTATTATAATATTAGAGGCCAGGTTTACTCTTGCCTTCCTTGCTTGTTTTATCTTGTTATGAAATATCGCCGATGAGAATTATCGTGCCGGTTCAGTAGAGTACTTGTGCCAAGGCAGGTGTTCAGGAGAGAAGAAGCAAACAGATGAAGAATTATATATAGAAGGTAAGGACCGAATAGTAGCTTGAGGAGGAAAAGAAACCTAACCGAGTGGTGGAAGAGTCACTCTTATATAGGGAATTCAAGAATAAGCAAACAATAAATTCTTTTCATCCATCGGTTCTCCGGGCCCCTATTCCCTATAGCCGGAACCAGATAGTGCGGTCCACATCCTACCGGAGAACTAGCAGCTTCCGTCCGAATAGCAGTGGTGCTTTCCAAGCACTTCCGTGAGTCCTAGTTTGGTCCACTTACTTTCCGTATCCCGTATCGGTTCCTCTGTATGACCATCCACTTCGCGCAAGCTGTTCTTCAAAACAACATAGGTCTCCGACGTTTCTTCGGTCTCTAAACCATCATATCCGCATCCCCAAAACACCACCTCGACAATCCACAGCTCAGCAAAGAAGTTTCACTTTCGGCTCTCCTTTCTTCCGTAATGCAAGATTGCCGTTCAAGTTACATACTCCTGAAATCACAGATGTGGCGCACACACCTCTGCTACTCCTGCCGGCCAATGCAAATCAGAATGCACTAGGGGCCCGTTATACTCGTTACAGGCAAGAAGTGCCCGAACATTGAAGGTATAATTTTGTTTGCGCGCACAGATACACACAGATAATTTGCCATATATTTTTCTAAACCTTGTGTGCGGGTAAAACATGCCTGTAACGAGTACTGCCATAATATCTGAATCAGGTCATCCAGATTCGTTTACGTAAATCAAAGCGTGGCTTTCTTTCTTCCAGCGAAAGAACTTCCTCCACGATATGCCGCGTGCACAAATGAGACAATTTGTATCGTGGCCCGGCAGTCTGACTGATGGGACAATGCCTGCGGGAGGGACAGAAATTACTGGATGATATATAAAACGCAAATAAAACGCATAACACCTCGATATCTCCTACCCCTACGATCACTTCCCTGTATACCCGGTGTGTAATCAGTCCACAGGTAACACATGTACATATATGCGAAGTTATGGAGATACGCTGGGGTCTCGGTGCTGATGGTGACGGTCCTTCGTTTAGGAGAAGTCTGTCGATTAGCAGGTGATAAGGTATGAAGGCGAGTTGTGGGGCAAAACAACAGCATTGTATTTACAATAGTGATATTCCCTTTGCAATCCCATGGACCACAACCACAATATCCGCAATGTAAATAATTACAGCAAGCGAAGTTTCAAGTGAAAATATGAAATGAACAATAATGGCGGAAGTTTAACAGTCACGATTTCCTGTGCGGTATTTCCCGTTATTCTCATCAACACACTCTCTCCCCTCACAAGAATCATTCTTTCCCATCGCAGTCATTACAACAAAGAATGCAGGTCAGAAAATACAAGAAAGTAGACGAAGGTTCCAAGCTCAACGGCGAGTAGTGGGGTATAAGATATTTCTGTCCGTTGAAACAGAACCATCTCTCCTGCCAAAAGAACGTTGGGACAAAGGAAAGCGGTCTCTCCAGCAACGATGCCTATCCAGAAACACGGAAAATGTGCAAAGCGCCTGAGCCTCAACTAGCTGTTATTTGCTATGTGGAATTTCCAATCTTGGCAAGAAAAAGAAAAAAAAGTAAGGTGTGTGAGAAGATCACCGACGATCACTCGGCGTAGGCCAGGGGTCGAATTGGTATCATTACATGGTGTAATGTACCATACGGCACGATACACTAGTTTAACCTACGGTAAACCTATCAGACACAGTGAGCCGGTCTATTATAAAAACTTTAAGATTTCGGAAGAGATGCAACAAGTAGATGGGGGCTAGCTTTCATCCAGAAGAGGAAAGGAAAACCCATACTCCGGCACTGTGGATAAGAACTCATGAATCCAACTTGGCCTGAACTCGGTGTCAAAAGACATAATTACTCGGCATTCAGATTTTTGGTGTGAATTCCCGTTTTCGGTATTGTACGTTACAGCCGTAACGTACCGTATTATTAGAACACTATTGATCATCATACTTCTATGAAACGAAGGATGGTAACTATCGGCACCGAGACCCCAGTGTATCTCCATAGCATTGTGTATATGTAAATGCATTACCATTGGACTGATTACACACCCGGTAAGCAGGAAAGTGATGGAGGGGATACTGGGATATCCGGATATTATAAATTTCATTTGTGATTTATATATCCTCGAGGAATTTCTTTCGTTTCCGTGGGTATTGTTCCATCCGCCAGACTCCCGAGCTACGATATAATTTTGTCTTATTTGTGCAGGTGGCTTACCGTAGAGTAAGTTTGTCCGTTGGAAGAAAGAAAGACTTGCTTTGATTCATGATATAACATTATAAACCTAGCTCATGCATGCATGCACCGGTAGAGAAAGAAAGCAGAGCGATGTAAACCGGGAATATGTAACCTGGACTGCCGTCAACTCTCGGATGGTGGAAAGGAAGAAATTGAAAGTTCAAGTAGTGGATTGTTGAAATCGGGTTTTGGGGATGTGGGCGTGATGGTTTACAGACTCCGTGCAATCTGGGCGAGTGATCCCTACTTACTATCTTGTAATACGTGTCCGAGGTTGCCGTACCTCGTGCGCTTAAGTTAGTAAGGAGCTGTTTGGCAGGCCTCAGTTTCAAATTTCAGCCATCTCAAATGCTAATTTGGAGTCTTATTAACTTTCGAAATATTAGGCTGTTTGGCAGGACATAAATATGTAATGAACAGTGGGAAGAAATTGAAATGACCATTTCAAATTGGTGTTTTTTTTCTTTTTTTTCTGGACCGACATAATCTAATTGTGTACATTTCTCATGCCATTCAGGTTGGTATCAAATATTAGCAGAACCTTAAGAGCCCCAAAAACCATTCACGTTCAACAGCACATGTCTCAGCAACCCTCATTCATCTTGGCCTGCTGTTTCCGGGCTGTATGTGCAAGATGTTAAGCTACTTACAATACTTTGACTTTCATAGCCTGGCCTTGTTTCTTTCATTCCAGATATATTCAGTGTTCCCAAGCGTCCAGTCCGTCCGTCTTTTGCCTAGGACGGGACGGACGCCGGTTTCTAGGACTCTGCCCTAGACGGACGCCCGTCCTGTAGTCCGTCCTAACCTTCGCCCGGGACGGACGGCCGGGCCCTATAGGTGTCTCACATGCATGATCTATTTTGGGTACAGTAAGTCTGTAGTCATAACGAAACCAAACATTTATATTCTGATACTAATAACATAGTAACTCCCTCTCGGTACATGTAGCAAATCCCCCCATCCACACGTACTGAAACTAACCAATCTGTGCACTCACATCGGAACCTGGTTCAGAGCAACCGGAACCTATGCTCCTCCCCAGAGCCAACTTTACTGCTCTGTCCTCTAAATCCTTCAGGATTATCTCTACATCCGTAACCCGCTTCTCCGAAATTAAGCCAGCCTTACGCCATGATTTCATACACTCAATTGCCTCTATAACCTCATCCCCTAACCAAAGTAATAGAAAATTGAGTGTTCGGAATAGGATGTTTATCGTGCATGGGATTGCTTTCCTGTTCTCTTGAAAAATCCAAGCCTATTTATTCCCCTGTTCGAGACCGTATGAAAATATTGTATTAAATGCGTCCCTGCTACAAGATAACCACTTACACTGTGGGACGATCATCCATTATTCTATAGTTTATGAAATACCTATAGGACCCTACAGATGACGCCCGAAGACTGCAGATGACGGCTGGGCCCTGCAGATGACGGCCGGAAGATGCCATTTTCCATAAGACTGCAGGGCCCGGGTGTCAACCCGCAGGACGGCCGTCTTTACGAAAGACGGACGCCATGCCCTGCCGTCCTTACCCACCCCGCCCGGGACGCCCGGGATGGTTGGGAACACTGGATATATTCAACTTTAAAAGTCTTGCCAGACTCTGAGTTCCAAGGCATGTTACATTCAAAGACACGCACCCCCTCTACCGATGCCCACCTCAACAAATCCAACAAACCTTAACCCCTTTGGACGGATCTCCGAGTATCTAATTTCAAAACTGGTAACTCTGTGAAAACATGCTTCGCAAAGGAAAATTTGAAATTCAGAATTGAAATTGAGGCATGTCAAACGGCCCCTAAGTAAGCTTGCTACAGTGAAGCGGTTTTCCTCCTCTTACCACTTATCCCCTCATTCTTTCTCACAAACACAGTCTTAACAACCATCTCCCCTCATCACACTTTCTGGATCATTCTACCGCACACCTACTACTCCTCCATCACGTCCCAATTCTCCGAAGTTTACTTCAAGCAACATCCCCCAAGAACCTCTGCTATACCTGCATCAACCAACTTTCTCCAGTTTGGCGAGGCCACTCATCTTATGGCATCTAACTTTGCATCTAACAGCTCGGCCTTGGCTAAATTAGTGGCACTCATCCCAAAAGAGAACAAGCTCTGTTTCTCCACCGCTGCCGACCTGGCCATAGACATTAAGGTGAAAGTTAAAGAATGTCTTGAAGCAGAAACCGGCTGCTACATGCTCGTGACCGGTGTTAAGGAAGAAATGATTGAGCCCATCCAGAAGGAAATGGAGCAACTCGGTATCCGCCAAACGGCCCGATTCACCTACAAGCCATCAATGGAATCGCTCATTATCAGGCTGATGCCCGGTGCTGCACACGAAACCGTGAGCCAGAGTTTCCGTTTTAAGATCTGGAACAAGGTTGCCAACCTTCCCGGACATTCAGAATATTCATTGTGTCCTGTTGGGGCCTCCAAGTTTCACATTCTCTGTGGCGGGATCAAAGAGGGTGACGGGGGCTTCAAACCACTTGATATACGGGGAAATGATGGCGAGTGGCCATCGCTCGTGGTAGAAGTGGGATACTGGGAAAGTCTACCCGCCCTGCGATGTGATGCTCAGATGTGGTTAGAGAACACCAGAGAGCAAATCAGGATGGTAATCATTATCGAGATTGCCAAGAACCCAAACGAGTTGAGGTTAGAGTGTTGGAAGATGGTTGTAGATCCTAGTGGCGGGGTCAGCAGGGATAACATACAATGGACGCCGGTTCTGAGCCAATACTTTGGTATTGACCATGCGGGAACTGTGAACCCCGCCGGACATGATCTGGTGATCCCATACCATGCGCTCTTCTATAAATCTCAACATGGTGACCCTGATATTATCATATCTGCAGGCGAATTATCAGAATGGGCACTGGTTATATACAGTCAATTCAGGCATTCACAGCCACAAGCTCAATGAACTGAGGTACCCGATTATGAAATAGAGAGTTGAGACAAAGGTATATTATTCGTTCATTTTCATTTTCATTTTTTTTTCCTTTCACCTTCATGAGACTTCATTCTTATTGCAAATGATCAGAAATACTACATAGTAAAAAAAAAAAAATGACCAATAGTTGCGGCTAAGGCACCTTTCTCCTTTCGGATGTTTGTGACATGTCTCGTTACTGGAATGGTTGTTTTTGCCGTAGGTCACCGGCGATCACTCATTCACTTTGGAGGACATGGATGTACCGGAGTTTGGATAAGTTGTGCAAGGGTATAGGATATAGGATATAGGATATAGGATGTAGGATACGGGATGTAGGATATAGGAGCTATAGGGCAATCGGGGAGAGGATTTAGGTTTCCCGGAGGATTCGATCTAGGATTTTTGCGAAATTGTCTTTGGCAGTGTTTGGGCATGTCACAACGTTGAGGATTGTTGTGCTTATAAGTATGGAGATCCTCGGCACTCGCTTTTGGGGAATGAGCGCTTCAATATACTTCTTTGCCCTCTACAAAGACACTTTCATATGCAGATCCGTTGCACATAATTTTAATTTTTCTTCCTGCCTAGTCCAAGAACGAAGATATGTCACTGTGACACGGGCCCTGAATTCCGAGAGGAAATGTTAGGGCAGATAATGAATGGAAACGATTTCATGATTCTGGTAAGACTCAGGGTAATGAAATACAAGACCTTAATTCCTGGGTCATGTATGTTCATGTACGGTTTCCTTTTTGATACTGGTAGTGGACAATTATAGTTCCGCCAGGAGGGGCTTAAAGAATTGAGATGAAAAAGGAGTGCGCCCCCCATTCTCTAATGCACTGTACCTCAGTGTACTGTGCTTGGGTACGAGGTGGACAATTTGCAATTCATGTATTACTTTTGTTATAAATACATTGCCTTTCAACAACAGTAGCTTGAAGTTCCGTGGTTGTGTCACCTTTCTTCAAATTCATGATTATTTAATGAATCAGCCCCCCTTTTTTAATCTTTTTCTCAGAAGTCTGCTTTGAGTGCAAGAGATGTTGGAAGTGCGCTCACAGGAAAAGGTTGCCACTTTGTGATTAGTTGTTTCTGATCATGGGAGGAAGTGTTTTACTCTCATAGTATGTCCAAGTTGCATTTGGGAATGTGGGATTGGCGGATGCGGAAATTGTTTTACTGACGGATGAATCATCTGTTAGTCTCCGGGATCTGGACAATTACTCTCCTAGGTGATGTTATGGCTCCGTGTTGCATTTTCTTTGTATTTCCTTTTTTTTTTTTTGTTTCTTCGCTTGCACTTCCTTTCAGGTCCTTCATTTTTGGTAGTCTTAAATATGATCACTCTTCATCACTTGTTATCCTCGGCACAACTTACCTTAATGGAAGCTATGTTAAAAACCTTTCTCAATAAGGAATGGAAAATAAATAAAACAAATTTTAACAATCAGGCATGCTGCTTGCTGCTTCACTGGCACCCTAGTGATATCTTTGTTGTTTGACTAGCCAGTAAGAAACATTGCTGCCAAGCACATTGGCCCTGCAGAATAGGAATATTCCTTGACGGCGTATGCCACTATTGGATATTCCTTCTCTAAAAATCTTTGCTAATGGTCCAGCCCAGGAGGCTGTGGCCATCACAAATTAATTGCTAATAAAGCAATCATATGTTGAGGTTTCACTCAAGAGGCATTGAAAGCTTTTAGATTGGGGGTCATGCACCATTGGAAATAACTAGCAGCCCTCCAACCACCCACCTATCCACCCCTCAGTCCATCAATCAGTCCACCCATCCTCACCTACTGGTAATCTGAAACCTGCAGATAGTGGATCTCCTGGGAGCTTACCAGATGTTAGTAGTGGGTATCTCAAAGTTTATTGCATAATCCATAACTATAATCACAGAACACTACACAAATAGACAACATGTTACATGACCTACCCAGTAAGTCAGTCCCTACAGATTGGCTTATAGGAAAGAATTAGTCAGTTACGCTCAATTAGCAGGCAGTGAGTGTTTCCCAGGGGATGTTTTGGATGTGGTGTGTGTTGGGCTACCATGCTGACTCTCTAAAGCAACAGCCTACACCAACCACCCCTCCCCCCACCCAGCATCTCAAGCACTTTTAGCTACCGAACCTCATGACCCAACTCTTCTTGATTTAAACATGCTTCTTAGTAGATAACACAATCCTATCACTAATATAACAATTGAAAAGGAAAAAACAATATTAAAAGAAAACTTCTCCATTCCTGCCAGACCAGCATTTCCAATCCTCATGATTTTCCCTTACTTTCACACTCCAAAATAAACAGCAATCCTACCATACAACACACTACCTCTACATTGCAAACACTAACCAGATTTAAGATTACTAAATAGAGAATAATGGCAGAGTCCTCCATGATCAGGTATGAAAGGGGTAAAAGAAGAGAAGGAAAAATAGCAGTCAGGAGGTGTCTCCAGAGTCTGAGTTACATGCCCACAATAATTAAGACTCAGATAGGGGGGCAGTGATCTACATGTGAATACCTGAACACTCTAGAATACATAATAGTACCCTCTTTACACAGACTGACTTCAGCTTCTCACCTATGAATGCTGTGAGTGAAATATTTTCAGAGCCCAAAAGTCAAGAGGACATTGATTAACTCTGAAATGATAGTTGGTCATGATTATCTGTTTACAATATGCAAAACATCAACCCAGATTAAAACATCATCACAAACAACTCATCTCACCAACTACCAACTATATTTGTGAATGAAGTCTTATAAAGCAGGCATATGTATTATTAGACAAGATTTTAAGGACCAAGGTTGGTAATGAAAGTAGTCAATTATCTTTGGATAAATAATACAAGTCAGTAACATGTAATTTAATTGTTGTATGGACATCACCTTTAGAAACTGATAATAATTTCTCCCTTAATAACTGAACCACATCAATTAAGTTTAAACTTGAAAAGCATTCAGAGAAACCTTCTTATATGGTAGTAGTTCTGCAAAAAACTCAGTTGACACCATTGTTTCCTTGTATACAATAAATACAAATACTTACACCTTATCAATACTGCAGTTTAGTGAGCAAGACTATGAATCTCAACAATATGGCTTTAATTGTTGAGGTCTAAAACCTAGTCCTAGAAAAGTTTAATCCTCTGGATCTATGCAATGTCCTTAACAATTTATTACCAGACATCTGGTCCAAGCTTACTTGAAGAAGATAATCACTTAAAGGTTATCTTGTTTACTATATACTTTAGGATCTACAAAGTAGCATTGAGGCTTTTAATAAATAGGCCTCATGTATTTCCTATACACCTATCTGGGTTAATGCAGAAAACTAGTGGAAATGCTGAATTCTCCAACTATCGAATCCATGCAACTCAGCAAAATTCTTATACTAAGAACTCTAATAATATAACTCAAGCTTATTCTTGGTTTCAATAACTTGACTTTTATGACTAATAATGGTTCTAGTATTCTTCAACTTCACTACAACTATACCTGAATTCATTTTTGTATTTGGGACTCTACTCCAGCTTGCTTACTACTATAGTAACTATACTTTAATACAGATTAAACATATAAGAAAGATCTTGAGGAGAGTAGATGTGACTAAAAGTAACAGGAAGGAGATGAATTTTAGAAATGAAAGACTTAAAGAGAATAAGAAACAGCTTAAAGGTCACAAGAAAATTGGAACAGAGACAGATGATCTATGAAAGCAGTTGGAATCAATAAACTAGGCAGATAAGGTAGAGGAGGTTGAAAATAATGTAGAAAGAGAGACAGACATAGGAGAGTTTATGGAGATAACAGTAGAGGATTAGGAATGATGCATGATTCTGTAGGTCTTTAAATTCTGGAATTTGTTTAAAGACTGGTAGGCCTGTAAGAGAGTGAACTTCTGACTAGCAAGCAAGAACTTGCTATAATATATGTTAATCAGTTTCATAGCCAAGTGGCTCCACAAGCTTAATGATACATCATAATAATAATAATAATAATATTGACTAAATTCGAACTGGTGCTAGAAGGTGCTCGGGCTGAACAGGCACTAGTTAGGACCAGCGATTACAACTGGGAGTTTTGATGTTGTTTCTCTTGATACGATGACGGAGTGGTTAAACCGCAAACATATTTGTAGCAGGGTTACCTGACGGGCAGTGATCGCGGTGAGTTCTTTGAAAACTTGAAAAATCACCCCTTCTCGAACTCAAAGGAGAGCACCGAAAGGAAGGCTATTATCACAATCACCGACAAACGTTTCGATCAAAGAATTTCTCCATTAATGATTCCGTCAAGAAACTTGGACATTACGGTACAGCCAATCTGCAAAAGTGATCGCGAAACCCCTTTTTCCTCACCGTGGAGAATGGGCCCCTCTCGCACAGAGGCCCCCCTTAGGGTGCTCTGATCTCCGTCAAAGGCGAGTTCTATCTCACAAACACTTGCATTGTGGCTGTATTTATCGGACCGCACGCTCAAAGGGCACATCTCGAACTAATATACACTTTGCCCTCTAAAAAGCTTCCCCAGTTGACGACATCAGCCAGGGAATGTAATTCTTATAAGACCTATTATTATTAAACTTAGCTGGGCCGCTCTGGCCGTTGAAGGGGGGAGGGAGGGTGTACGAACCTAATCTCGAAGAGACCTTATTCCTCGGAGTCCTCTCCAGCAAGCCTAGAATTTGCAACGGCCAGAACAATAAGGTTAGAATGCCATCCTCCAGGCTAATTGAAGAAATTGTGTATGACACCTTGACACCTTGTAACCAACTGATCAAGTTCATCCATTAAGACGACACAGGGCACGCCCAGGACGACCAAGTACTGCAGGTGTGTAATAACTTCACGACCGGTAGCGGTTTTCCAGTCCCCGCACCGCCGGAGGTGTAGATGCATGAACCGGTACCCTCTGCAATTGCGGCAGAGAGGTATGAGTAAACCTCTGAAAGCTCTGCCTCACAGCAAGGCAGAGATAGATAGTGGAAGGGTAGATACATGCAAGCGATGGCGTGCGAGTGCGTAAAGAGCTGACAGGTGAGCTTCTGGAGACAATGTAGGAGTAGACAAAGGAGGAAAGAGCAAAGCTTTCTTCACTACTATTCTAGAGAGACGTTAGCAATTGAGCCTCTAGACGGATTAAAAGAAAGATAATCCCACCTGTTATGCGTAGGAGTAGTATACTTCTTTGAAACGGCCCCAGGAGCCCTTCTCGTTGGGGTAGTAATACCAGAACTCTTCCTTTTCTTACTGGGGATGCGAGGGGCTCTAGTCCTGCGACTAAAATATGGATTAGACTACCCTTAATGACATCATCCAATTCTGAAATCTCATCGCCATACAACAGACCCCTATCCCACTCCTGATCCACCTCTCCATCATCACCACTGCCCCCAGTTTTATGCCTTTTAGCCCTCCTTTGCGCAACAGCAGCAGCAGTCTTACTCCCTCTTCTTAACAGCCTTCGTCCCACGATACACCATCTCCCCCATCGCGGTAACATCCGTCCCCCGGGTTTTCCATACCCCATCCCAGTCGAATTCAGCCTCATACATTGCAGTCTGAGGATTACACACCCGCTGACAGACAAACACCCTCCCAACCTCTGCCGACTTCTTCTGCACGCCGGCAGGATACTCTTCATCAAACCTCTATAAGGAAAGCACTTTTACCCTTCAATTTATCGACGAGGGGGAATTAGATTATAAGAAGGGTTGGGATACAGTTTATTCTACCCACTCGAAACATCAGCCCGAACAATGACACAAGGAAAGAGAAAACAAACTGGCAAATAATCCACCCGTTTCTTCTCACAATTCTTAACCTCAAACTCAGTAGAAAACCACATGACATTCACCATCATTTCCACCCCTCCTCTATCCTCAAGCTTCCGCTCATCCTCATCGAACCCGCAGTTCATGCCTACATACGCAATCCCTCACCCTTGATGTGCACGCAGTCGCCAATGCCCGATGTTGAACTGGCCCATTTTTGCCCCCACTTTGGTATCCCCGACTTTCGGGTTCCCGGAATGGATCTATTCCCACGGAAGGTCTTCGTCACCGAGCTCGTCGTCGGAGCCTTGGTGCTGTACGCCATGCATGATTTTGCCGATGCGGGTTAGGTTGGCTTGTTTTTTCTTTGTCGGGGGTGATAGTAATGGCAGTAATGGTGGCGATGGGCTCGTGGAGGCGCCATGAGGAATAATGGAGATATGAACTCCGGCGGTGGGTTTTGAGAAAGGAATAACGGAATGGATTATAAGAAGAGGCGTGGTGTAAATTGGAGCTTTTCATGTTTCACGTCTTTGGCAAGAAAAATGAGGACTTCCCTTAATCCCCTCCCCTGTATGTACAGTATCACGTGGTATCAGTATGGGGTTACCATACGCGGATTACCGTAAAAGCTCGGATATAACGAACTCGCCTGGACTGATCGTGCCGCAATTTCCAGTGCTTTGAATGGCCGAAGGGAACCTCGAAAGATGCTTGCTGATGTTATCTGGCCCAGTTCGTGAGTTCTCCACTAATCAAGGGGCTTTAATCTTCCTGCTCGACTAGTCTAGGCCAGTTCGTGGTACCCGAGTTTTTACGGTATGGTACAGTTAAACTAGCCGAGGCCCCGCTACCTGGAGAACTCGAAGTGCATGCTAGCAATTTGAACCTTTTGTCCCTTTCACAAATTGACCGTTACCGGTCATTATACCTATTATCCCTAATAATAATAATGGTATGGAGAAATATATGGAGAGGAAGTAGCCTCTCCCCCAACTAACCGTGCCAAGGTTCCCGCCACGTCGAAAGATGCTAGGCGACCTTCGAGGAAGGCGGCACTCCAAGGGAGTGCCGAACAGTTCAGCAAAAGTAACAGTTCAATGATAGAATCACTAATACATCACGGTACATCTGATTTTAACCTCCAGTTTTTCAACCACCATCCTCACCATGCCTACCAAATCATATACCAATATAGAGGAACAAATCCAGCAAGCAATTGAGATAATTGCTGAAGAAGAAAAACCCAATATTGTGGTGGTGGCACAAGAACTCAACTTGCCAGAACAATGTCTTCATGCATGTTGGAAAGGCCATCAATTTCATCAAGAATGGTACTTACTGAACTGCAAATTAACAATAGATGAAGAGCTAGTTTGTCTGTATCTTAATAGACTGGATGAGATTGGTGTTCCTCCTTGATACCATCTAATCAGTTCATACATAAATTCAATCCTTGCTCATTCCCATCTTGATTCCTCAACTACCACACTAACAGTAAGCTACATGTGAGTTTGGTAGTTTCTCCAACAACATCCATAGTACCATATCCATAAACTGAAAATCCTGAATATCTGGCAAAAAAGACCTAACCATGTTGATGATCTCAAGGATTAGTTTTCTCAATATAAGGAAATTTGTGAGAGAAAGGGAATTCTTGCCATCAATTGTTACAACTTTGATGAAACTGACTTTTGCATTAGTATCAGAAAGGATCAATGAGTAGTTACTAGGGATGCTGAATGTCCTCTGTCTTTGGCCAGCTCAAGTAATTGGGAGCTAGTTACCATTGTTGAGACTATCAGTGGTGATGGTATGGTACTCATGCCAATGATCATTATTCCCAGTATTATTCATATAGAAGACTGGTATACCAAAACAGATCTCCCTGATGAGATCCTCATTGGTGTTTTGGAAACAGGATACTCAAATGAAATGTTAGTCATGCTATAGCTTCATCACTTTGAGTGGTATTCACAATAATGACAGGTTAGGACATAGCATCTACTTCTTTTAGATGGATATGTTTCACACTGTACACAAAACTTTATTTAATTTTGCAATGATCAAAAAATTGTTCTTTTTTACCTCCCTCCCCATTCCACCCATCTCTTATAACTATTGGATGTGGTGATCTTTCAACCATACAAACATTATCACATAAAAGTTGTAGAGTCAACTACATGAAATGGTTACTGCAAGTTGAATAAGATTGAGTATCTTAATGCTATCAATTCTATCCATTCCCAAACATTCAAAGCAACAACTATTGTATCTACATTCTAGTAGACTGGTCTGATTCTATTCAATCCTGATATTGTTCTTGATAAACTATGAACTATTTATAGCACTGAGATATCATATGTACCTCAAACACCTCCTCTACAACTAGCAAGACCCCCCTCTACACCACAAACTATCTGCTCTCTTAAGCAACATACAGATTCTTTAAGTTCAGAACTTAATCAACTTTCCCCTTCAGCAAATCAGAGTCTCCAACATTACCTAAAAGGGAGTTTGGCCCAGGCACAGAGTAGTGCCCAAGTGTTGGAGGACCTGCCAAACATGAAAGTAGCTCAGTTTGCCCAAGCAGCATGACAGAAACAGAGTGGATGCTTGACCCAGTGGAGTAGTGTCCTCTATACTCATGAAGCCAGAGCAATGGTCATACAAAACGAGAAGGAAAGCACAGAGAAGATACTTGAGAAGGCTGAGCAAGCACTTGAAAGTGCAAAGAAAAAGGCAGAAATCAAGGTCATCAAACAGTGGAAAGAAATTTCCAAACAGATATGAACAGCCATCAATAATAGAAATAAGAGACTAAAGAATTGGAAACTTTTATCTCATGAGATTGGTGGTTTTATTGTAAATATTTCTCATCGTATGTATTAAATCTATCATTGAGCTGTTACTTTTGTTGAACTGTTCGGCACTCCCTCAGAGTACCGCCTTCCTGGAAGGTTGCCTAGCATCTTTCGAAGTGGCGGGAACCTTGGCACGGTTAATCTATATAGTACTGTACAAGTGAGGCTCCAATGTGCGATCTGATAAGTGCGATCTGATAAGAAGCATTCTTATCTGAATCCACTTCCTTTGTTCGTGGCCAACAAGCTTGAGGCATCTTTGGCGGGTCGGGCTAGGGCTCACGGGTTGGGTCCATGGGTTTGGCCCAAGGGACGGAAGGGAGAAAGAAAGGAAAAAAAAACTTAGTTTTTATTTATCGTTCGGCTGCTATCACTCAACGTATCACGGCCACCTCGAGGCATCCCTGGCAGGCTTGACGGAAGAGAAGAAAGGAAGAAAGGCAAAAAAAAAAACTCAGAGTCCGTGGTACTTTCGGACACGGGGTTGCGGGGGCTGCTTCAAGTGACGATCTCCGAAGTCATAGCCCAGTAGACTCCCTATTTGGGGGAAGTGAAGACGGGAGCTCGCCTGAACAGGTTCCCAAAGTGAAGGAGCTGAGAAACTCTTTCGTATTCTTAGATCCTAATAAGCCCCGTCCAAAGGGTCTTGGGCGTCTTAATTTCCAAGAAAGTATGTCTACCGCCTGCTGTCTCCCAGGCTTATAAAATTGCTAACAGATATCTCTAGTACCGGCCCCTCCCCCTCCCCCCCAATCACTCAACGTATCAGGGCCACCTCGAGGCATCCCTGGTGAACTAAAGGAAAAAAAAACCTTAGTTTTTATTTATTGTTCGGCTGCTATCACTTAACGTATCACGGCAACCTCGAGGCATCCCTGGCGGGCGTGACGGAAGGGAAGAAAGGTCGGGCGTCTTAATTTCCAAGAAAGTATGTCAACCGCCTGCTGTCCCCAGGCTTATAAAATTGCTAAAAGACATCTCTAGCACCGGCCTATACAAAGCTCATGGAAGTAGCTAATAAAGTTAAACGTGCGGCAAAAATCATGATCCACAAACTGACCGATCTAAAAACAGCCCACACTCGTAGCAAGTACGGTATTTACTAGCAACGCGCGGTTCTTTCTCCGCCAGCTTGAAGAACAAAGGCTTCTGAAGTCCACCTGTATAAGACCTCAATCCCTATAATTATACATTCATTCTCTTTTCTAACTGAAGCAAGAAAATACCTAATATCAACATCTAGAACAATGTTTCAGCCTATTGGTACCGCTTCAAATCTTCGGTTCGTACTTTCGAGGCAAACTAAGCTAGGAAGCCGGTTTGTTTATTGTCGAAACACATCTACAATCCCTCGCAGTCGTGCTTCGCCTAACCTCTCCGCCGGGCATCGAAAGACCTTTACTACTACTTTAGGGTTATTAGGCGGCCTCGCAATTTACCAATGGGCATATGGGATTGAAGTGCATGCCGAAGCTCCTCCAGCATCTTCTACGGAAGATCTTAAAAGGAAGTTGAGTGTACAGCACATCCAGGTTTGTAGAAGCATTTCTAGAAGAAACCTCAAGCATCAACATTCTAATGATGTCTGTAATTTAGGTAGGAAATAGTCTACAGAACCCAGACGTTTACGCATGGGGAAATAAGATGTATATATTTTGCCCCTTACAAAAAGTAGAAAGTAGCTAACTTGCAGAAGTGGCCGGGTGGTATCTCCCGACTCGGACGAGAATCTTATAAAGTCACCCCGTCGTCTTCCATTCTTTGATAATATATTGCTTCGAGATCTCAAGTTGGACCGCAACATCGGGGGTAAGGTAACTGTTCTTTCTTCAGTTCTGATGGATTAATAGGCTGATATATTACACTCAGTTGCCATTACGGAAAAGGGAGATCTACTCCAGTGGGGTACTGCCTATGCAGATGGCATCAAAACACCAGAAGTCACTTTGAAAGGAAAGAATATCGTGAAAGCTCAACTTTCGCAAGATAGGATCTTTCCCCTCTCAAAAGATGGCACGGTTTACAGTCTCCCAATGGCTAAAAAATATCAACTCGCTGGCGCAAAACCCTCTGAATCCTCTTGGATACCCGGTTTGAGTTCAGAATCCAATATCCATTATCGAACGTTAAAACCCGAGTTAAGATACTTTGAGAGGTGAATTCTAGCATCCACCTTTTTTTTGCTTTTGCCCAATATTGACCATTCACCAGCGTTACGGGCATAGCTTCTGGTTCTGATCATATTCTTCTCCTCACTTCTAAGGAGCGTGTGTTTTCAGCGGCTGCTTCTTCTTCATTTCCAGTGAGGGGGTAGACAGGCGTTTGAGGGTTAACCTATGCTGCCCGTCTAAAGGACAAGCCTTACGACACATGTTACGAAATCACAAGCCTCAAAAGTCTATTAGAGTAGATACACCCTCGAGATCTCGAGGGGCAGGGCTGCTAGTTACTCGTACTACCAGAGCGCATAAGAGCTGAGGTTTGAATGAAGGGATGGTTAGCTAGCACGGAAACACTTAAAAACATGCCACACCTACCCTGCGTATTGTATTCTCACTCGACTTTGCAAAATGCCCGTACCCACAGACGATTCTGTTTTTTTTTTAAATTTCCAGACCTACTGTACCCCCAATTATCTACTTTAGTACCATTAAGTACCACGTTATTACATAATTCATCAGCTCTTGGCATAGACCAGCTAGCAGAGCCTCATAATAACTCATCAGGCCGATAACAACCTCCGATAGGCTTGGTCAGGACCAAGAGGACTAAGCCAAATAGTCAGCTATCGAAAGATGGACTTACTGACCAGTCATCCCTTCAGGGCTTGACCGGCCGGAGTATTCGGAGCCCGGAAGTTTCCCTCCATACTATACTGTTTGCAACCCCTAAGATTACAAAATCTTGTATAAAATCCTGAATTAAAACAGGTGGAGGAAGAGCGATGGGTATTGCAAGGTCTGGTGTTGGGAAAGGGGAGATGTGAAATGCTTTGGACTGTTGGCAAGGTGAGAGGTAATAGCTTTGTTGTCTATAAGCTGGGGGGAAGCCGCGAGAAGGTTAAACTAAATATTAGGCTACCAAAGCTACGACATGGCGGCCTTGTTCGATGGGTTGACCACAACCACGTCGGACCCTACGCAAGACTACGAATACCCCCTTGATTGAAGAAGACTGTTACTACGCTTGCCAGCACCAACTCCAACACACAAAATCACCTCCTCAAAGCTTCTCTCAGCTAAGTCGGCTTGGTGACACTTCGGTAGTCAGAAGTGATACCACTTGTATTCATGTCCATTTCTACCTTTTTCCCACATGACCCTCATACTCCTCTACTACTGTGAAGCAATCTTCCTCCCCTTACCCCCCTAGCCCCAATTCCTTCGCAACAGTGCCATCCTAACCCCCATCTTCGCTTATCAGACTCCCAGAAGCGGCGTATCGCAGAGTTACTACTCTTCCATCACCTTCCACTTCTCTGAAGCTGCATCACGCAGGTACGACTCGCTTCGGCAGTCAAATGTGGGACCACTATTTGTACCAGGCGTTTACCCATTTTTGCGCATCATCCCGCTGCTACTCTCCGTTACCCTGAACTATTCTTCCTCTTACACTCTCTCTTATCCGCTATCACAAACACCGTCTTAACCTCCACCTTCCTACCTCTTGCTCTCACAACCGTCCCTCAACTAGTACTACCTATGATTCCACTTCACAAATCGGACGTAATATTGGTTTCTACTTCCTTGAGTCTTGCTTCCTCTGCCCTGTTTCCCGCCACCTTTCTTACTTCATTAGCGATTATATTTTCACCCCAGCCTTCCAATCTTTTGAATATCACGGCGTTCATGCAGCAGATCGTATTATCCCCTACAACGGTCATGGGCGAGTCGGCGAGGAAATACATTCGCTTGAGGACAACGAGATATTGAGCGATCTCCTATGCCGGCGACCTGTCGATATGATAGCACTCTAGGATGGGAGTCACAGGAAAAGGAATTTGGGATGTAACGGGTATAATATCTACAGGAGATCGGATAATGGAGTAGGTAAAAGGTATGGATGCTGGGGAGATTTAGGGCTTACCGGCATCCCGGGATTAAGGGATTTAAGGATATAAGGTTAGGGTTGATATTGGGGGTATCAGCGGGCATGCAAAGAAGCAGCTATGGACATTGGTGTATAAACCTTAGCTATTGCCCGTAACTTCGCAATAAATAAGCATAACAGAAACCTCATAATTCACACAACCAACACTTTACCGGCGTGGCACAAGTATTTGGCGATGTGGCTGATTGTAAATCTGCCCCCTTCAGTGTCTACAGCGCATCATCTAGCCCGGCATCTTGGACAAACACTGGTGCTCCCCACGAAAACGTGAGCCGGAGCTTCCGTTATTTGATCCACAACAAGGCTACCAACACTCCCGGACATTCAGAATATTCTTGGTGCTCTGTTGGGGCCCCCACGTTCCACTTTCCTCGTGGCAGGCGAAAAGAGGATGACACAGGCTTGAAACGACATGATACGCAGCGAGGTCCGCATGGGTGGCCACCACTTATGGTTGATGTTGGATACGAGAAGGGTCTGCCAGCCCTTCGATTAGATGCCAAGTAGTAGTTATTGAACTCAAGAAGGCAAACCAGGATGACAATCATTATAAAGATTCGCAAGTGTCCAAACGTGTTGCGATTGGAGTGTTGGGAAATGATTCCACACTCTAATCGCCGGGTCACCAGAAATACCAGACTATTGAGGCCGGATCGCAGCCAATACTTTTGATATTGACGGTGCTGAAACAGTGAGCCCGGCCGGACATGATCTGGTGATCACATACCGCACGCTCCTCGATACCTCACAACTAGGTGACCCGGATATTATCATATCTGCAGGCAGATTATCAGAATGGGCACTAGATATATATGTCGACTTCCAGTAGTCACCACCGCTACCTTGATGGAACTGAATTACGTGAGAGCAGAATCCAGATAGTTCAGGCTAAGGCATATTCTCAATTTTTCACATTCTCCACACGATATACCTCACTTTTTCTTTTTTTTTTCTCGCGAAGATTGGACATTCCACACTACAAATCACAGCTAGTTGAGGCTAAGGTACTTTGCAACTATTTTACGTTTCCGGACAGCCATCATTGTTGGAATGAGTGTTTTGGCGGGAATTCTTTTGGCTGGAGAGATGGTTCTGTTTCAATCAATAGCGATATCCTGTACCTTATTACCTGCAGTTGAGCTTGGAGCCATTGCCGACTTGCTCTTATTTACTAAGCGGCGTTGTTTACTGGAATGACTGCGTCGGGGGAATTATTCTGGTGACCCGAGAGAGTGCTGATGAGAATAATTGGACATACTCCACAGGAAATCGTGATTGTTAAACTTCAGATATATTTTTCCGCTCATATTTGTTTCTTGAAACTTTCGGTTCTGTAATTATTCACACTACTGCAATTATCACAGCAGCAGGAAACATCATGAAGGGGATATTATAGTAGTAAAATCACAGTTGCATACGAAAACTAGGAAATATTTTGAGTCAAGGCAGCAGGAACAGTGCCTGTACCGATAGATTATAACAAGCAATTGTGCATCCAAATAATAAGTAATTAGAAATACATCTCACATGAAAGATATATTTTTATAGTCTTTACCCCACACTCGTTCAAGTTAACAAACATCATATCTATTAGTCCTCTTTTAAGACACCCTTCCTGATCAGGTAATGCCAGGTTGCCCTGTCTATAGAGTTCCGTAGATGGTCAATGTTTAAAGCAAGCATATCATCTTTAGCCCATCTCTCAGTTGCTAGATTACTAAACTACTCATGCAGAATATCTCCCAGGGTAACATCTAATCTCTGTACTGTATGGCTACATGGTGGAGGAAACAAGTTCTATATTTTCAATATTAGTAAAATCAAACTCTACTTCAAAGTAGTCATAATAGCCTCCTTCCTACTATCATCCTGCTGTGCTTGACTATAAATGAGATGCCATGTTTCAATAAACCCATTCTGGATTTGTTCTTCCCACCTAGAGTGACTCTAGCTTAATTAGTATTACTTTACTAATTTTTCCATCACTTCCCTCAAGCAACAATTTCACATCATCTTTCAAGTATTCATATAGTTCAGCATAGCCAATCTCAAACACTACAGTGGGCCAAAGGCTATTTCCTGGAATTATTGCAACTTCAGGAGCTTTAATTCTGTCTAACTATAAATGTACTGTTTGTAGAGGAAATTATTAAATAGAGTGGTACTTACATGTCTTCATATTCAGCAGTGAATTTGCTTATTTGTAGTTTGACAAGTAGGTCAATCTCTGTTTCTCCAAATGCTGCTACTCCAATTCCTGCTATAATCACTTTCATTACACATCTTAATATAGTTGCATCCATCAGTATGACATCTTTTACTGTTGGTCACTCCATTGCAGGATGGTAGGTGTATCTAAATAAAGTTAGTTCATGTCTGCCAATGTATAATTCATTCATTACACATGCTCTATACCTTAGATGCTGCTCTAGTTCCAGGAACTCTTCAAGTGGAATATCTAAAATAAGATATTCATCTTGCTGGAGAATCTAAGAGAGTTTATCAGGTGTCATCTGGGATTGGAAATTATGAGCTAGTGGGTGACAGTAGAAAGAAAAGATGGTTAAACAGAAGGGTGAAGTAGTGAGGAATATAATAGGCAATTTTGTTTCCAGGATGAGGAAGGAGGAGGAGCAATGGCAATGCAACTAGCTAATGTGGACTATATTTAGTTTCCAGATTAGTCATCGTTCATGCTTCCATACGAGGGGGGTCACCGGGCAGGAGCAGTGCTGCAACCTTTCTAGGACTCTTTGCACTTAACTTTGGACTCTATCTCTCTCAGGTAGAGGGCCTATCCGAAGCCCTGCACCAGGGTCCAGAGAAAAAACCTTCTTTCACAAGGGTGAAGGACTGGCGAGCTGACAACCTTTCGCAAATCAATAATTACACTCCCCCTAACCTTTGTTTCGTATTTAGCACGGTCTCTCGGCATCACGCTTTTAGGACCGTTCTAACGTACACCCAATACTCCTCAGTCACGTTCCACTTCTCCCAAGTTGGCATTAAGCGTTTTCTCCAAGAGCCTCTGCTATGCCTGAATTAATCGAGTCTCACCAAGTTGATGTGGATACTCATCCTGTCACATCTGACTTTACACCTTCCAGCTCGGCCTTGAACAAACTATCGGCAATCATCACGGAAGAGAACAAGATCCGCTACTGCACCGCTGTCGACGCGGCCATCCAAACTGAAGTCGAAGTTGAAGAATATCTTGGATAAGAAACAGGTTGCTACATGCTTGTCCCTGGTGTTGCGGAACATATGATTGAAGCAATCGATGCGGTATTGAAGAAACCCGCTATTCGCGGCGCGACCAGGTTTGCCTACAAGTCAAGAATGGAGTCACTCACTGTCAGGTAGATGCCGGGTGCTTCGCACAAACACATGACCTTCAGTTTCTGCTGTGAAATCAGCGACAAAGTTAAGGACATTCCCGGGAATTATTCTTATTCCTTGCTGCATGTCGGAAGAGCTGCGTTTCATGTTCGCAGTCGGAGGAGCGAGGAGGGCGATGGAGGCTTCAAACCAGGTGATATGGGATGAGGTCCGCATTAGTGGCCCTCGGTCATGATCGAGGTGGGATACTCGGATAGTCTGCCAACCCTACAATGTGACGCCAAGTGGTAGTTATTGAACTCAAGAGGGTGGACCAGGACGGTTATAATTATAGGAATTCCCAAGCGTCCAAATGGGTTGCAGTTGGAATGTTGGGAAATGATAACAGATCCTAACCGGAGGATCACGAGAAATGCCCCACCATGGATCCCAGGCTACAAGCAATACATCGATATTGACTTTGATGGAACAGTGACCCCGGCCAGGCGTGATCTGGTGATCCCATACCGCAACCTCGTCGATAGATCACAAGATGGTGACCCGGATATCATACTCTCGGCTTGGGAATCATGAGAATGGGCACTACCAACATAGCCCCACTTCGGGTAGTCACAGCCATTGGCTCCGTTAGAACGAGGTACCTGATAGCAGAATAACAATTGTTCGGTCTAAAGCATATTCTTAATTTTTCCAGTTCTCCAAACTGCATTTCTTTTTGCAAAGTTTGGAAATTCCACATAGCAAAATAGCAGCTAGTTAAAGCCAAGGCACCTTGCGCCTTTCTTACGTTTGGGGATAGCGATCGTTGTTGCAATCGGTGCTATGGGGAAATGATTGCTGATATATTTAATTGGAGTACCGTACTAACAAATGGTGATTTCTTAACTTCTGACGTACTTTTCATTTCCTTTTTTATTTTTCCTTTGAAAATCTCTCGCACTCTAGTTATTCTGATTGCAGCAATTATGCGTTGTGGTTGCTATGATTGTTGAGCGAAATATCCTGGTTGGAAATCCAAAACTGCAAAAATACTGATCGGGAGCTTCGGCTGGCCACATTTATTTTTTAACTTTTCCAGTCAAGATTGGAATGGCATTCTTGCAGGAACCACATTTGTATTACAATATTAATGACTGACGCTACTCCTGCTTGCCTTCGTTGTTTTGTCTTGCTAGGAAATATCACTTGCGAGAACTATGCGTGCCGGTTCAGGAGATTATTTGTGATAGGACAGGTGTTCAGGATTGATTTGCAAAACCCTTGGGTAGAGGGAACTCCGAAGCATTCTAATACCTGTTGGAAGAAGACAGAGATGGACCATTTCTGGTAGTGGGTGTCAATCATGAGTTGTCTATTGATCTTATTTTTGTAAAAGCCATGGGCGATAACGAAGGTTTATACAGGAAAGCTGCTACCTACCCTTCGCATTGCGGTTGATATTCACAATATCAAACCTCACCCTCAATCCCTTTAATCCATTACTACCGGGGAGCCGGTAGGTCTCTAGTCCTCTGACCACTCATATTTTCTACTAACTCTACTGTCCTATTTCCCTTAGATTCTATCTCCGTTACATGCCAAACTGCTCTTCCTGCCACTCTCATCATGCTAGAGTACCTTCATTTGTTGTAGCCTACAAGTGAAGATTGCTTATCCCAGAAGTTTCTTGAATAGACTAGGCTATTCAAGAAACTCTGATAAGGCAATGGGAAGAATTTCTGAGTCAACCGCCAGACCAAGAATTCCTCAATGAACTTAGTCACCAGCGAGCACTCGGATCTCAACTTGGTGGTTTGGGAACAAATTGTTAGGAATGTGGTTGGGTGTCCAACACAAAATGTCCTCCTCCCTTTTTTGTTACCTTACATCAAACTTACTCTCATGTGTTTCCCAGAGGGACTTGTCATGTCGGCTTCCGTCTTTATTCTTTTCCTAGCTTCTTTCTGCCTTGTCTTCCTTGGCAACAATCAGCCAATAACTTTGGAATCCTTACAACCCCTTGGATTCGGGAGGGTGAAATCGGAGGACCACAAGAGCACCTGCATGTATGGGTGGAATCTTCACACTACTACAACATCAAACCCAACCGTCCAGAACTCTGGAATGATTTTCCCTTCCATGAGTGGCAACTATGACCAAGAAAGTCCAACCAGCTTGTGTTGAATATCACGGCGTTTGTTCGGCATATCGTATGCCCAGGCACAACAGTTATGTGCGAGCCAGTGAGGAAATGGATTGGTTGGAGAACGACGAGACATTGAGTGATCTCCTATGCTGGCGATATTGGTGACTTGTCGCTATGATAGCACTCCATGATCGGAACCACGGGAAAAGGAATTTGGGATCTGACGGATATAATATCTACGGGAGATAAGATAATGGAGATAGTAAAAGGTGTGGGTGCTCGGGAGATTCAGGACTTACCGACATCCCCGTATTAAGGGATTTAAGGATATAAGGTAAGTGTTGATATTGGGAATATCAACAGTCATGCAAAGAAGTGGCTAGGAACATTGGTGGATAAACCTTAGCTATTGCCTGTAAATTTGCAATAAAAATGCTCAACAGAAAGCTCAGAATTCACACAACCAACACTTTACCGGCATGGCACAAGTATTTGGCGATGTGTTTGATTGTCAATTTACGCCTGCCAGTGCCCACGGCGTATCATCTACCCCGAGACCTTGGACAAACACTGGTGCTCCACACGAAACCGTGAGCTGGAGTTTCAGTTATAAGATCCACGACAAGGCTACCAACATTCCCGGATATTCAGAATATTCTTGGTCCTTTGTTGGGGGCACCACGTTCCACTTCCTGGGTAGCAGGAGAAAGGAGGATGACGCAGGCTTCAAACGACATGATGCGCAGCGAGGTCCGCACGAGTGGCCATCAGTTATAGTCGAGGTTGGATACTCGGAAGGTGCCAGCCCTTCGATGTGATGCCCAGTGGTGGCTATCGAATGCAAGACCAACCAGGATGATAATCATTATAATGATTCGAAAGCCTCCAAACACTTTGCCGTTGGGGTGTTGGGAAATAATTCCACATCCAAATCGTAGGATCACCAGAAATACCAGAGCATTGGGGCCGGGAAACAGCCAATAACGTACCCAACGGTGAAGCGGGACATCACTGGGAAGCAGGACAGGACAAGCCAGTCACAAAAGTAGCAATAACTCCATCAGTTCTCAACCAAATTGAATAAAACAAAAGGGAATAAATGTACAAAGAGTATAGGAAGGTAGGGATGAATGAAAATTAATGAAAAAAGAAAACAATAATAAAAGAAACCAATAATAAAAGAAACCAATAAAAGGTGAAAGAAGACCAATAAAGAGTAATGTAAGAAAAGAGAAAAAAATGAAGGCTTTGGATTGCATAAATGCATGCAGAAAGGGGTAGTAGGTAGTCTTCTACTAGTAGGAGTAGCAAGGGAGATGATATTTGTAGTTGGTGAAGCTAATATAAATTATGGGGAAGTCACTCATGATCTAGAAACTGCTCACCCTTGGCAACCATTCAAAAATCAACCAATATTGTAATGCCTCAGTCAGTTTGTGTGATATCAATTTGAAAGCTTCCAAAAATGTACTTCAAGATAAGGAGGTTTCAAATATCAATTTATATTTCTGGAGTATTTTATGGTTGTTCTTCTATCCTAATTATAAATCCATTGATGGTATATAAATAATATACCAACATTATTGAATAAAAACTAATAAACATTGGAAAATAATTCCCAAAATAAATAGAGTCACTTCATAGGTCATATTTTATAATAATACAAAGATTTTACCTGTATTCTATTTGATATTATAGAGTTATAATACTAAATCAATCATATAAAAATGATATATATATTGAGTGATTTTCACTACATAATACTTGCTAACAGGATATCTTCTGAGACCTGTGATCACATGCAGTGATCCTTTTTATTGTTAGCATAAAGGTGTGTATACTGAATTTCATGTCAATTGGTAAAATTTTCTATGTTCCATTCATTACACTTGAAATTATATATAAAAAATAGTATAAACATTTAGCATAATATGAGATCTCAGGAACTAGAGTACCAGATAGGCTGAAATTTAGTCTATACTTACTCTAGTACCTGATAACTCCAGATAATAGTTTCTGATCATCTAAGTCTATTGTAGTCTCTTAAGTTGTAGGCTAAAAATGTCAGTTTTTGTATGTAAAATATTTAATAATTTAGGAGATTAGTAACTGTAAACCTGTTATTCTATGATTATTTAAACACTTGAAAAAATGTATATTTACTTCAAAGCATTTAGTAATATCTTAAAACTTAGTCTTGCTACATAATTATCTTAATATTCCTTCTTAGTTTAATTGTTACTAATATGGGATATATACCTTATAAAGGTACATAGAATATGCATAAATTATGATTGGTAAAATTCCAGCTAGTATTGATATTAAAGACCTACTTACAATGCACATGCAAAATCTGAAATAATTTGTATAAATATTGGATAAGTTATCATACATTTTTAGTTTTTATTGGAGTGAGTGGGATCTAGGTCATGGGCATCTTCCTTGTAATTTATATTAACTTCACCAACTACAAATATCATCCTCCTTACTACTTCTACTAGTAGAAAATTACCTATTACTGCTTTCTGCATGCATTTATGCAACCCAAAGCCTTCATTTTCTTTCTCTTTTCTTACATTATCTTTTATTTGTCTTTTTTCACCTTTTATTAGTTTCTTTTATTATTATGGTTTTCTTTTTTCATTAATTTTCATTCATCCCTACCTTCCCATATACTCTGTGCATTTATTCCCTTTTATTTTATTCAATTTAGTTAAGAACTGATAGAGTTATTGCTACTTTTGTGACTGGCTTCTCCTGTCCTACTTTCCAGTGATGTCTTACTTCACCATTGGATACATTACTTTGATATTGGTAGTGCTTGAACAGTGAGCCTGGCTGGGCATGATCTAGTGATACTATACCCCACACTCTGCAATACCTCACAACTTGGTGACCCTGATGTTATTAGAATGGGTATGATATAAGGTGTTTATAACATATACCAATGAGTCATACACAATGCAATGCTTACATAATCAGGGCCACAGGTATTTTAGAAATAATTTTGGTTTTCAATAATTTAGGTTCAAGTCTTACCATCTCATAATAATAATGGTTTAATTAATATTAAACATTATAACACTTTATAATTGGGCAAGAAAGGAGATAAGTTTATTTTAAGAGATATTATATATATACTAATCAATATTACTTACATGTCAATGCAAGGAGTACTTTTGGCTTATAAGATATTCATACTCCTTTGACCCATAAAGTATACCTGATCTTTATACTTCCATGATTTACTCTGTCTGTACCCAGTATTTCCAAATCAGCTTACCTGATATACTAGCTAATACCTCAAGTACTAGCTGCTTCAAGAATACACAACCATATTCACAATTCTCTGGGGTATACTGCTTTGGTGCTCTCTAGTAATACTTGATAAAATTGAGCTCACAGTAAAATGCAGGATAAAAGATTACCTTATGTCCAGCTTCTAGGATTGCCTGCTCTAGCTGACTTTTCAGGTTAAGGAAGTCTAGCTGAGTAGCTAGGAGTGCACATGAACAGCAACTGCCACTAGTCAAGCATTGAGGATTTGCTATTGTAGACTTCTCAGTACTTGACCGAATTGAGTATTGAGTGAGGAAGCATCATTGATTCTGAGGTAATAAACTGTACTTAGTGAGTATAAGCTTAAGGCCTTTAGGTGTTCAATTAAGCAATACTAAAGACTGTAAGTAAATACCCTCTAGGTAGTTTGAATCAATAACCAAGGTATCTTGCATACACTTTGCATTTTTTCCACCTGACTCCAAATTCATTTCAGAAACATAGAGTGCATTATTTACATGGTTCAGGTGAGTCTATGTATTATCGAATGTAAAGAGTGCCTTACACCCAGGGAACTGAGTCTTAAATAGAGGTATAGCTTTATTTACAAGCTGCTCATGTAATCTTTTTGCATTCTACCACACATCACCTCTACACTTTAAGATCTCACAAACATTACCATCTCTGAGTCATCCAATTGATGTAATAAAGTCAGAGACATGTAAACACTGATCATGTCTCTTTCTCCATAATGGCTTGTACTCAGGATGGACCCAAAGGTAATGTTTACCATTATTTGAATTGAATGTACACTCATCTTGAGTTACAAGTATTACTAGTTGTATTTCTCCAGACAGGTATTGAGGATTCAAGATTTCATTAAAATTTTCATCCCAAACAATAAACCTCTCTTTAAATGATACCATATGTGGTAGAAAGATATTCTTCCAATAATTCTTAATATCCTCTCATTTATGACAATCATTGTAAATTCCCTTCCAGTACTCTATATACTTGAATCCTAGTTTCTGTAGCTATCATGCTGCAGTAATAGAATGGATTATTTTTTTCACTTCTCTTATAAGACTATTGATAGATTGAGTGACTATATCTTCATCTTCACTTGCCTCAGAGGTTCTCCCATGTATTATAACTACATTTGCTAATCTACACAATGTAAGCTCTATTCAAATATGTTAGTAACTATAAAGTGAAATTTATTACCATTAAATCACAGTGAGATAGATAAACTTATTGTCACTAACTTTGAGAATATATGTATAGACTATGAGTATAGTATCTGCATCCTCAAGGACTGAGATAATCTTGCAATTCTTTCCCTGATGTGATTCCAGTATCATTTCTTTTTTAATCTATAAAACCTCATGATGCATTATTTGTTCCCTAATTTATCTTGCCCATCTCTCTCTATTAGTTATTTTCTGGACAAACTGCTTCCATGATAGTAGTGGAGTTGAGTTTCCAGTAAATATATCAGCTTCTTTTAAAGCCTATTGTTCTTACTTTTTTTGCAACTTTAGAAATATGTACACTTGATAGTGCTACATGAAAAAAAGCCTAGCAGGACTATTTTGTGCCTTACTGATGGAGACCTTTTTAGACATTACTTTTGATGCAGCTTAAACAATTTCTAAGCATCTTGGACATGCTTTATTATCAAATACTTGATACCTAGGTCATGATTTATAATCCAACCTTAATTCTTTTTCAACCTTAGACTCTGACTCTATATCTTCAGTAATGGTAGGAATAGGTAGGATAGGTGAAAGTGTATCAGCAAGAACTATATTGGCCTGTGCTGCTGCTCTTCATTGTCAATACTTGCAAACTCACAGTGTACCAGTAGTTGGAGTTCTTTTTTGCTGATTGCCTTCCTAGAAATTAAGTTCTATTAGCATTTCAAGCAACTAACATTCCAAAAGAATCCAACAAACATACTGCAACCTGTCTAAGTCAAATTCTTTCCCTTCTTGCTCATGAATAGGGTACATTTAGATTAACTGAGCTTGGTTCTGCGTGATGTTGAGGATTTATAGTATATGATTAGTGGAATAGGAGGATAGATAATAAGAAACTCTGAGAATTGAAGTCATAGAGGAAATTGGGAGAAGAATTCAGATAGTATTCAAATAAAATAATTGCAAAAATAAGGGGTTATTTGGCTCATCACAATTTCAAATTTTGAGCATCTCAAATTGCAATTTCAAATCCTGAGGTATTTGGCACACCAAAAATTTCAAATTCTTCAAACAGAGAATTTGAAATCACTATTTCAAATTCGAGTATTTCTTGGCATGATTTTTTTTCAAATTATCTGGCATATATATTTCACCCTAGTTTAGCCCTTGCTTTACTATTCTTAGTCCATTTCATCCATACTTAATAAGTGATACATTTTCCTCTAGAGTAAATAATCACATCTCCTTACTATCCCTCTTGTGAAGAAGCAGCAGTTGAAATTTCATAACCTATCTTCTCCAAACAGAATTCAACAACTTCTAACATATTTATCGAAGCAGTAAAAACTTCATGGACCATAATGGTTGACAAGATTCTAATTACAGCCATGATTTACCAATATTGTAAGGGTACAAAATTGCATAATAGCTTCAAAAAAGATGTTTGGTTAGAGATATTATATGAGTTCTATTGAGAATATACAGAGGGGAGTATAACTATTGAACAAATGAAGATAGGATCATCAATCATCTACTGTAAGAATTATTCTATGAAATAAATATTTGATGCTGTGAAGTCACTATACTAATATAGATATTAGTTTAAAAGGAATTGGAAAACCTTCAACCATCTTTTTGACTCTTCTGGATTTGGTTGGAATAATGACAATGTAGTAGTAACAGCTACTGAGAGTGTATAGAATGACTATATCAAGGTATGAGTGTTAAAATATATAAAAATAAGGTTGTGACTTCAATTTTATTAGAAATAATATTTAAAAATATATAGAATCACCCAGGTGTGGCAAAATTCAAGTAGAAAGCTCATGACAGCTATGAAGAACTTAATGAAATATTGTGCAATACAATAGTAACTGAAATTCATGTTACAACTCCTATAACCTTAAATTTGCCTAGAGGAAATAGACAACTACAACAAGATTCACATAATAGTTGGGACACTCCCATTAATTTGAGATATCATCAAGATCCAGATTATTTGGATGGGGAAATCTCCTACTATAGGACAAGATATTTGGTTATCAGTCCAACTAGTTTAGAAGAGAATAGAAGGAGTAGTAGAAGATTTGGGAGCTTCAGAAATGATAGCTATGATGGCCTTGATGAGGTTGGTAGATTTGGCAGAGCTGGTGATGCTGGTACAGCCAGTGGAGATGGTAGAGCTGGTAGAGTGGGTAGAGGTAGTAGAGTAGGTAGAGGCAGTAGAGCTGGTGAGGATGGTAGAGATAATGGAGATGGTAGAGTTACTGAAGTTGGTGGAGTTGGTTGAGTTAGTTAATATAGTAACATTGGTGATATTGGGAGATATGGTAGATATGGTGAATATAGTAAATATAGTGGATATGGTAGAGTTGGTAGAGTTGGTGAAGAAGGTGAAGATACTAATGAGAATGTGACAGAGTATGCCAGTCAATAATTTAAATCTGATGCACCTTATGAGCTTGAAGACAGTTGTCAGGAAGTCCTATCAGTATATTTAAGACCACTCAACTCTGGTACCATGCCTCAGATGTCTTCAAGAAAATAATTGACTTCTTCACAATTAAGCAATCAGGAGTTGGAAAAAATTATAGGAATAGCAAGTGAGGTAAAGGAAGGAATGATGGAGCTGTTCAATAATATATTAATTAGAGGGTACTACAAGTATGCACAAAGTATAACTAAGGGTGATAGTGAATCATTGAAAGAGAGGGATGGTAGAGGTGAGGAAGGACTGATATTCTCTAAGCTAACTAAGGTTCCCCTAGAATTTAAACCATATGCTGAATGTCTAGAAGCAGTTAATTTGATGTATGAAGTAGGTGACCTCATAATGGTAGAGGCAAAAGTAGTAATCTCTATCCTTGAAAACAGTCCAATTGAATGTGTTACATTCATAGTTCTCTCAGAGGATTTCAAGACAGAATGGACAAAAGATGTCATCACCTCATAGACTACTCTTACTGGTGTAGTGTGGTACTTTGTTTTGTTCATAATAATGTATATAATACTAGTTACAATTTTATTCCAATTATCCTCTCTCAAATCTTCTTTCCTCTATAATTTTCTGATAGCTTTACCACATCTCTTCTGCAATGACATTTCTCAGCTCTTCCCCTTGCATTTTCCACTACAAAGTACTTAAAATAGGTTGCACAACCTATTCAGCTACCTCTTGAAGAAGTTTTTTGTCTTCTGTGAGACCAGCTCCAGATTTTGAAACCAGAACAACATTAAGTGCAATTATATTATGGAGGTAATATACAGCATGAAAAATTGCAGCTGAGGTCCTTGAGTCATAGTTGGATGCCAGCTTTAGTATCTTAAATCTGGTCTTGAGAATACCAAGAGTTCTCTGAAGACAATTTCTTGCTGAAGCATAGTACAGGTTAAATAACTCCTTACCATTTTGTGGGGGTCTAGAAATATTGTAAAGTTAGTATTGAGTCTCTAGTTAAAAAGAATATTATTTTTGGTAAACTCATACCTGATTCCCAATAATCTGCTCCCATCAATGATAGCAAATACCATGGTAAGGTATGAGGTATTCAGTAGAAATTCCATACCCTGTATCAGCTAAGTAGAATTGCTCATTTGGAATTTGAAAGCCTTTATCGCAGGTATTAGCCTAGACCTAAGAGTCATGAGCTGAACCCTTCTATCCAGACAAAATAAAGAGAATTTTGCAGTCAAAGCTACATTCAACAAATATATCCCGGGGAGCACAGCCCTTCCTAGTTTGATTTGCTGAAGTATTTGCAGTAGGTACATTTAATTGGATTAGAGACCTATCAATTGCCATCCTCCATCTCCACTACAACTGTGATCATTGAAATTCATTTCCTAATTGGGAATGACTCAACACCGAGAAAACATCACAAACCTTTTTCTTCCTCCCCCCCATCTCGGGGGGGCAGGAGGGTACACTCTCCATCTCTTGTTTGCTTTTCAGCATCCTCTGTTCTCTTCCCTTGAGTGGTCTACCCCCTTGAGGCATTCTTCCTTGCCAGCGTCATCTCATGATGTTGGCTTCTTCCCCCTAACCTACTTTCACTCTGCTTCACTTACCATTTGCTACGGTTGGGACCACTTTGTTGGTCTATCTACAGACAGCTGGGATAACTGTTAGCAGTAGGAGAAAACTTGTCAACAGGACAAGGTCGATTTCTCTACTCTCCTCTTTCGCAGGAGGCTGCCCAGTCAGACATGAATACGATAACCGATAGTAGCTCCCACCTTCAGAGCTGTCCCTTCCTCTCTTTCCACCTTGGATGATCAGCTGGTACCCTACTGCTACCTTCCCCTCGCCTTCCTGACTCTGGAATCCCCTCCAGTAGCGACGCTATCTCTCATATCACAAGGGACTACGTGAGAGACATGGTAATACGGTTGGTTGGCTACTCAGCTGGTACCTTACTACCACCCCATTCTGAGTCCGGTGATGTTTCTTGCCCGCTGTGCCTCTATCACAACCATTCCTGCCTCAAGGGGTCTACCCTCTAAGGTCCTCACTCCAGGCTTCCCTTCATGGGCACTCGCTCCAGGCTCCCTCTTGTTAGGGAACTCTACACTTAACCCACTCCGGCTTTGCACTTCCCCTAGCCTCCACAAGGTCAGCCAGTCTGGTCTTCAATACCCTGCCACCAGCCAGGGAACACCTTCGCTGTCCACCGTGCCCTCGGCATTGATCGGGTAAGACCTGGTCTATCTCTCCTGCTGACGCTGGTTGGCCACACTCATCAAGGGGGCCAAGCCCCCAATACCTCAAGCCTGAGACCGCTTATTTTCTGCTGTTCATTTCTTTCCTTTAGTTTATTTTATCTTTCCTAGCTTTATGTTTCGCTTAGGTTTACTTGGTAGGTTCATGAGTTCTTTCCTTGCTTTATGGCTTTCTTGGGTTTGTTTAGGGATTTTATAATTTCTTTCCTTTCAGATTAGTCACTGTGAGTAGTGCATATGACATTATGTCGGAATGGGGATCGGGGCCAAAGTTTCCTTTGTTTTGTTTTTTGGAATTAAGGTTTTGTTTCTGTCATAGCTCTTAAAGCTCTACATGAATTCTTGTACCTAACAACAAATACATGAGGTAAAATAAAAAATAAAAAAATAAAAAAAAAAAAGAAACCTATCAATTGCTCTGATACAATTCTGAAAAAAGGGAAGGAATTTCAAATTTGTTGAAATCTCAGGTGGTACATGATCCAGGTCTGTATTGCTGGTAGTTGGGAGTTGGATAAACTGTAGAACTAGCAGATTTCTTCATCCAAAATGTCTTTAAATAGTCAATTAATTGTTTCAGGAGAATGTTGTAATCACTCTTATGCTGCTCATTGGGAGGCACCAGATCGAAGAATAAACACAAAAATATATAGTTGGTACTCTATAGTTGTATAATAAGAGTCTTGCAGAAGATCCTAATCTCAGAGCAAGGTAGCTAGTGATCAAAGAACTTCATTGGACATGTGGAGACATTCAAGAATTCATTCCTTATGAGTTGAGGCTAGAAGCTCAGCTCTAAATTCTTAACCATTCTTCTGAGATGTGTTTTTTGGTTGTGGTAACATTGAATGTAGTACTTATTCCTGGATTTTGTGTTCCATTAATGACATTATGGCAATTGCTTGCAGTGCAGTCATACTAAGTTTGAGTATTGCTTCCATCTTATATTTCATTTGTCTCATGATCCATGGTTGGTTTATGGTAGTAGTAATTGGTACTAGTAATTTTGTTGGTTGAATTGTTGTTACCACAATTGTTAGGGGTTACCTATATGGGTGGTGTAAATAGTAGGATGGTAGATGAATTGCTAAAGAATATTTTTTCCTTCTTCACCCTTACTCCTCCTCATAATTTAATATGGTTGAGCCTCATTTTGTCAAATTCTAATTCCCATAATTTGGTACCTGTTTGGCTTACCAGAATTTGTAATTCCCAATTTCAAATTTTACCCTGCAGTAATTTCAAATTCTCAATTTCAAATTACATTATTACAAATTCTGGTGAGCCAAACAGCCCCCAACTAATTAGTTGCACAATTGAAACTCAGATCACCAAAAACCAAAATTATTTCTAAGATACCTCTAGCCCTAATTATGTAAGCATTACATTGTGCAATATATGTTATAAACACCTCACACCATACCTGTAGTTCTTATAACATGATACTTCTGGCATCCCCAACTGTAAAAAGAGAATTGAAATGATTGAACAAACATAAAAAATACACTTGTATGAGAATGAATGTGAGCTGCCTCCCTTGCTTGTCCAGCACATGATAAAATAATTCACAAGTAGAAACTTACAGACAAAAGCCTTCCCTCACCACCCCCCATCTTATATACCTAGGTATGGTGCAGGTTACCTTAAACATATACCTATGGAGATTCAAAATGTAATGCCTTATATGAGTAGGGTTAGGGGTGTTTAATTGGAAATTTGTAATTGGAAGATCACATGTTCAATCCACCTTTGAAGCTAGGTTTTTATTTCATTTTACAAAATGATTATATTACTATTTTAGGTTATATGAGTTATATATGCCTCACCAGAGTATGAAAACATGGTTCATAGGAGATACCACTCTCATCATCATGTAAGTGATTTGCATCAAAACTAAGCTAATTAAATACATTAATCTCTTTTCTATTCTCTCTATTATAGATACTCACTGGCAGCCTAAAGCATGTAGAAAAATAATATGTTGGGATATATTATACTTTGAACTGTAACCTTCAAAATTATGAATTTCCAATTAAACACCCCTAACCCTGCTTATATAAGGCATTACATTTTGAATCCCCATAGGTATACATTTAAGGCGACCTCCACCATAAGCCCACCCATCCGACAGACCCTGAAGTAGACGGTGAGAGGGTTCAACGAACAGGGGGGTTCAACGAACGAGCCATACAAAGTCAGCATTCGCCAAGACATTTGTATGACTTGTTCGTTGAACCCCCTCACGGTCTAAACTTCAGGGCATTACAAAATGGCCTGGAAGATATTAGATAAATGAATAAGTGACTGATACACCTAAAGGCAGGCAAGCTATGGTGATAGCAAAGAATAGAGATTGGTCTCTTTGGTCTGCGTGATGCTCCTTGAATATTCACTGATTCCACATAGTTGGACCCGAGGAGCGGACGTGACTCGTTCTAGACTTAAAAGCTCTCAAGCAGGAGATAATATCTTATAGTGGAATAAAAGTAGCAAATAGATGCTTTGGTCAAAATTTACTTGATACAAAGCTGTTAAACAATAGGGAAGTAATTTTCTAGCTATTTATCTTGCCATTAACACTAACTTTCCCGAACACCCCCATCAATAAAAAAGAAACAAAGATTAAAGGGAAATTAGCAAGAGCAACAAGAACCGCTAGTCCTAACTAGGGAATAGGTTAATTAGAAGAGTTGAACAAAGAATTTCCAAGGATAAATAAATTGTCGCATCGGTATTGTTTCCTCTCCCTCCGGAGGGTAGGCGATTCGACGGCTGGAGGGTAGGCACGAAGCTCGGTCACTTTTCTCTTCTCTTCTCACAAGTGTCTTGAAGCAATCCAAGGAAAGACACAGAAACTTTAACTCCCTCTCTCTTGGGATAATTCTCCGTCTCAAACTATTCTCGTAAAATTCTCGTAAAATTCCGATGTAAAAATAAAAGAAAAAGAAAAATTATCAACCTCTCAATTCCTCTACAGCTGCGGATCTGTCGCGGATCCCGATGTCTTTCCGTCCTTAGCTATTTCTTTCTTGCTCTCGGCTGTGTTTTCTCGTTTTCTCCTGTCTCCGTGCTCGTTTCTTTCTTGTGGTCTGTTGGTTCTGGTTGTCGACAACTGCCACAGAAAACTCCCAAGTGCCCCCCACAAGGCTGTCCAAGTCAAGTGCCCTAACCCTGAAAACAACCTAGCTAAGAAACAAAAGTCACGGCAACTAAGCCCTAAGCCCTAGCTACAACAGGGGGCCTACCACCCAACTCTAGTGTTACATAATTTCTCCTCCACAGTATGCTCTTCATATGACAGCCGGCATCTACTATCCTTATATTCCGTCTTCATCTATCATTTATCCAATCGTAGACCTAACCAAATTGGGGTGTAGCATGATTTCTATGAGGGGGGGTTCTTTCGGAGCGTTTTGGGTGGGTATCATTTTTCATGCCGGACGGTTCGTGGTATCATCATCTGAGGAAAACGATCGGTTACACTAGATACTTAATACATTAAATATTTATTATGGATAATCTCAATTGGCATCCAACACTCGAAAGAGAAGATTCTGAAGTGTAGTTAATATTCTTGATAGTGCAGTATGTTAAATTCGCTTCTGGTTGGTCAATATTTGGACATTTGATTCTTTCGAAGAGTTCGCAACGGGAATTTGGACAAAATTTACGTATCAGGTGATTCACTTCTGCGTCTGATCCACTTCCCGGTCCAATACGTTATACACATTCAAACCCTCTCGGCCCTGAGGGGCAAGTTGGGCACAGGGGAGCTCATGTTCAAGTGACCTGGACCAGATTTTCACCCGCTTAGCAAGTATTGTACGATGCTTGCCTTGGGCATATACAGCATGCGGTAGAAGTAATCGGGAAAAGAGGGGTTGAAGCACGGATATCGATTGGCTTGAGTCACCGGAAAAGCCCAATCAGAGCTCACGGATTCCGTCCACCAATTTCCAATCTTTTCTACCGGTTGCTGTATATAATTTGTGCGAGAATGAGTCGGATCAAAATGAAATAACCTCACTCTGTGATAGTTAGGTAAGACCAAGATGATACAGGGCCATTATGATGCCCTATCCTAGCGTATAGCTCAAGTACAGTAACAAATATCATACACAACCAAAAGGAAAAGAGGGTTTCGAAGAGCAATCATAAGAGAGAGAAGAAAAGAAATCTACTTTTGAGGAAGAAAATAAAGGGCCATAGGGGGTTCTAAATTATTATAGAGAAGAATACTTGTACTCTTGAGACATAAATGATAACAAAAAGGACAGACCATAATTTACAACTGGGGTAGATACCACCAGCTTTGAACCCTGCAAAAACAAAATGAAAATGAAAATGTTAGAAAATCCTTCAGGGCAACCCTCCACTGAGTGATCCAAGACTCTAGTGGTGTAGAAGAATAAAAGGAGAGACTTAAGTGACAGGATGAGGGAACAAACACAAGAGGGAAACTTTGTTGTAAGGTAACATAAGAGAGTTATGACAACATTTTGTATTAGATACACAATGACTATTTCTAACATCGACTGTTCATAATAATCAATTATAGCTCAATAAAATGCAAATCACTACTCAATAATTCTCTCTATAAAATAACTCTATTTACATTAAAGAAAGTAGACTCCTCTACTAATCCCACCTATCCTCAAGTGACCATGTCCTTCAGAACAAACCTCTTTAGCATAGTTCCTCCATTGCTCAATATACCAAACATGCAATGTACTAGAACAGAATAGTCCTTCATCCACTTCTCTTAATTTTTACCCATTATATCACATAGTATGTTTATCTTTCATGATAGCTGAAGGGGCATACAATGGTTTCTGAGCATTTGCCAAGTTTCTCCTATCATAATGAAAATGATAGACAGAGATACTTGACCAACAGATTGAGGTAAATACAAGCTATAATATCTGAATCTGTAAAGTTATTGGAGATTAACTGACTGCCAGTAATGGAAAACTACTTTTGATCATGTGGAAATAGTTCTCTTGAATACAATAGGTGATGATACCACCTAGCAAAGGAAGCAAAAGGCCAAGTGGGCAACTTCACATTCAACCATGATCATTTAGGAAGTAGAGAAGAGACTAGGTATTCAAAATAATGAACTCAAGGCAATCTCACTTGGCAGAATATTGGCAAATGTAAAGAATCTTGAAGGAGTAGATATAGATATCATCTTAAGAGATAAATAGAAAGTCTATGAGCAGATTACAAGATATCTTGAAACTAAAAGATATCTTATGAGAGAGAGTACCTATTTCAACAAGGTCAATCTTAATAGCCTAGTTTATAGTATCATCAGTCTGACACTGGTAGGTTTCAGATGTAATATAGGATGCAAGATACATTTAAAGAGGGAGGAAGAGATTATCTCCACAAATAATATGACAATGAGACAATAGGCATGCAAGAATTTGTTGTGATGGACCCAATATTAGTGACAAGAAAAGTTTGTCCTCTTCATCTATGCTAGCTTACCTAAGTAGATAGGAAATAAAGGTAAGGGAGGGCTTTTATAAGTAAGTTTCAACCTATTGGTGATTGAGTTACTTTATCATATATTATGAATGAGTATGAACAGTAACTTGTATTAACTCTCATCTTCCTCCCTCTTTAAATGTATCTTATATTCTGTGTTGTACCTAAAACCTGCCAGTATCAGACTGATGATACTATAAACTAGGCCATTAAGATTAGCTTTGTTGAAATCAGTACTCTCTCCCATAGGATATCCTTTGACTTCAAGATATTCCACAATTTATTCATAGACTTTCTCCTTAGCCTTCAAGATGATATCTACATCCACTCCTTTAAAATTCTTTGCATTTGCCAATATTCTGTCAAGCAGTATTGCCTTAAGTTTATTGATTTGAATACCTAGTCTCTTCTCTGTTTCTCAAATGGTCATGGTCAAATATGAAGTTACCCACTTGGCCTTTCACTTCCTTTGCTCAGTAGTATTATCACTTATTGTATTCAAGAGAACTATGTCCACATGATAGAAAGTACTTTCCCATTGCTGGCAGTCAGTTAGTCTCTGATAACTTAACAGATTTAGATATTATAGCTTGTTTTTACCTCAATCTATTGGTCAAGTGTCTCTATCTCTCATTCACAATAGCCATTGAGCTTTGTTCTTTGAGAATGTTGTATAAAGGAAAGTGTTATGAATTGTGTGGAGAGAATGAACAAAAGTTGAAGTTCTGGCAGTCAGTTAGTCTCCAATAACTTAACAGATTCAGATATTATAGCTTGTATTTATCTCAATCTGTAAATTGAGTATCTCTGTCTGTCATTCATAGTAGCCATTGAGCCTCATTGTTCTTTGAGAGTTTCGTGTAAGGGAAAGGGAGGGAGAGCTTGCATTGGTGCTGAGGGGTCTGTTAGAAGTATCATGGGATACGAGTATGAAAGAGATAGCAGGGACAAAGAAGTAATTGGTTACTGTTGTTAACAAGATCAAGAGAGAAGAAAGAAAGCAAGAATAAAAGGGGAAGCCTAAGTGACAGGATGTCGGGGTAAACACAAGAGGGTAACTTTGTTGTAAGGTAACATAGGAGGGTTACGGTGACATTTTGTGTTGGACACGCAATCACTATTTTTAACATGGTCCGCCACTTGACCATGTTAGCGCGCCAAGGGTCTTGGCTCATGATGAAGCATCCGGCTGGCACCAACAAACTTGCTTGTTTTGAGAAGTCAATCTCCTACGCCTTTGAACCGTCATGCGCACACTTCTTTGTGTTTGTCCGGAAGTTTCAATGGAGTTATCCGGTTCAACATTTCACTCTCTGCTCTGGTGGGTGGTTGTGCGGTGATTGTCCAGTTACTAATGTGGTTAGTGGTGGCTGTAGAATTCCCACAGTCCCTGTTACTATTTCCGTATCCGGCCCTAGAATTAACTACCTGCATTATGGAGCTCATGGTTTCAATAGGCTGACCAAGTTAAATGTATCGCAAAGTCACGGAGATCTCAATAAGTGGAAGAAGGGCAGTGATCAAAGTGAGGTTGTTGTCGTTTAGCATGCAGCCAGCTCAGACGATTAATTGACCGATCATCTAGTATTGTTATTCCACAAGCGCCACAGCAGGCCCTTCGTTAACGCCCTCGGAATGCAAGAACCTGGCAGAACACTTCCACAAATCTTTGAAAATAGTTTCAGAGATGAACAATCTACCGCTATGAGGAGTGAGTTATAGTAATCGCAATATTTCAGGTATCCTACCAGCTCTTCCACATCATCCCCAAACCGCCCATGATTTGCACCGCTAGGGCCATACTAATTACTATACTAGTAATAGGCGTTGATTATTTATTTTAAGGCACCTTAGGATAATATAGGCCACACCATGACAACGTTTACTCGGCGTACATTATTTTGAGATTCCAACTACTCTTGACATACTCATATACCCTGGAGGACATCTCACCCAACACAATTATATATACAGAAGAAAACTCCAAGGCCCGATTCGAGCTTGGAACGGGAAGAACCTCTTAGTGGAGCGCAGTAGTCATCGTGCCTGAGTGGAGCTGAGTATATGATTAGTCCCACCAAGGAAGGTTCGCTCAATTTTATTAAATGTTGAGTGTTGATATTTGAATCTGACCCTATCTGATCTCCTGTTACTTATGTTTCAATATGAAATTAGGCAGGTTTTAAGGCTAAAACAAAAAAAAAGAACTGTTCCCCTTCTGATCCGACAAGATTTTATCCACACAGAATGACTCAATATGATACCAGTACGGTACAATTAGCTGCTATGCCGATTCTATGAAAAGCGCGGGCAAGGGGGGAACCAAAGGCATGACTGTGAGCATACTTAACATACTGTATGGTATTTGTAGTGCACTTACTACGGCACCCTTCACGACTGTTTATAGACGCACTAAACCTCTAGTTATCGAGTAGGATGATAATCTAAAAATTGAAATGTCTTACTTGGGGTGAGATTATTAATTCGGACACCTATAGGCTCGAACAAACAGTGGTTTTGAAAAAAGCAAAGAAAGTGGATATGTCATAGCTATCGCAACCATCGTAGAAACCTAGAATTCAACATCTAAGCACGCTAGGAAAAAGAACCCCAAATAGCGATACGAGTGCGGCGGATAGAGGGGCCATTATAGCCTTATACAACCTGGGTGAAAGGGGTCATCAGTGCGCGCAATCAAGAACGAACTTGGAATCCCTAAGTCTACAGTTAGTAATGTGATCCAATAGGTGCAAAAGCATGCAGAAGAAAACGAGGAAAACAATGACCCGGAGCTCCAGAAAACCTCTATCTCAAGTTATGTACCGGGGGAAAATTAAAGTTCTCCCGGGTGGGGCAAGCCGTGATTGTCGCTACAGCCTTTCATGTCGGCAGTTATGTGTAGATATGCGTTGTGGGTTCCATGATTTACTCGTTCATTCATCGTTGCCATGAGCAGACTACCGGCAAAACTACTGTTTGGTTTGAGCTTATAGGTGTCCAAATTAATAATCTCACCCCAAGTAAATATTGAAATTATAATACCGGTGAAAGTATTCCTGCAAGTTGCCTTCCACTTCAGACCTGAACTGAACACAACGGACTCAGGTAGATAAGAAAGAAAGATATATGATTTAGCAAGCAAACATCAACCAGAACTCAGCCGGCCACTATACTGTCATAACTTGTTTTTCAGAAGAGGATTTCCCAAAACTTCCAGGACTCTTTGCGACAATGATACCGTGGCATGACCAATGACCAGACCGCCTGGGATCTAGCCGAAATCAGTATTTCCTACTAGAGCATAGTCTCACAATTTTCGGGCAAGCTTCACCCGTTAGTAAGTTAATCATTCATCATCACTTGTTTGTTGCTATCGTTTGAACGGTAGCCTGCCGTAAACTGCCAAAACACTGTTGTTCAGACCAGCTATCGAAAATGTAAGAATACTTACCTGGCCTTTAGGGGGGCCCAATGGAAAGATTCAGAAGGGCTGATCAGAAGGAGGGGGTAGAGTGAACTGGTGGCTAACTTGGGCAGTGCGGTGGGGTGAAAAGCTATATTGGGAGAAATGAGTCTCGTAGAGTATCATACTCAGAAGACCTGCGCTAATTGAATATGATAACTCCTTTTAGGAAAACCAAGTCACCGGCCTCTAGAACAGTTTCCGGTGCGCTGATCCACTGCTTACATTACCGTGTCGGTACTGTATGATACATGTATTCTATTCTGTGTTTAGCAGAGGTGGTACTGGTGTTGAGTAATGCTATCCCTAACCCTATCGGGGTAATGATCATGGATTTGGGTAAGATTAGCCGCGGATGAAGATACACCACTTCATCATACTTGTTAGTGCCTTTGGCTAAGCGGCTGAGCACGCGGATATGCCCTGAAGTTTACTTCAGGGTCTGTCAGCCGGGCTGGCTTACCTAAGCAGATAGGAGGTGGGGGTGAGGGAGGGCTTTTGTCAGCGAGTTTCAACCTGCTGGTCATTGAGTTATGTACTTTATCACGTGTTATGGACGAGCATGGACGGCGACTTGCATTAACTCTCATACAACTGTTTTTTCATTATGTTTGTTCAATCATTTCAACGGTCTTTTTGCAGTTATGTTATGGATGCAAAAAAGTATCCTATTACGGGAATCCTAAGTATCGGGGGTCTTATCTTTTGCATAGAGTGGAAATTTATATTCTGTCAAGTCTTGCCGTTAAGTTGTATTTCATCTGATACATGAGTAGATATAGTTGCACAGCCGTTCCTTGACTTAAGAGAAATGAGAGCAAGGAGGGACAAAAGCGTGACTATGAGGAGGTGTAGTATTCCGGCTATGACTTGGATTAATTTGTACAGAATTCAATGAGCTTAGAGGCTCAGAAATTCCAATACTAATTTAATACTTACACTCACCCAAAACCCCTTTCGCTTCAGGGCCACATTGAGCACAGCGAAGCTCATGTGTTGTCTGGTCTCACGGGAAGTCTTTTGTCAGTGAGTTTCAACCAGTTGTTGGTTATTGAGTTATCATGTGCTATCGGCGAGCATGGACGATGGCTTGCATTAACTCTCATAAGTGGTTTTTTTATGTTTGTTCTATCATTTCAATTATCTTTTCACAGTTAGGGATACCAAAAGTATTGCATCCTATTAGGGGAATTATAGGGTATTGGGGGGCTTATCTTTTGCATAGAGTGCAAGGTTATGTTCTGTCAAGTGTTGCGTTTAATACGTGAGTGGGAATGCTTGCATAGCCATTCCTTGTGTCAAGTGCAATACGAGCAGGGAGGTGCCAAAGGCACCACTCTGAGGGAAAAGCCCTCCCCCAGCCATGACTTGGATTTCTTTCTACGAAATTCAATGTGTTAGTGGCCAAGAAATTACAATACTAGCTTAATTGATACATATACTCATCCAAACTCTCATTACCTTCACATCCTCCATCACCACTACAACTCCAGTCATTGAAATTTATTTCCTATTTGAGAACGACTCAACACTGAGAAAACATCACAAACTTTTCATCCTCCCCCCCATCTCAGAGTGGTAGGAGAACACACCTTCTATCTCTTGTTTGCACTTTGGCATCCACTATCCTCTTCCCTCAAGAGGTCTATCCTCTTGGGGTGTTCTTTTCCTGCTGGCATCATCTCATGATGTTGGCTACTTCCCCCTTACCCCACTTTTACTATGCCTAACTTAGTCATTGCTATAGTTGGGATCACTCTGTCAGTCTTTCTACAGATGGCCAGGATAATGGTTCGCAGTAGGAGGAAACCTATCAACAGGCCATGGTTGATTTCACCACTCTCCTTTTTCGTAGGAGACTGCCTATTCAGACCCAAATGTGACAACCGATTGTAGCTCCCACCTTCAGAGCTGTCCCCTGCTCTCTTCCTCCTATGGATGATTGGCTGGCACCCTGCTACTACATTCCCCTCACCTTCCTGCCTCTAGGATCCTTTCCAGTAGTGCCACTATCTCTCATATCACAAGGGACTACATGAGAGATGTGGTAATAGGGTCAGTCAGCTACCTAGCTGGTACCTTACTACCACCCCAACCTGAGTCCAGCGATGCTCCTTGTCTGCTGTGTCTCTGCCACAACCATTCCTGCCTTAGGGGTTTACCCCCCTGGGGCCCTCACTCCCAGCTCCCCTTTGTTAGAGGACATGACACCCAGCCTGTTCTGGCTTTGTTGTCTGCTTAGCCTCAACTGAGGTCGACCTGTCCAGCCTTCAACACCCAGCCACCAGCCAGGGAACACCTTCACTGTCTGCTGACCCCTTGGCATTGATTGGCTAAGACCTGATCTATCCCCTCTGCTGACTCCAGTTTGCCACACTCATCCTGAGGGCTGTGCCCTCAGCATTCCAGGCCCAGGACTGCACTTTTAGCTGTTCAGTTCTTTCCTTTATTTTATTTTTTCTTTTCTCGCTTTATGTTTCTCTTAGGTTTACTTAGGGGTTTCATGAGTTCTTTCCTTGCTTTATGTTTTTCTTGGGTTCACTTAGGGATTTTATAACTTTCTTTCCTTTAGGATTAGTCACCATCAGTGGTGCGTATGACATTATGGCAGAATGGGGATTGGGGCCAAGATTTCTTTTGTTTTGTTTTTGATTTATGGTTTTGTTTTTGTCATAGCTCCTAAGGCTCTACACAGATTCTTGTTAGCGTTTGAGATTGTATTTATACCATTTTGTATAATAACCTATAATATCATATAAAAACTGTATTTTATTATTAAAGATGTATTTTATTCAATGTTTTAAAATAGGTACGAAATATTTTATGCAAGGTACAGTAGTACAGTTATGTAGAAAATAGGGAATAATACTTTTAATTGTAATCTACAAAGTTACAAATCTGAGCTTGTTGCTAGCTAGTATTAATCAACAGTATACCTTGGCATCTTTGATCCTCTTGCCTCAATATCAAGTGATTGGCCATTGTCTTAATTTTGAAAAAAATTGTCAGCAGTAGGTTCTGCTTCTTGGTTGACTTCAAGCTTAGTCTCTTCCCCATCTCCATTTCCCTCTAAGTTGTCAATAATAATATTAGTAACTAGGGAAATCAAAAAGTGTATTTCTATTAAAAAGGATTTCAATTATAATACCTTCATCACTTCCAGTTTCAATAGTGTCCTGGAGTCCAACAATAACATCTTCCAGCTCAATTTCTGCCTTACCAGTGAGCTCCTGCCACTGGTGTGGTTCATCAGCCTTGTAGTCCAATACACAGTGGTTGAGATAGATATAGGTAAGCTTATCTACTTGAGTAGAGCTGAGCCTATTGTGGACCTTGCTATGAATAAGATTCTGGGCAGAAAAGGAATGCTCACTGGGGACTGAAGTGGCTGGAGTATGAAATAGTCTTGTAGCTAGAAGGGAGAGCTCCAAAGTGAAGGTATGTTGAGCATGCCAGATGGTAGTTGGGCTAGTCATATTCCAAGCAAGATTGTGAGGACTAAAATGCCCATCCTTTGCTTGGTACATGTGATGTTGTTCATGAACACAGTTTTGGATAGTAGGGTCACTGTGTGCATTGTGAAGGTATTCAATAACTATATTCTGTTGCTCCACAGTTGTGGTTGCCCCAATGTTCGCTGGTGTTAGAAAGTAGGCTATCCAATGAAGAGGTAAGACTTGTCGCTCTATTCTCTTCTCAAACAACCCTAAGATTTCCTTCAAAGAGGGCTGGATAGTAATAATGTGCTGAAGGTGGCTGCAAATGGTAAGCCAGTGAGAAATAACCAATCCCAGATGCGCATTTGTGGATTCTGATTGAACTTGGACCTTGTGGATAGGAAAAATAAGGTCATGGAGCTCTTCAATATTGCTCCAGAAATCACAGGATGAGAGAAGCTGGGTAACCTCATGATCAAGTTGAATATGATCGTCAAGTATATATGACTTGAAGGCATCCTTGCTCTTGTAAACAGATTCAATAGCACATGCTTGGGTACCCAAGCAAGTAATAACAGCAAGGACCAAAGTACTAGTCTTTCTGTAACAGGTTTTTTGTTTCTCACGAAGAATCAATAGTTGAAGAGGAATTCAATGAAATGTATTGATGACCAACATGATCTGTGACTGGATCATCTTATAGTAAGGAAGTCCAAGCAGATCCTTGATGAGTAGTTGAAGGCCGTGGGGGTTACAGGGAACAAAGAGTGCCTTGGAGAGTTGTAATCTTTTGTCAGCAGCAAGGATTCGCCACAACAGAAGTATTGTGGAACAAGTATCAGTAGCAAAGGTATTGATCCTTTTCCAATCACCTTTAAAGAGCATACAAAGTTTTGCCAACAACCAGGAAGCCTCATTCTCTGCCTTAAACTGCATGGATCCTGTGTTCTCAGAGCAATAATAAAAGGTACCCCTGTCTGTATTAACAGATATGTTGATAATTCGATCCTTGGATTCGTTTTCACTTTCCTCAATAATGATATTGAGATAGTAGGAAGATTGAATGATTTTCTCAACATCCTCTTTTACCTAAAGGTAGGTCTGATCAAGTAATGTAGTATGCAAGAGGAACTGACTCAGCAGCTTATAAACTGGTGAAAACTTTTGAAACAGGGCAAAAAAGTATGGCGATTGAGTGACATTGAATGGGAGATTGTTCATATAGAGGACTAAGGTAAAGGAGAGATGGGTGTCATGCTTTTCGGTAGGCGACAGGCATTGAACTTGGCTAGTAATGCGTATTTGACCTGCAGCCAGATTTGATGTTTCAATGCTCGCCTTTCCTTCAAGGGTCATCTTCTCCTGATATTTAGCACAAGTAGATAAATGCTCATGTTGACATATTGGGCTTTTTGCAAAGGTCTTTCCACATGTGATACACTGAACTAATTCAAGCTATATCAACTTTAGTAAATTCAATTATCTATTTTGTTAAATAGTAAAAGAACTTACCTTTTTACCACTTTCAGGAGGTACAGTATCGAAAGCACTATGTGCCTGTGGGTCTTTCGTACAACCCATTTTCACAAAGATTGTGTTTTTGTCCTAGGTAGTTGTATCAAATGATAAAAGTCTTTCTCAAACACTTGATCTGCTGATGGGGAGAAATATTCTCTGCCATACTCTTAGGGCAAGAACTGATTTTACAACTAATTATCATTTGGTTAGGGCTTAGGGCTCAAGATTAGCTTAAAAAACTTTAGGGCACATATGTATTGTATATATGGTATAGGGTTTATAGTCAAAAATACCATATTTTATAATAAAATATGTATTTTTCAAAACCCTAAAATTTCTTGTACCTTAACAACAAATATAAAAAAAAAAAAAAAAAAAAAAAACTCTCATTACCTTCAGAATCAAGTAGAGTATAGTGAAGCTTAAGTACAAGTAACTAGAAATCCACCACTGCTTGAGACCTCGAAGTGAATTGCAAAAATCATATAAGATAATCATTTTACAAAATATTGACATCTGAAGAGAGTTAGATCATGAATTCCTATATTCACTTTAGAATAGTATTGAGTAGAATTTGGTATAATTAGTTTTCTGAATTACTATCTCAGTAATAGAAATAATGTCTGTAAAGAAAAAAAAGAAAAAGAGAGTAGAAAGAGTGAAATTCAATTAAAATAACAACTTTTAAGATAGATAAAGAAACAGAAAAAGAACAAAGAAATTGTAAATAAAAAGAGAAAATTAAAGCAAAACTTCTGGATATACAATATTACCAGTTAGTTACAGACTCTCACTTCAAAAGAATAAGTCTACTAATAGAGGTAACATGTGGTAATGTAATATATAATTGGCCATGTATAAAGGTATTTGTTCTTAGATCAACTCCAACATGTTGGAGAAATTGTCCTAGAGATTTGTTAGCAGTTATTGCAAAATAAAATCAGATTAAAAACTGCTTGCAAGTAAGTAAAAATGAAGGATCCTTTGAATTGGAGGTTAATTTGATACAGGGAGTTAGCCTTATCATTCCATCCTATGCACCACCTAAAATTGCAACCTTCAAATGGATCTGACCAATATCAATTACCCTCAATGTAGTTCCATTATACATGTCTCTTTTGGACTTAAATTGCTGAGCAAAGTGATTGGTGCTCCAATTTTCAGTCTTAAGTAAGAAGGGTATAGGGATGGTATTACAAACCTAGCATAGAAAAAGGGTTGTCACATGACTAATAATTATGAAGGTATAGGTTTGTAAGGTTTTCGTGCACATGACTTGCACTTGCAAGTCATAGTTGTTATATTAATTGATTGTGCAATGACTCAGTTGAGTCATATGATTTAATGATATGTTTTTCACATATAATCTATTTGAGGTCATGTGAGTTTCATGCATGACCAAATTATGGTCATGTGATTATGATATTATGCAAGTATATGAATTACAGTTGTGACTCCTAATAGTTAGTGATTTGTAAGTAGGTTGTGGGAAGAACTATATAAAGGGGAGGATATAGCTTTGTAGTTATTTATACAACTACCTGAGTTATTTCCTACATATAACTTTATGACTTTATGAATATAAAACCTCCTTACTCTGCTTAGTAAAGAAACCTGATGATATCTGCCTTATAGGCTAAGAAGGAAATGAATGGAAGAACTTAGTCTTAGGAAGACTAAGTACAAATGTGAAAACTTAGTCTTAGGAAGGCTGAGCACAAATATAAGAACTTAGTCTTAGGAAGACTAAACACAAATATGACTCTAAGTATTTATTCCCCAGTACATAGATGAATTATAGTAACCCTATAATGTTATTGACTGTTGCAAGGTTATATAATAGGAGTAATTCTATAGGCAATTCTACCAAATAGAATATCAATTGATTGAAGGTACTCAGCAGGTAAAGGCTCTGCTTCATTCACTCTATCATTAATGTTCACAGAATTCATACTATGAAATTCTTGTACCTCCTCAGGCATGTTAGCAATAAGTTTTTCATTAAACTTAGTCACTATATTATTTCAATAAGAAAGAATTGATCTTCCTTAAAATGTATGATGATTCTCTGAGGTGTTAGCTAAAGTTTTTGATAGATATATTGCAGTATAAAGAGAATTTACAGTGCTGACTATTGGAATATATCCTGGAATATTTACCTCCCCATAGAGGGTGTTATTATAAACAAGTGAGTGTAAAAATTCAAGAAATTGATGATTGAGGAATTCATGAGTAATATGCATATTTTCAGTCTGAGGGAGAATATATAACTTACACTATACTGATGCATTTTGTATGTATACTTGAATTGTTACCTATTTAGACTCATATCAAACAACTGGAAGGATTTGTGCAAAGTTACCTCTAAGGATAATAGGTATACCTCCAAAGATACTACCTTAGCAGGAAACTACAGATATCATTAAATATTCAATTCACAGACTTGAAACATGTGAAATGCTGTATAGGAACTTCATTCCATATTATTAATGCAGTTTGGGAAAGGTCTGCCAGGGTTGAATCTTTTAAAATGTTGCAATTTAAATTCCAATCATTAGTTAATGGAATTTCGAAATGGGAATGTACAGTATGACCATTAGGTAAAAGCTGGACTGTAACCCTAGAGGAGGGAACATAAAGTACAATTCAGATAAGAGCTTGGAAATAGGTACAAAGACATTTATATGAAAATATTTTACCTGTCCCTGCTAGCCCATGAAGAAAAAAACTTGGCAAACCACCAATGTAATTCTGTAATATACATATATGTTCTAGCAACTGTATACAACTTACACTTATGTTTTCCTTGTTATGTTATTTTGTTTGTTCTTGCTTATGTTGAGTGATTGATTGTTTCACTACTGGTATCATTAGGATTCTAGTAACTTATTTATAAATTGTACTAATTATGCTTTTGTACTAGCAAGGTTTTGCCTTAGAGATTCCAAGGAAAGGAATAGTCATGTATACCAGCAGTAGAGATAAGGCTTGAGTGAAGGATTGCCTTGGGCTTTCAGGATTCCAGTAGGATCATAAGATTTCAGTAGTGTCCACTTACTAGTAATAACAGTAGTTGCAGGTTTTCAGGAACCTCTACCTTGGGTGGAGGAAATCATGTATTTAAGATAGGCTTCCTGACTAGCAAGAACTACCAGACTTCAGACAGAACCTAGATAAGAAATATACTTAGTTGAAGAGCAATTTTATTGCTCCTTTTGCCCTTTGTTTCTTCTAAGACCTTCTTGTCTTTACCTCTCTAGTCTCTCTTAGGAATTAGATGCTAGCTGACCTACTACTGCTGATCTCTATTGTACTTAGTTCATAATGGTTACCAACTATTATACTTTTTTCACCTCAGCAGGTAAGTTAACCATCTGTAGGTACTCACAGGTTCTCAGGAATGAGAATACCAGGTAGGATTGATCACCCTTCCTGTATCTTGATAACTAGTTAGAAGTAGGAGTAGCAAGGAAAAATACCCCCAGCTCAGGTACTGTATTCACCATTTCAGAATGGAGCAGTCATCCAAAGACCTAGCCTGGAAGGATATTGAGACTACCCTACAGGCTAAGGTTCTCCCAAAACTCTTTAGGAATAGACAGGAACTCAGATTCAGAAATTGAAGCTTCAGCACAAGCTGAAAGCACCCTACAATAAGAAGACCTTAATACAGACTCAGAGGAGGACCTTACAGTCCAACAGATCTTCCAGCAAGCAGCAAGAAAGTATAGCCCAGAGACTAGATATAGATCTGGTGTAATAGGTAGTAACCTGTATGAACTAATCCAATAGGGATCAGTGGTAGTCCAACTAGCTTTCTATTCCTAAGGGAGACTAGAGAGGGAAAGACAAGAAGGTCTTAGAAGAAGCAAAGGGGAAAGGGAGCAAGAGGATTGCCATTCAACCAAGTATATTTTTTATGTAGGTTCTGTCTGAAGTCTGGCAGTTCCTGCTAGTCAGGAAGCCTGTCTTAAATACATGATTTCCTCCACCCAAGATAGAGGTTCCTGAAAACCCACTACCACTATCATTATCAGTAAGTACACTCTACTCGAATTCTGTGATCCTACTGGAATCCTGAAATCCTAATGCAATCCTTTACCCAAGCCTTATCTCTGCCACCAGTATACATGACCATTCCTTCCCTTGGAATTCCTAGGGAAAAACATTGCCAGTATAAAACCATAACTAAATAAGCATAACAAGTTACCAGAATCTTAATGATACTGGTAGTGAAACCATCAATCAATCAATCAACATAAGCAATAAACAAATGAAATAAAAACAAAGGAAAACATAAGTGTCACCAGTATACAGTTGCTGGAACATGTACACATGTTACATTCTTCCAATCTAAAACACCACATACTCTAGTCCTAGTCCTCCTGCTCATTCTTATCCAGGTGCCAAAGGAGGGATTCATCATCAGTACTGAAGTAATCAAATTCTGAATAGCTAGAGTCATATTCCTTATCATCATAAGGTTTTCAAAATTCATCAGGTTCAGGTCCAGCTGCACAGGGGGTTTCCGATACCTCCATTGGTTCCCAAACCATTTTGACATAGTATGAGTTGATCTTGGGTAGGAGGGCCACTGGGTGGTTTGTAGTCCAATATTCCTGGATAATTTCCAAAGAGTTCTTCAGGTTCTTGATGGGTTCCCAAGAGTTGTCAGTCCTTTCATATCCTTTCCAGTGCACCAAGAATTCAGCTCTGTTATTCTAGCATCTGTAATTGAGAATCTCCTCTAGTTTCCATTCTTCTGCATTATCAATGATGATAGGTGCCAGCCTCTCCATCCTTCGAGATGCAAATCTGTTTGGAGTGTTCTCTTCATATTCCTTGAGTAAAAACACATGGAAGAAGTGTGTCTACCACTCTCCTTGTTGGGGCAATTCAAGCTTGTAGTTATTGGTATAGAAATCATGTTCCAATACCTTGAAGGGACCAAACCATCTAGGTTCTAACTACCTGGATTGCCCAGGAGTAGAGGTGTAGGGCCGCCCTCTAACCAGCATTCTCATTTGAATCTGGAAGGGGCACCTCTGGCATTTGCACTGCTTGTCTGCCTGTACCGCTTGTCTGAATGTTGCATACTTCCAGGCCATATATACTTCTATTCTTGTTACTTCATAGGTGTTCAATATCTCATCGACAGCCAGTATCTTGCTGGCTGATCACTGAACTGGGTTAAAGATTTTTCATGTCCCTCCATAGAGGGCGTGGTAGTCTGAGATACCCAAGGATTCATGAGTTGCACCATTCATGGCTACTGCTATAGAGGGGAGGGCCTGGGCCCAGTTGTTTTGTCTCTTATTGACAAAGTTTCTCGTCATTTACTTGAGGGTGTGCATCCTGCACTGCACTTGGCCATTGGTTTGGTGATGGTATTGGGTGGCCATCCAGACCTAAATTCCGAATGATTTCATCATTTGAGACGAAAACTTAAAGGTAAACCAGGAGTCCTAGTCGAGTAATATATTAAGTGGAAGGCTATAAACATCAAAGATAGTCTTTTGAAGCTTTTTGAATGTCTTCTTGAAGGTGGCAAGGTCTCTAAGAGTCACTAAGTGTGTGTAAGATATAAACCAGTTCATGATAACTATGATGGTATTGTATTTGTTTGATTTGGTGAAGGGTCCAGCAAAATTGATAGCCAAAGACTGGTATACTTTGTCTGGCTCTGGGAGTGTGAGGGATCATTTTGCTAGAAGGGTAATTTGTTTATTGTTGATCTGATATTAGTCATAGGAGTGACAATAGTCTATGAAATCATGCTGCATCTGTGGCCACCAAAAGAAACATGCTGCATACTTGTAGCTTTTATGGGCTGAGAAATGCCCAAGGTGTTCATCAGGTGTTTTAAGAATAAAATCCCAAAGGGATACTCTACTTTCCAAAGGTCCCACAGGGATGTAAAGGTTAGAATACCCATTGGTATTCTGGGCAGTGAGTAGGCTATCCCAGATAGAATAGTGTAGTTTGTTGCCAGTCTCCTAAACTCTGGAAAAGAGGGGGTCCAGCTTAAGTGCTGCAATAACACAAGGGTAGAAATCACCCATGAGAATTGTGTGCACTGTTCCTAAAAAGGTGTTCCCTTTTTCGCTTTCCTGATTGCTACAGAAGGACTTGCTATAGAGTGGTGAAGAAAAGGAAGCTAGGAATGTATCTGGTAACTGTTACGGCCTATAGTCAACGATGAGGGGAAAACAGCTTGTGATTAGAATATTTCACATTATTGAGACATTTTGTTAGGTGGAGTTTACCATATAGTACTTAATAGAGGTGATGTGACTCGGTTGTTATTACATAAGGTTTATGTCTGTATTTGCTGAGTATATAACTAGTGACGTAGGAAAAAGGTTATAGCCCTCAAGGTAGGTTTTGTTGGTTAGTTCACACACTTGTATTCGTAGCAAGTCTTCTTTCCCTTAAAAGGCTACTGAGGGTCCTTCTCTTTTGTTTTCCTTTCTTTTCTTCTTTCCTCTTCAGTTTGTAACTTTTGTATTCTAGCTATTCAAAAATATCTGCTTTCCCACCTATCTCCTCAGTTCCAGTCCTTGTCCCGATACATATCATCCACCTCATCCTCACCCTCATCCACCATGTCAGTCCTCTATCTCTGTTCTTGTTCTCGGCCATTGTCCTTGATCCTCATTCTCAGCCCTTGTCCTCGATCCTGGTTCTCAACCATTGTCCTTGATCCTTGTTCCTGGCCATTGTCCTCGATCCTCATTCTCGACCCTTGTCCTCGATCCTCATTCTTGGTCCTTGTCCTCAATCCTCGTTCTCAGCCATTTTTCTCAATCCTTATTCTTGGCCCTTGTCCTCGATCCTCCTTCTCAACCCTTGTCCTTGATCCTCAATCTCGTCCATTACCTCCATCTCCCGTCTGTCCTATTCGATATCCTTCGGCTACTCATTGGCCCCACCCTCCCCATTATACTATACAAACTCATCAATAGCCAACTGGTATCATCATGTCCATCAGTAACATTCCTGCTGTACCATCCCCCGGCCTTGCAACAAACGCCCTTACAGTCCTTGGTACACTCCGCACTACCTGACACAACATTCAACTTCCTGCAACAATTAATGAGGAAGATAAGACCAAGGTAGTGGGTTCCCTCTGCATCATTCATGACTTTGTGATATTTCTTCAGGCAGATCTAGACCACTTTACAGAAAACTTAGAGACTAGACAGTCTCAGATTATGGAGTTACAGCATGAAAACTAAGGCCTCCAGGAAAATGCTATCCGCTTCCATACAGACTTGGACCATGCCAATACTACTATCGAACTGCTGCAAAGTAACTCAGTTGGGCCTAGGCCTGTTGACCTGACTCCCTCTGCACCAAGACAACAAAATATCCCAGATCCTGAAAAGTTCAATGGTGACCAAATGGAATTGAAAGCCTTCCTGTCACAAGTTCGACTTAAGCTCTAAGGAAACAGCTTAATGTTTCCAACTTTAAGTCTCTGACTTGCCTACATCGCATCCCTAGTAAAGGGACCTGCCTACACTCATATCAAATATCATATTGCCGATAGGTTCTCCTGTATCTCCAATGTCGATACCCTTTTGCAGATCCTGTCTTGTGCTTTTGGTGACCATGATGAAGTTGGTACTGCTGAATGGGAAATGAAGACCCTGCAGCAGAAAAACTCTGAATTTGTAACATACTATGCCAAGTTCCAAAGATTGATGACTATTCTCCACTGGGACTCCTGGGCCAAATGCACTTCACTCTGAGAAGGTCTCAGTACAGAGCTGAAAGATGCTCTAGTGTTTATAGAAGAGAAGGATGAGTTTGGGGACTTTGTTCTCCAGCTGCAGAATATGGACAACCAGATCTGTGCACATACCTAGGAGTCCAAAGGACAAAAATCATGTACTTCTGCACCCACTACAAAACCATTTCAGCCTGCCTCTACAAAGTATGACAAACCTTCTTTTCAGCCTGGTGGCACCGTCCCCATGGCCCTTAATTCCTTGTGCAGAATCTCCCCCAAAGAGAGGCAGCATCGAATGCAGGAAGGACTTTGTGCCTACTGTGTTGAGTCTGGACATTTCACCAGAGAGTGTCCAAATAAGCGGTCTCAGTGCCTGCAAGTCACTGAAGCTGTTGTGACTACCCAACTGTCAAAAAACGAGTCCACCAAGGAGTAAAGGGTGACACCCTCCTTGGTTCATTTTTATCTTTCCTAAAAGTTTCTTTATGTTGTTCTGGTCTCTCTGCGATTGCCCTTACTGAGGAGGAGATGCAGGGAAAACATTTGGTAGTTAGTTGCACCCTAGCTATCAACAATACATCTCTGTCTTCATATGCACTTGTAGATTCCAGAGCTACTGGATTTGCTTTCATTGATTAAGATTTTGTTCGTCAACATCAACTGAAGATACTACCACTTACTCGACCCTGCACCTTCGAAGTTGTTGATGGAAGACCCATATCCTCTGCTATAATTACACACTATACTGAATTCTGTATGAATATAGGAGGTCATGAGTAGCAAATCAGGCTGTTTGTCACTACGCTTAGCCACTACCTAATGGTACTGGGTATTTCATGGCTCTGTCGCCATCATGTGAAGACAGATTGAAAAGCCCATAACCTTACCTTTGACTCACCATACTGCCTCCAGTGGTACATAGACCACCCTGTGCCAGTTACCCAGCCTGGTATCACGAGTGCCCTTCCTGAATGTACTACCATTCTGACCCTTAATATGATAGAGTTTCACTACTTGGCTAAGGATGAGAATCTCCAGATATCCAAAGTTGAAGTTAGCCTTAATGGGCAATGCATTGTGACACCTACTATCAAGGACCAAGTACCCAAGCCATATTGGAACTTCTTAGACCTATTCAGCAAAGCAGATGCCAGTGCTGTTCCTCCACACCGGAAAATAGACCATGAAATACAGCCCAAACTAAGAGGACAGCCCCCGTGGTGACCTCTTTATGGGATGTCAGAATCCGAGCTGTCAACCCTTCAGGACTTCCTAAAAGAAAACTGTGAGAAGGGGTACATTCAGCCATCAACTTCACCTGCTCACACACCAGTCCTGTTCGTCAAGAAGAAGGACAGTTCCTTCAGACTGTGTGTGGATTATCGTAACCTCAATGCTATAACTGTGAAGAATCAGTACCCCCTGCCACTCATTCAGGAAACTCTTGACCACGTTGGAAAGGCTAAGGTCTATACAAAGTTGGACTTGAGGGAGGCTTACAACCTGCTGCGAATCAAGAATGGGGAAGAGTGGTAGACTGCCTTTGGAATGCGATATAGACACTTTGAGTTCTCCGTTATGCCATTTGGACTTACAAATGCTCCTACATCCTTCCAGAACTTTATGAATGATGTCCTGAGGGACTACCTTGATGACTTCAGCTCAGTCTATCTTGACGACATCCTTAATCTTTCAGAAAACCTCGCCCAACACAGGGGCCATGTATGGAAGGTTTTACAGGTCTTAAAAGATAACAATCTATTCTGCAAGCCAGAGAAGTGCTTATTTGAAGTGGAAGAGGTAGAATATTTAGGATTTATGATATCCCCGAAGGGGATTGGCATGGAGGAGTCAAAACTAACAGTGGTCTCAGATTGGCCTCCCCTGCAAAGGCTTCGAGATGTACAATGTTTCCTTGGGTTTGCAAATTTCTACAGATGCTTCATTCAAGGCTACTCCAAAGTGGTTGCACCTGTGACATACTTGACAAAAAAGGATACCCTATTTACCTGGAGTACTGACCAGGAACAATCATTTGCAAAACTCAAGATAGCCTTTACTACAGCTCCAATCCTGGCACACTATGACTTTACCGGCCCTAGTGTCATGGAGACTGATGCCTCTGACTTTGTCTGTGTGGCTGTCCTCTTCCAGGCTGATGGTACTGCCATCTTCCACCCAGTTGCCTACTTTTTAAAGAAAATGTCACCAGCCCAATGTAACTATCCAATTTATGACAAGAAATTATTGGCTGTTGTCTTAGCTCTTGAAGAGTGGAGGAAGTATCTTGAGTCATCTCAATTCACAATCTCAGTGCTGACAGACCACAAAAACCCGGAATATTTTATGACAACCAAGATGCTGAACTGATGACAGGCTAGGTGGGCCAAACTACTATCTTGGTTTGACTTTAAGATGACTTTCATGCCTGGAAAGAGTGGAGGAAAGCTAGACTCCTTGACCCGTAGGTCAGGAGACCTCCCTAAAGAGTGAGATGAATGACTAATGCACTAGTTTCAAATACCTTTAAGCCCATCTAAGTTATACATTTCTATGATTTTTACCCCACCAGCAGAGTTTTTGGAGGCCCTGACTGCTGCCTACATCTCAGACTCCTTTCCTACCTCTGTGCTAAAGATGCTTAGGGAAGGTGTACGCCACTCACAAAAGATCTCCCTACCAGACTGTACAGAACATGAAGGATGTTTATACTTTTGCGGTCACCTGTTTGTTCCAGATTTTGACCCTCTCCATCTTATCATTCTTCAATCTTGCCATAACAGTCCTTCTGCTGGACACCCAGGAGTCACAAAAATATTCAATTTGGTTGCTGTTAATTAATTCTGGCCAGGTATAAGAGAATACATCAAACAATATGTACGTCACTATCACACATACTCCAGAGTCAAGTCTTCACATCATGCGGCCTATGGGAATCTACAGCCAGTGTCCATCCCTCACTGTCCTTGGAATGACCTCAGCATGAATTTCATTACTAGGCTTCTAGAAAGTGAAGGATGTAATGCTATTCTTGTCATTGTGGATTGTCTAACAAAGATGGCCCACTTTGTTCCCTGTTATGATACCAGCTCCACCGAAGATATTGCTTGTCTTTACCGAGACTCAGTTTGGAAACTCCACGGCCTACCTGAAATGATTGTATCGGACCATGGTTCTACCTTTATTTCTGCATTGTGGAAAATACTATGAACTAGGTGAGGTATTCAATCTAGACTTAGTACAGCCTTTCACCCCAAAACCAACAGACACACTGAAAGAATAAATGCTATTCTAGAGCAATACTTACATAGATACGTCAATTACCAACAGGACAATTGGTACACCTTGCTTGCCCAAGCAGAGTTTGCACATAATGCCCACAGTTCTGAGATGACAGGGATAAGTCCATTCTTTGCAAATTACGCATACCATCTATGCCTTGAAATTACGGTACCAAGCCCTAGTGAGAGAGCGGATGACATCTCTTCAGACTTTGCAAGTACTTTCAACTAAGTACAAGAAATAATGAAGAAATACGATATGCACAGGAGCTCCACCAGGAACAGGCAGACAAACACTGGTTACCTGCTCCCACACTGAGGGTGGGTGACAAGTTATAGTTGTCAACAAAGAATATTCGAACAACACATCCTTTGAAGAAGTTGGACAGAAAGAGAATAGGGCCATACTCTATTAAGGCTGTTGTGGCTCCACATGCATATCACTTAGACCTACTAGGAAATATAAAAATTCATCCAGTTTTCCATGTTAGTCTCCGTGAACCTATGGCCAGCAACTCCCCAATACCAGGACACATCATGCCCGAACCCCCACCCATTGAATTCGAAGGTAGTCCTGAATGGGAGGTAGCTGAACTACTTGACTCACGCTGTAGCCACTGACAAGTACAGTATCTAGTATGTTGGGAAGGATATGATGAGCCAACATGGCAACCACATTATGACCTGGAGAATGCTGCAGATCAGATCAAGGAATTTCATGATAAGTTTCTATTCAAGGCAAGACCAGTGCTTTGCAGGAGCTCAGCCATGAGAGGGGATAGTATTATGGTCTATAGTCAACAATGAGGGAAAACAGCTTGTGATTAGAATATTTTGCATTATTTAGACATTCTGTTAGGTGAGGTTTACCATATAGTACTTAATAGAGGTGATATGAGTCAGCTGTTATTACATAGGGTTTACGTCTGTGTTTGCTGAGTATATAACTAGTGATGTAGGAAAAAGGTTATAGCCCTCAAGGTAGGTTTTGTTGGTTAATTTGCACACTTGTATTTGTAGCAAGTCTTCTTTCCCTTAAAAGGCTACTGAGGCTCCTTCTCTTTTGTTTTCCTTTATTTTCTTCTTTTCTCTTTAGTTTGTATCTTTTGTATTCTAGCCATTCAAAGATATCTGCTTTCCCACCTATCTCCTCAGTTCCAGTCCTTGTCCCGATACATGTCATCCACCTCATCCTCAACCTCGTCCACCATGTCAGTCCTCGATCTCTGTTCTTATTCTCAGCCCTTGTCTTCAATCCTCATTCTTATCCATTACCTCTATCTCCCATCTATCCTACTCGATATCCTTTAGCTATTCATTGGCCCCGCCCTCCCCATTACACTTAACTGATCAAGTATTAATTTATCTACCAACCTTTCCTGGCCTGCCAGGAATCTGGGAGGGGGAAGTGGGAGAATGTGAGAAGGTGATGTAGTGAGTGGAGGTGTGTTTAGTGGAGAAGGAGAAATGATGCACTTGTAGGTTTCTTTCACTTGTCCTTCTTGCTCTGCTTTTCCTTCTTAGGGTCTCTTGGGAAGTAACTTGCTCCTTGCTTGTCAGATTTGTGTATTTCGCATTTACCATCATAGCATACTGTCTAGGTGGTTGCCACATATGCTGCTTTCTTCTTGAACAACTTGGGGAGATTAACTTTATCTTCCTAGGAGTTGCCTTTGGTGATAGAACTATCAGTGCTGACCTCGCTCTCAGGAGGGCTTTGATTGCTGCCCTTTTGTTTCTCTGATTGAGAGACTGCATTTGTTTGCATAGTATCTAATATATAGTCAGGGCTTGCTCTAAGTATTGAGTTTTGGGTAGTGAGGGTTGCAGAGTGGTGGCTTTCTACTAAAGAGTACATTTTGCTATCAGATTCTAGGCTGTAGGATGCCAAGGAGGTGTAATTAGTTCAGATTTCTGATAATCTAGTGTCTGGAATGATCTGGGTATCATGATTTTCAGAGGTGAGATCCTGGAGGATTATATCATAAGCTGAAGACCCATCATCATGAATTCTTGATAGGTAGTGTGCTAAGAAATTCTTTGTTCCTGGCATAAACTGAATGGAAAAATAGAAGTGGCTAAGGTGCATAAGCCACCTTTGCTACCGGTTGCTTAGATTCTTTTGGGTCATAATGTTAGTTAGACTCTCCTGGTCAGTAACTATGGTGAATTTGGTGTGTAACAACAGGTGTGCAAAGGCTTCCACAGCCTCAACGGTTGCAAGAGCCTCCTGTTGGTGTATTGAATAATTGCTTTGAGAGGTTGTCAATTTTTGGCTATAGAAGGCTGCCAGTCTAACCTCTTCTCTGGTTGTTCCTTGTCCTACCCATGCACCTATTCTGGTAGATGATGTATCAGTAAAGAGCCATATCATCTCTAGTTTGGAATAATTGATAGGTTGCAAAACCTGGTGTTCTTCTGCAGCTTTTGTAACTGCTTGGAATGCAGCTTCCTGCAGGTCAGTCCAAAGCCATTCCATATCACAGGTAATTGCTATTAGTGAGGCAGTAATGGTGGCAATATGAGATAGAAACTGTGTGATATAATTAACTATTCTATTAAATTATTGGAGTTCCTTCTTGTTCTTCAGTCTGGTCCAGTCCTTACTAGTACTTATTTTTTCCAGTGCTGCTTGTATACTATCATCATCAATTATATGGCCCAATATATCTAGCTTCATTGCAAAGATGATGCTCTTCATTGGATTTGCATACAGCTTGACCTATTCTAGCTTCCTGCATACTGTCTTAATATGTTCCACATAGTCCTGGTATGTTTCGCTGAATATGAGGATATCATCAATGTAGACCCAAATGAAAACGCCTAACTCATCTGCAAAGGTATCTTCCATTACCCTCATAAAAGTGGCTGGGGCATTTGTATCTCCTTGAAGTATTACTCTGCATGTGAATGCCCCAAAAGGTATCTTGATTGTGTTGTATTTCTTATCATCTGGGTTTACTCTGGTGTGAAAATAGGCATCGCTGAGGTCTATTTTGCTCCTATATTTTACTCTGCCAACAACATTGAGTATTACCTGTTGGTTTGGTATTGGTGAATGGTCCTTAATTGTATTTAGATTCCTTTGCTGCAGATCTGCTAGTGGTCTTATGTTGCCATTTGGTTTACCTTACACAAATATGCTTGATCCACCATGTGCTTCTGCTCTGTAAATAACTCCTGCTTTCTGTTACTTCTTGATCCATACTTTGAATAGTGGTCGGAGCTTTTGCAGTGTCTTGTAGTTTGGCATCTTTAGATAAAGGGTGGAATCCTTTAAGCAGATCCAGTAGTCTATATTCCATCTTGGTGGCATAGTGGTAGACATTTCCTTGTCAAATACATTAGGGAATATTGCCAGGAAATCCAGTGCTTTCTCTGCCTTTGCCGTCATTGATCTTGGCTGAGTAGACTGTCCATTACAGTTTACTTATACATTTTGGTCAGGAAAGTATAGACTATTTTGTCTATAGTTTATCATAGCTCTAAGTTTAACAAAGTTATCCATGCTTAGTAGGATATCGTAATCCGAAACTGGGGTGACCATCATCATGATTTTTGGCATCTTTATCTTCCCTATCTGAATACTGATAGAACTATTATAGTTACTGCTTGATCTCGATCCCTTAACTGCTATTTTTATAGTAACTAGGTACGTCCAGGGCTGGTAAGGGATGTTATGTGTGGTAACAAATTGGTTGCTTATCAAGCTTCCACTGATGGTTCCTGTATTTGCAAGTACTCTTGCTTGTTTGCCATTGACTAGCATATTGAATTCAAGGGCTTAGAAGGGTGTGCCAAGGTCATCAGGTACCCTAACAATTGTTTTATAGGTCCTTATGCTGTCTTGTCTATCTACCTCTTGAGTTGTGTCACTCTCAAACTCATATTCCTTCTCACTGCTGTCAGTATCCTCTTCTGTGATCCTGATATAGTTTGTTTTGACTTCTTTCTTAGTCTATTTATTTGCCATATGCCTGCTTTCTCTACAGTAGAAGCAAGCTCCTTCTTTCTTCCATTGATCTATTTCCTTCTTGCTAGGTTTCTTGTTCTTTGCATAGGTTGTCTTCTTCACTAGTACCTTGCGTTTTCCTTTTGCTTTGCTGCTTGCTGCTTGGACAGGCTGATATTCTTTCTTTGATTTGTTTGACTTGTTGGTAGAGGAGCTACTGCAGCTCTGATAGGCTTCTGTTTTGTACATAGTAGCATTGTATTGTTCTGCAAGCTGTACAATCTAGTTCCAGGTGTCTGTCTTCCTAATCTGGGGTTTAACATTTGTTCTGAGATAAGAATCCATAGCTTCTAGGAACTGTTGTCTTTGTGTGTAGTCTGAGATGGATTCTCTGGGAAGGGTTACTCTTAAGTCTTCTAGTTTCACAGCAATCTTCGATATCCTTACTGGTTTACTTCAAGATATTTGCAATACCTTCTGCCATTCCTAGTATAGGTCATCTGTATTGGTAGATGCTTTAAAGGGTTATTTGAATCAGTTTGGGAAGGTCTCTAAGGTGGGTGTATTCTCATATTCATCAAGTAGTATCATATATGTATTGTGTACTCGTTTTTCAGTATAGGCTTTATAGTAATCAACCACATCTTTGGTATTGTCATTGATATCATACTTTGAGAGGTACTTCTTTACTTCACTGAGCTACCTCTTGAGTCCATTAGGTTTCAGGTCATCTTTTTCTCCACTGAACTTTGATAGTTGAGGGAGTTTAATTTTTGGCCTTTGAGCTGCATCGCCAGCTCTTTGTGCTGTGTCACTCATTCCTGCTCCTCCTGGTGGTGATGCTGGGTCTTCTGGGGGGCTTGAACATTGTGGCTGTTTACCCTTCCCTTGGGGTACTTCAGTTTTTGCTGGTTTCACTGGGGATTCTGGGAATGCCCCTGGGGGTGGTGTTCACTCTCTGGATGCTGACTGACTGACTGCTTTGCTTGCTGCCTGAAATTGAACTCTGCTTCTGAGGACAGTCTCCAATAGACTTCTAGTTCTGTATCTGGTTTCTGAGCTGTGGTGTCTTGCTGCTTGTTGGAGGATCTGTTCTATAGTGAGGTCCTCCTCTAGGTCAGAATCAAGGTCTCCCAGTTGTACAGCAATTTCAGCTTGTGCTGAGGTTTCAGTTTCTGAGTCTGAGTTGCTATCTGTTGCCAAAGGATTCTGAGGAAACCCTAGCCTGTGAGGTAGTCTAAATATCCTTCCAGACTAGGTCCTTCAATGACTGCTTTATTCAGAAATTGTGAATGAAGCACCTGAGCCAGGAGTGTCTGTCCCTGCTGCTCCTACTTTTAACTAGTTATCAAGATATGGGAAGGGTGATTAATCCTACCTGGTATTCTTATCCTGAGAACTTGTGAGTCCCTGCAGAGGATTAACTTACCTGCTGAGGCAAAAAAAATGTAACAGGTAGTAACCTATATGAACTAATACAATAAGGATTGGCAGTTGTCCAAATAGTATTTGATTCCTATGGGAGAATAGAGAGGGAAAGACAAGAAGGTCTTAGAAGAATCAAGGGGGAAAGGGAACAAGAGGAGTGCCATTCAATCAAGTATATTTCTTATCAAGCTTCTCTCTGAAGTTTGGCAGTTCCTGCTAGTCAGGAAGCCTGTCTTAAATACATGATTTCCTCCACCCAAGGTAAAGGTTCATGAAAACCCACAACTACTGTCATTACCAGTAAGTGCACTCTACCAGAATCCTGTGATCCTACCGAAATCCTGAAATCCCAAGGTAATCCTTCACCTAAGCCTTATCTCTACTACCAGTATACATGACCATTCCTTCCCTTGAAATCCTGAGGGCACACCCTTGCTAGTACAAAAGCATAACTAAACAAACATAACAAGTTACTGGAATCTTAATGATACTGGTAGTGAAACCCTCAATCAATCAATTAACATAAGCAATAAACAAATGAAATAATATAACAAAGGAAAACATAAGCATAACCAATATACAGTTGCTAGAACATGTACACATGTTATATCTGGAAGCCTATTAGGAACAGTCTTCAGAAGCAGAGTTCCATCTCAGGCAGCAAGCCACGCAGTAAGTCAGTCAGTATCCAGGGAGTGAATAACACCCTCAAGAGTATTGGTGAAATCACCAGCCAAATTAGCTAAACCTGAAATACCCCAAGGCAAAGGCAAATAACCGGAAGGTTCACAACTATGGGAAGACTCAGCATGACCACAAAGAAGAACAGGAAGGAGTGATGTATTACAAAGGCCTACAGGCAATGCAGCAAAAAGGCTAAAAATCAAACTCCCTCAACTATTGAAGTTTGGTGTGGAAGGAGAGGACATAAAACCCAATGGACTCAAGAAGTGCCTTGGAGAAGTAAAGAAGTACCTCTCAAAGCATAACATCAATGATGACACAGAAGATGTAATTGACTACTATGGAGCCTATACTGAAAAATGAGCACAAAATGTATACATAATACTACTCAATGAGTATGAACATACACCAAATCTTGAGACCTTTTGAAACTGATTCAAACAGCTCTTTGAAGTATCTATCAATACTAATGACCTAGACCAGAAGTGGCAGAAGGTATTGCAAACTATTGGAGGTAAACCAGTAAGGATATCAAAGATTACTAGAGAACTGCAAGACTTAAGAGTTACCCTCTCAAGAGAATCCATCTCAGATTATATACAAAAGCAGCAGTTCCAAGATGCAATGGACTCTCATCTTACAACCCCAAATCAGAGAAACAGATACCTGGAACAAGATAGTATAGATTGCAGAAAGATACGATGCTACTATGTACAGAACTGGAGTATATAGTAGCAGTAGTAGCTCCTCTACCAACAAGTCAAACAAACAAAAGAAAGATCACTATTACAAACCCAGCATGGTTGGTAATGGTTTCACATGACATACGATTATATGTCATAGTATTTTATTTGTTATGGTTTTTGCACATGACTCAGTTGAGTCATATGATGGTATGTTTTTGCATTATGACTCACATATGAGTCATAAGGTCTCACATGATTCACGGTTGTAAATCATAGTTACTTATGTTTGAATTTGATTGGTATGTTGAGCATTGACTCATAGGAGTGCCTATGAGTCATGAGGATTAAGAGGCATGACTTCGTTTATATGAGTCATGAGGTTTTGCCCATGACCCCTTTAAGGTCATGAGACTTTTGCGCATGACCAAGTATGGTCATGAGGTTATATGTTACGTGAGTGTATGAGTCACAGTTGTGATTCATTTGATTTGTAAGCGGGTTGCTGGAAGAACTATATAAGGAGGTCAATAGGACCTGATAGTTAGTTCTTCACGCAATCACCTAAGTTATTTTCTATCTTATAAGTTATCAATGAAACACATTTACGCTCTTTACTACAAAGGACAACAAAGATGAAGAGGAAACAGAATCAATACTAGTTAGTACTACAAAGACTTAGTATTGGCAATGGTCAATATCTAAGAAGTAGTGCAAGATAACAAGTATTAAGAATTCTAGAAGGAAAGAGAATACAACAAAAGATAGGTGAGTGTCATCTCTAAGAAAAAGCTAACGATAGGCTCATTGCCTGTTACGAGATATAAGAAAGGAGAGATCATATAGCCAATTGTAACATTTGGTTGTGTCCACAAGCAACACCCGATGACAACACGGATTTTGAATATGAAGACCATTCCTTAGAACTCCCAGAGGTTGCACAAGAACTTGCAAGAACAGCCTCCCAAAGAGGGAGAACACCAAGTCCAGTTACATCAGAAGAAAGGTCACAAGACAGCGAATCTTCAAGCGAGGAAGAAGAAAGACCAGAAAGAATGTCAGGCCAAGGACAAGCAGCAGGACAGGCTGCAATCCCACCACCAGCAGGAGAAGAACCACTTGGACAACTAGTCCAGATACTACAAGCCATGAACATTCCGAAACCGAAGGTCAAACCACCAAGCACCTACACGGGTGATAGAAAAGAACTCAGGAACTGGCTAGCGGAATTGCAAATCTACTTCCAAGCAGTAGGATGGGCAGAAGAACACAATGAAGAAAAAATCACCTATGTATCCAGTTTACTAAGAAAAGAGGCAAGCTCATGGCTCACACTCTATACAGAAGGAATAAGAACCAAACCCTGGAACAACTGGGAAGAATTCAAGGAAGCGATCAAAAACCAATTTGGGGAAATTGATCCAAGGGGAACAGCAAGAATACAACTCAAAAATATGGCCCAAGGAACTCAGACTATGACAGAATACTGGAACAAGTTCAAACTGGCCCTGACAGAAGCAGAATTGGACGACACAACAGTAGGAGAATAGCTATCCGCAGGAATGAACACAAAATTGCAAGAAGAATTTGATCACTATGACCAAACAATCACGGCAGCAGACCAATTAGCAGTATGGGCTATGAACAAAGAAATTCGACTAGCCATACTCAAACATCCATGCCAGGCAAAAAAAGTTAAGACAGAGACATACGGCACCCCAAGAAACCAAGATGGCACCTTTAAAATGACACCCAAGGAAATCCTGCAAGGGGACCCTATGGATTTAGATGCCACAAACCAGAGGAAATATCAAAGGCTGCCCCAGGACGAATGGAAAAAATGCACAAAAGAAGGATTGTGCTACCAGTGCGGAAGGAAGGGTCATCTAGGAAAGAACTGTCGGGTCAAGAAAACCAGCAGTAAAGGACCAAAGATCCGAGAACTAGATGTGGAAAAGGAGGAAAAAGAGGGTTCAAATGAAGAAAGTCCCCAAGAATAGATGGTCATGGGGACAACCAAAAGAAACCCATCAAAAAAACGCAGGACGTCCCTAGGAAAGGATGGGTCAGGGGACGACAAAATGAAAAACATCAAGATCGCACACCTCAATACCGCAATAACCAACAAACAACTAAGAAACCTCGAATCAGACCACATCATGGTCAAAGTACAACTCCACAGCAAGCAACAAAAAATCTCGACAAATGCAATGATTGACTCAGGGGCAATAGAAGATTTCATAGATCACAAATTCACTATAAACCATCAGTTACCTTTGACGAAAATCGAAAAACCAAGAGATATATACATGGTGGATGGAACTGTATCAGATGCAGGACCAATTACCCATGTTATGGAAATTCCTATGGACATTGGAAGGCACAAAGAGAAAGTAACTTTCCTAGTGGCTAACCTTGTCAAGCATGAAGTCATCCTTGGCATGACATGGTTAAAGGACCACAACCCAAGGATCGATTGGAGAAATGAAGAGATCACCTTCGATAGTAACAGGTGTAAGGCAGTATGCCTTGATGCTTCCCCAATGGTATATGCTGTACCAGAAAAGGAAGCAATTTAGGAGAATCTGAAGAGTCGGATTCTAAGGATCAGCAGTAAGGAGGGACCAAACTATGAAGTCATGGTCAAAAGGCTGAGAGAAGACGCGAAGATACCTATTAAAGGCTCACGAAAGGCTGCAGGTAGTGATCTGTTCAGCATAGAAGAAGCAACAATCCTAGCAAGAGGACAGAGGCTCCTTGGAACAGGAATTTCAATGGGACTTCCGGAGAACACCTATGCCCGCATCGCATCCAGAAGTGGTTTGGCAAGCAAAAATGGCATTACCATTAATGCTGGAGTCATAGACACAGACTATGCGGGGGAAATTCAGGTCCTATTGGTAAACCTGTCAGAAGTGAATTATGAGGTTCACAAAGGAGACAAGATCACGCAGATAATTATTGAGAAAGTGGTCTCGCCGCCTGTCAAGGAAGTATAACAACTTCAACCTACAGAAAGAGGCAACCTAGGATTCGGTAGTACAGATCACCAAAAGAAAAAGGCGTCAATAGTTTTTATCTCAGCACAAGCATTCTGCAGAATGCACAAAAAAGGAGAAACCACTGGAATCCTAAAATGGGATGATGCAAGACTCACACTAGCGGCTACAACAATCAGTAGGGAGCTAGCCTTGCAACAGAAAGGATAAGGCAGAAAAGAAACATTAAGACAAATAGTGCCTAAAGAGTATCATAACTTCTTAGACATATTTGAAGAAAAAGAAAGGACTAAACTACCGCCGCATCGAGCAGCAGACCACAAGATAGAAATGGAAGCACCGCCATCATTCATGAAACTCTACCACCTAAGAGGGGAAGAACTTAAGGAACTTAGAGAATACTTGGAAAAGAACCTGGAAAGACGATAGATAAGACCTTCGTCTTCATCAGCAGGAGCACCCATACTCTTTGTTAAGAAAAAAGATGGGGGCTTAAGGCTCTGTGTGGACTACAGAGGCCTAAACGCAGTTTCAAAAAAGGACTGATATCCGTTACCATTGATAAGTGAAGCCTTGGATCGACTGCAAATGGCGAAATATTTCACAAAACTTGACATCAAGGATGCATATCAACATATATGGATTGCCAAAGGAGATGAATGGAAAACAGCATTCAGAACACGATATGGACAATATGAATATATGGTCATGCCATTCGGATTAGCCAATGCACCAGCAACCTTCCAGAGGTGGGTCAATAATACACTCAGCAAATACCTAGATGTCTACTGCATAGCATATTTGGATGACCTCCTGGTATATTTGGATACCATAGAACAACACCGAAATGACATGGCTATGATACTAGCAAAACTCAAAGAAATTGGAGTTCGTCTAAAACCCACGAAATGTGAGTTTCACAAGGAAGAAACTGAATATCTGGGATTCATCATCAACTCTGAAGGAGTAACAATGGACCCTACCACAACAGATGCCATACAAGTATGGACAACGCCAGAAAGAGTGAAAGACATACAAAGCTTTATGGGGTTCTGCAACTTCTACAGACAGTTCATAGAAGGATTCAGCAGGATAGCAAACCCACTATACAACAGAACAAAGGAAAATCAGAAGTGGGAATAGGGAGAGCAAGAGCAAAAGGCCTTCAAAGGTCTTAAGGAAAGACTTACCACAACCCCAATACTAAGACACCTCGATCCAGAGGCACCTATAATGATTGAAACTGATGCACCTAATTATGTCTGTTCCGGAATAATATCGCAACAAGATAAGGAAGGACTGTGGAAACCAATAGCCTACCGGTCAAAAACAATGACTAAGTCAGAATGCAACTAAGACATACACAACAAAGAACTCCTTGCAATCATGCAAGCTCTAAAAGAATGGAGGAAATATGCACAAGGAAGCCCTCATATAGTCAAGATCCTCACGGACCACAAGAACCTTGTCCCATTCACAACTACCAAAACCCTGAATAGAAGACAAATAAGATGGAGCGAAGAGCTAAGTCAATACCATATCAAGATCGAATATCGACCAGGCAAGGAAGGGGCAAAACTGGATGCCCTTACAAGAAGAACAAATGACATACCAACGGAAGGAGACGATCGCATTATGCAAAAATAAAGGATTCTGTTACCAAAGGAACAATTCTTTGTAGATGAAGGATATGCCTCAGGCTCAGAAGAAATCAATACTATGGAATTATGGAGAATAGAAGACCAAGGAACCGAAAAGAATTTCAAAGAAAAGACATCACAGGATGTGTTGCTCCAAGATATTCGAAAAGCCATAGAAAGGAAGGATAAAGAATACCCGAAAGTGGCACTAGGATCATGCAACTGGAAGGAAGGATACATATGTTATGAAGGAAAAATCTAGTTACCAGAAGATGAACCAATAAGAACCGAAGCGATAAGAAGGAATCATGACACACTACAAAATGGACATGGAGGAACAGCCAAAACATTTGAATTAACACAATGGACATACTACTGGCCAGGCATGTGCCAAGACATTAAGCGATATGTCAAAAACTGTGACATGTGTCAATGAATAAAACCAAGTCGCCATGCACCCTACAGTCTACTGCAACCATTACAGACACTGGAAAAACGATGGAAATCCATCAGCATGGATTCCATCACAGATTTGCCACTATCAAGTGACTATGACACTATATGGGTTGTGGTAGACTGCCTAACAAAGATGGCTCATTTCATACCCTGTCGAAAGGATATGAAGACCAAACAGTTTACACAGCTATTTATGAAAAACGTCTTCAAATTACATGGATTACCAAAAGATATCATCAGCAATAGAGGATCAATATTCACAGCGGACCTATGGAAAAAAATGACCAAAGGATTGGACATCACTAGGAAGATAAGCATAGCATTCCACCCCCAAACGGATGGTCAGACAGAGTGAATGAATGCCTCACTGGAACAATTCCCAAGGGCATATGGGGAATACTCCCAACAAGATTGGGAAGAATGGCTATCATTTGCAGAGTTTGCATACAACAATACGAGACAAGCCGTCATTAAAACAACACCCTTCTATGCAAACTATGGACATCACCCCGTCAATGAACCTATGGGATATGCAGGTTTACCAGGAATATTGGAAAAAGAGGATATCAGTCAACTACATGGACTCATCCAGACAGAAATAAGAATGGCACAAGACAAAATGAGGGAAAGCAACGATCACCACAGAAAACCCGATCCAAGACAAGAATCAGGAGACAAAGTCTGGTTAATTACAAAGGACATTCATACAATGAGACCATCGAAGAAACTGGATTATCGGAAAATTGGACCATACAAAATTATTGAAAAAATTACAGAAAAAGCTTAACAGCTAGACCTCTTGGCCTCAATGAAAACGAAACATCCAGTCTTCCACATCAGCAAACTCGAACTCTACTCAGACAATCGTCTACCCTCACAAAAGAAACTTCCCCCCCCTCCTATCGAGATAGAAGGAGAAGGCGAATATGAACTTGATCAGATTATCGATTCAAGACTACATTACGGAAAGCTACAATACCGAGCCAAGTGGACTGGCTACCCTGCACAGCATGATCGAGAGTGGTACCCAGCAACCAACTTCGCTAATGCCCAAAATGCAGTCTCCATCTTCCATCAATGATACCCTAACAAGCCAAGCGTCAGAAACTGAAGATTAGGGCAAGATATACTATGAGGACATGAAAACGGAGTATGTGGCATATCATTTTACAGCATGCATAGACGAAGAGTGCCCAATCAACAAAGATGCAAAAGAAAGATATGATCTCTGGCCCATGGCCAGAACAGAGGTTGCCAGTTCAAACGATTCCGGCAATGCCAACAGCTGGGAAAAAAGTTGGGAAACATTCCCCCCGTTCACACCAAAAGAACCAATCCCCGACCGACCAAAGCACGAGAAAATAACAGCAAGAAATTGTATGCGAACCCACTGTTCCTTTCATGGGAAAGGTACCAAAAAAGTAAAGTGGGGAGAGAACCAAGTTTCAGGGATGAAACTGGAGGAAAATGAGGGGGATAAAAAGTTCATATCAAAGGAAGACCTACGAAAAGAGGTCAAACGACTGGAAGGTACCATCGAACGACTAAGAGAAGAGGAAAAAGGCCTAAGACTCAGTAATAAGGCCTTGAATAGGGAACTAGCTAGAGAAAGATACGCTAGAAAAGAGATGGAAAAAAGGATCTGGGGAATTGCTCATGATATGAGCAGATTGAAAGAGAAGGTAGATCGAGACATATACTATGAAAGGTATAGTCATAGATCCTCAAGGGACTGAGGATTTTAGAGAGAGGGGAGCTAGTATTACAAACTCAGCATGGTTTGTAATGGTTTCACATGATATACGATTATATGTCATAGTATTTTATTTGTTATGGTTTTTGCACATGACTGAGTTGAGTCATATGATGGTATGTTTTTGCATTATGACTCACATACGAGTCATAAGGTCTCACATGATTCACGGTTGTAAATCATAGTTACTTATGTTTGAATTTGATTGGTATGTTGAGCATTGACTCATAGGAGTGCCTATGAGTCATGAGGATTAAGAGGCATGACTTCATTTATACAAGTCATGAGGTTTTGCACATGCCCCCTTTAAGGTCATGAGACTTTTACGCATGACCAAGTATGGTCATGAGGTTATATGTTACGCGAGTGTATGAGTCACAGTTGTGATTCATTTGATTTGTAAGTGGGTTGCTGGAAGAACTATATAAGGAGGTCAATAGGACCTGATAGTTAGTTCTTCACGCAACCACCTAAGTTATTTCCTATCTTATAAGTTATCAATAAAACACATTTACACTCTTTACTACAAAGGACAACAAAGATGAAGAGGAAACAGAATCAATACTAGTTAGCACTACAAAGACTTAGTATTGGCAATGGTCAATATCTAAGAAGTAGTGCAAGATAACAAGTATTAAGAATTCTCAAAGGAAAGAGAATACAACAAAAGATAGGTGAGTGTTATCTCTAAGGAAAAGCTAACGATAGGCTCGTTGCCTGTTGTGAGATATAAGACAGGAGAGATTATATAGCCGATCGTAACAATCACCAACTCATACAAGCATTGAGTGATAAGGTAACAGGAACAGGCAAGACACCAGTGAAGAAAACAACCTATACAAAGAACAAGAAACTTAGCAAGAAGGAAATACCATTGGATTGAAGGAAGAAAGATGGACCTTGCTTTCACTGTGGTGAAAGTGGATATATAGCAAATGACTGCCCTAAGAAAGAAGTTAAAACCAACTATGTCAGGATCACAGATGATGATACTGACAGCAGTGATGAGCAATATGAGTTAGAGAGTGACTCAGCACAAGAGATAGATAGCCAAGACACTATAAGGACCTATAAACCAACTGTTGGGGTACCTAACAACCTTGGCATACCCTTTGAAACCCCTGAATTCAATCTACGGGTAAATAGCAAACAGGCAAGAGTCATAGTAGATACAGAAACCATCAGCAGATGCTTGATAAGCTACCAATTTGTCACTAAACAAAACATACCTTACCAGTTCTATGAGTACTCAGTCACTCTAAAAATGGTAGTTAAAGGATCGCAATCAAGTAGTAACTATAATAGTACTGTCAATATTCAGATATGAGGGAAGATAAAGATACCAAAAGTTGAGATGATGGTCATCTTAGTTTTAGATTACCATATCCTACTGAGTATGGATGACCTTATCAAGCTCAAAGCTATGATATACTGCAGAAAAAAATTGTTTATTCTCCCCTAACTACAAAGTAAGAGTGAACTGCAATGCACAGTTTACCCAGCTAAAGTCAGTGATAGCAAAAGCAGAAAAAGCACCAGATTTTCTGATAATGTTCTCCAAGGTATTTGTCAAGGAAGTACCTACCACAATGCTACCAAGAAGGCACATAGACTACAGGAGCTGCTTAAAGGATTCCATCCTTTACCTAAAAATGCCAAACTATAAAATACTGGAAAAGCTCCTACTGCTATTCAAAGGATAGATCATGAAGCAACACAAGGAAGGAGTTATTTATAGAGTAGAAGCACCTAGTAGGTCAAGCATGTTTGTATAAGGCAAACAAAATAGTGGGATAAGACTACTGGCACATCTATAGCAAAGAAATCTAAACCCAATTGAGGACTACTCACCAATACTCAACTAACAGGTAATACTCAATACTGTTGGCAGAGTGAAATATAGAAGTAAGATAGACCTCAGTGATGCCTATTTTCAGACCAGCATTCACCTAGATGATGAACAGTACAATACAATCAAGACACCCTTTAGAATATTTGTATGTAGGATAATGCTGCAGGGAGATCCAAATACCCCAACTATATTTATGAGGGTTATAGAAGATATCATCTCAGATGAATTAGGTATTTTCGTTCAGGTTATATTGATGATATTCTCATATTCAACAAAGCATACCAGGACTATGTGGAGCATATTAAAACAGTTTGCAGGAAGTTAAAACAGGTAAAGCTATATGCAAACCTGAAATAGAGTATCTTCTTTGCAAATAAGCTGGAGATATTGGGCTAGATAATTGATGATAATGGTATACACTCAGCACCAGAAAAGATAAAGACAGTTAGGGACTGAACTAGATCAAAAAATAAGAAAGGACTTCAATGGTTTAATAGGATGGTTAATTATATCTCATAGTTCCTACCCTACATCACCACTATTACCACTCCACTCACAGCACTTACTCGTGATGTGGAATGGCATTAGACTGACATGCTGGAAGCTGCATTTCTAGCAGTTAAAAAGGTTGCAGAAAAATATTAGGTCTTGCGACCACTAAACCTTTCCAAACCAGAGATGATATGACTGTTTACTGACACATTTCCTACCAGAACAGTTGCATCAGTAGGATAAGGAGCAACCAGAGAAGAGGCCAGACCAGTAGCCTTCCATAGCTGAAAGTTGACACCCTCCCAAAGCAATTATCCTACATCCCAACAGGAGTCTCTTGCATTCATTGAGGCTGTAGAAGCCTTTGCACACCTATTGTCATATACCAAATTCACTACAGTTACCAACCATGAGATTCTAACTAAACTAATGACCCAAAAGAATTTAAGTGACTGGCAGCAAAGGTGACTAATGCATCTTAGTTGCTTTGAATTTCTATCCAGTATATGCTAGGAGCAAAGAATTTCTTAGCAGACAACCTATCAAGAATTCATGAAGATGGGTTTTCCGCTTATAATATAATCCTTCAAGATCCCACCTCTGAAAATCATGATATCCCAATCACCACAGACACTAAAGTATCAGGATTCTGAACCAATTACACCTCCTCAGTATCTGGCAGCTCAGAATCAGATAGTGATATGTACTCTTCAGCAGAAAGCTAGCACTCTCCAACCCTTACCACCCAAAACTCAATAATCAGAGCAAGCTCTCACTATATATTAAATACTATTCAAGCAAATACAGTCACTCAATCCCAGAAATGAAAAGACAGTAACTAAAGCCCTCCCAAGAGTGAGGTCAGCACTGGCACTGATAGTTCTATTATCAAAGGCAACTCCTGAGGAGATGAAGTGACACTCCCCAAGCTATCTAAGAAGAAAGTAGTATATGTAGCAACTGCCTAGATGGTATGCTATGATGATGAATGCAAAATACACAAGTCTGACAAGGAAAAAGCGAGCTACTTTCCTTGGGATTCTAAGAAGTGAAAGTAGAGAAAGAAGGGAAAGAAAACTACAGCTATAATCATTTCCTCCTCACCACTGAATAGCCCTCCACTCACTACATAGCCCTCTCCACCTCTTCTTCCTTCCACTCTAGAATTTATAGCAGACCAGGAAAGGCTAGTAGACAAACTAATACTTAATTAGTTATCGAATACCTCCTCAGCATTATTGGATGCAGCCTTTCCTTAAGTCTTTTCCAGCAGTACTCCATTGGATTGAGATCAGGTAAACAAGTAGGCCATTGCATAATCTGTATATTGTTTTCCTCAAACCAAGTCATTGTATCCCTTATAGTATGTATTTTCACATTATTCTACAGAAAAATAGGATCTCTAATTGTATTCTCAACTTCCTGCAATGCATCTATAAGCCATCCTCCAAAACTTGAATATACTAGACCCATCTACTGATAAAACATTCAAAATTAGTAATGAAACTACCTTTATTTCACCACCAAAAGCAAGCTTAGACTATCTACTTGATACAAGGTACTCTGGTAACTCCTTAACTATATTCCTTTTCTCACTTTTCATCAGGAGTTCTGAAGACCCAAATACAGCTGGGATCCTAAGACTTTTCAACTGAACATTCATTACTAAAGATAATATCTTCTGAATCATCTTTTGCCCAACTCTTATACTCCTTTGCCTAGGCAAGCCTCTAGGAAACATGCATTTCACTTAGGAGGGCTCACCTTTTTGTTCTCTATTTTTTAATATGGACAAGAGCAAGACTATGCTTCAATGTCCTTATTGAAACTTAAGGAGCAATTCTATTGCATAATTCAGACAGTAGTAGTTGTCAATTATCACTTGAGGCCCTGCCAGTCAGTACTGGTTGTAGTCATCAATTTTTCGGAGCCTGCTGGTGGAGGTAAGGTTTTTGCTAGTACCTCTCATTTCACAGAACTTGGAAAAGTTTTTAATATTGGGTAGGGGATAGTCAAGTTGCTTAGTAATAGAGGAAAAAGAATCTTTTTTGAATCTTAGTGCAATTATTTGTCACTTCTCAATATCCAATAAAAGGCAACTCTTCTGAGAAGATATTATTATTGAATTTACGGGTTAGTGAAGATGTCAAGTTGAGTACATTATCATGGAGCAATTGCTGAACAGTCAGAGTTTGTTGTCCTAGTACTTTAGATAGTCAAGAATTGATATATAGTAATTGAGGGTAGTATTGATGCAAAGTAATCAGGTTCTAAATATGCTAGGACAGTAGTAATAGAAACACAGTAAACCACCTCCAACAGCATCTAAAACATTGCTACCTCCTAACACAGATATCATACTCCTTACTGAAATAAATATTTAGAACAGAGAGTACCATAATGTAAACATAAAACTAGTATAATATCAATTGAGTAAATATCGAATAAACAAGGTCCCTCCAAGAATTAACTTACTAGAGCAATTTAATTTACTAGGGATCTAGTAACACATTTAAGTATTTATTAAAAAAGAAAAAAAGCTGCAGATAACAGCCATCTATTGCGATACTAGCTCTTGAGTACAAAAAGTTCATGTTTTGCATGTGTATAGTGTGCAGATCTTATACATCCTAGATACAAAGTTAGAGTCAGAGGTCTATAAATCATGCACAATGAGTATATGGATAGCAAACTGGTACTACTCACAAGTTACAATAAAAGTTACAAGATATCTTGTACTGACAGGTCTCATAGTAATAAGATCATAATATTAGTCAATTTCTAGATTGCTTAGTGTGCTAATGTAATGGGGTTACCATAAGGGAAGATAGATCACTGGTTCACAACTGTATGAAGTGACTCACAGATCAAAAAGAATTAATCAATAGTAGATTAAGATTAAAACCATAAAACCTAATATCATTAAGCTATAGCTTGACTCAGTAAGTTTCTCAAGAGGTAGTTGATTGCTAGAATAGAGTGGGACTCACATATAGTTTATGTAGAATATCATATACCACCAGTTCCTACCCATTACTATCCCAACTAATTTTGAGTACAACTGTCTTCCATGGGGTGACTGACACATACCACTAAGGACATTATCCTTTTATAGATGACAGCCTACTATGGCTTAAATCTCCTACCAACATAAAGTATTTCAAGTGCTGTATCCCTAATACAACTATAGAAGATAAAAACTCTTCATATTGTTGACATGCTAGTAGTGAACGATCATATAACTGAGAAGACATACCACTAACAAACTTGCATACTCATATGCATTTCATCTACACACGCATTTAGTAGACATGGCTTTTATGATTGAGCTGAACTTTCTACTTCATTTTAACCAAGTCTTTGCTTGATAGGAAAGTTGACTTCACTTGCCTGGTGGGGTATGTTAGCAATGAGCTAGATGGGTAATACCTCTAGTCTACTCTCCAAAAGCACCCCTACTGTGATAAGAATCATGCTTTTAGAGTTCTCTAACAACCCCAATAGTCTTAAAGTGATCAGGCACAAGTTGTGTCAAAGTACATGTACTTGCCTGAAGATACCTCAACATCTTGCAGGCCACCCTGGGACTACCTTGGAAACCCTGAACTACCTCTTTGGTATTACCTTAGTAACTCCTTCAGTTCTTGTCCATTTTGCATGAATCCACTATAAGAAGATAGCCCTTATCCTGGAGCATACCCTATATCCTCTCATATAATCTATAGACAGCAAGAGGTCTGATGGATGGTAATAGCCTATATGGTGTGAAAAACACCTCTGTAAAGTCTTGTAGTATTTGGAGCTCTATAGCTCCTCCAGTGGTCCCCTAATGGGTACATGCTTTAGAGCCATAGATTTTACTAGAGTGCCTGACCCCTGTAGCCATATCTACCACCTTAAGCAAATCCCTTTGTACTTTATGTAGGGTAACTTGAAACTCATGTCAGGGTAACTTGGGCCTCATGTTAGGATAATGTCACCCATGTTACTTGAACTTTTCTCAAGACTGCCTTCTCAGTCCTGTCCTTAATACTACAACTATATAGTATCCTTGTATGTCCAACATAGTGAACTCAACTATCCATACCCATAAACCTCATGGCCTTCGGTATGGGCATAAGAATACTCTACTGTAAGACACTCTCTGGTGGGTCATTAGAGCCAAACCACCCAGGAGGGCAGGTTGTATGGTAGACTGCCAGGTATTACCTACAGAGTCTTGGCAACACTAGTAGGTATTATAGGGGATGGTAGAATAGTTCCATAAAATATATTCAGCTAAACTAAGCCATTGCCAAACTCGCATACACCCAAAGTGGTATCACAAGCCCACCATCATGGAAGAAGGTGCTCAAGTATAGTCATGGAGTCGAGAGAATAAGGAAGATACAGGAAGAAACCACAAGAAAACTAGTGATGAAAATGCCTATTGGTGTCAAAAGGATATGTCTGCATGGTAGGATATATCATGATAGTAGATCATCACCTGATCCAAAACTTCACTGAACATCTATTACACCCTACAGGGCCTATAGGGCATTGAGTCCTGCCCATATTTGAACTAGGGCATCCTTGTGTAAGTTAAAGTACGGACTGGACTGTTCGGAGCACTGATATCAACCCTATCTCATATACCCACCCAGGCCGGTAGGTTAACTACCCCCAAATAATGACACCATGTGATACCTCCAACTCCATAGATAAACCTCTGACTGCTCTAGCTTCTTGGCACCAGTAGGATACCCAACCACAGTATTGTGCAATCGACTGCATCTTAGGTTGTTCGACGGAGGTGAGCGTGGGCACGAAAGCTACTAGTAAATTTATGTGATGAAGATTAAAGTTCAAGAGGTAGAAAGAAAGTCAAACAAATCAAACCCCTAGGACAAGAAAACAATCTTGTTGCATGACAGACACAAAATCACACCACAAACAGATGACACTGCAATGATGGTATGTTGAATTTTGCTGTGAACAAATGATATGCTCATAGGTGAATTTTATGCTTTGCTGTTTACAAGAAAATATATTCTCTCTTGCAGTGGTTATGTCTCCTCAAGGATAAAGAGAAAAGGGAAAGGTTGTGGGTTAAACGGCACCAGGCATGGTGAAAAAGGGAAAGGGGTAATTGCCAAAGCGTTTTCCACAAAACATGAATGCTGCACCAACCTCAAACAGAAGTCACCCTTGCTAACCAAAGACCAAGCCTATTGCCATCCATGAGAAAAATGCGCAACATAAACCAGCCTACACACCTTATTGTGTGCCACCCATCGCCGTAGCTCCCCCATCATGGTCTCCACTACCACTTTCATCCGCACCCTCACCCCCATCCTTGAATGACCCATCAACAGCCATCGATTGTATTTTCTCCTCTGTGAGAACTAGGCAAAATTGGGTGATCGTGAGGTCTGTTGCCCTTGACTTAACATCGCTAGCTTCTGGCACACTCTGAATGGGCGAGTATTCACTTATGCAGTCTTCCAGTGATCCTAAGCGGCCAGTCTGTCCGGCTTTAGGTACAGCCAGACTGACCCAGGCTTTTTCCGGGATGGCCGGGCTGGACTGTGGGAAAGCGGCTTTTCAAAACTAAATCTGGGCCCGGCCTGGGTCGCCTGCTGGCTTTGTAGGTGGCTCATACATTGTGATTCCATATATGCTGGATATCCATGGATGGCCTGGGTATCTGCAGGTTATGTAGTCAAATTAAAAATGAGTGGTATGCGAAAGGCTTAGCCTGGGCATCTGTGGGTTTTACCTGGGCATCTGGCAGCTTCAGTTTGGGTTGCCGAACCACTCAGCCTGGTAGTCGCCTGGCCGCTACAAGGCTTTGGTGGTCGGAAATAATTTAAGCCGGACTGACCCAGGCTCTTCAGAATCATGGCCGGACCATGGGTTGGACTGGCTGCTTAGGATCACTGCAGTCTTATAAGATAACGAAAACAATGTGTATATTTTTGATAGTAGCCAGCAATGATTCACAAAGCTTCTTCACCCCAGCTAGTTTGATATCGTGACTCTTGGCGATGGTGATTTGCAATAGAATTAATGTGTCCAAATCACTAAACACAAGTCCATCAACCGATTCAGAGTTGGCATTATAAGGGAGGAAATGTTTTCCGATTGCATCTCATTCAATACCCTGGCCGCCCTTCACTTGAACCTGTATGGCTAAGTTGTTGGCATCTGTGAAATATTTGAGGGATTTGCACTCATCTGTCTTGAATTTGAGAGGCAGAGTGTTGTTGTCTTTGATCGGAGGGTCATCAGCCTCAAAAGATCCGCCCTTTCCAAACCAGTTACGTGCATATCTCTCGAAAAACCAGCCAGCTGAGCTTCAGAGCAGATCTTGGCAGGTGAGGTATTTGTAGAGCTTGAAAGAACTCAGTTATGACTTCATCTGTGCCTTCTCAAAGACCTTGAGGGCAATCCATCTCGTAGTGATTCGAGCTTTAGACGACAGCCTATTAGCACTAGGTTCATTAATAGCTATCCTATGTGAAGCGTGATGCCAGTGATTGACACTACACTACTGTCTACTGTTTGGAAACCCCCCTGCCTAATGAATGTAGTTATTTCATGATTGATTTCCTCAAGATAGGCTTCGAGGCTACAATTATATTCACTGTTATTCCTAACAGTGATTGACTGTAAGCAGGTCCTGGCAATGGGTCCCAAACAAGTAAAGGTTGTGAAGAGCATTGCGATTTGGCATGGAGTAGGGGGCTTGGACTTTGCTAGACTATTACGAGACAGTTTGGTCAGCTGGTGTCTTGCTTAGCAGGAAGAAGGAACTCGTACCTGAAAGCAGCTACAATCTCATCCCATGCCCAGTTGCTCATATAGTGTGACCCAACATTCCTATCCTTCACCCACTACCGCGAACCTCGTATCTTGGCTGGAGAGGCGGCCAGTGCCATAAACCAACCATGGACCTTCCTATTCCAGCTTGCATCTTTAAGCTCCTCATCCATCAGGATCCAAAGTGCCCACTTTTGATCCTTGGGGAGGTCGAATAGGGAATTGGCATCGGTCACGCTGCCGTGGGAATCGCTATCAAACAAATAGCAACTGCTGTCATTAGAGCGAAAAACAGTTACTTTACTTGCCAAAATCCTGAGCACCAGGAGGTAAGAAAGAAAACAAGATTTTCCTTCCTATTAGTCAGAGGGGGGGTCTAGAAAAGGACTAACACAACTGAATCGGGTTGACCAGCTACTTTGTAATCTAGGTTCAAGTCCCCTACTGGTATCGCCAGCTTGGGGTTGATGTCGGTCCATTTATCTGACTCGACCTTCAATAGTTTGCGTTCGATTGTCTCAAACTCTTGACATACAAGAAGTCGATTTGTTCCACAAGGAAGCTCTGACCTAGCTCTGAGCACCTTGAAGACTTGCTCCTTCTTTCCTTTTGCGAATTCTGGATCTGGAAAGGCCTCATCTCCTATCTCCTTAAGGTCAACCTTATATCCTGGACGGAAGCCGTGTTGTGGCCAGGGAATGGAGCATGGACGATCTTCGATGACACGTAGCTCTTTTCCCCACAATTCATCATAGAGGTCCTGCATGGTGTCAAACGTATGAATGCTGTTGAACCTGGGGTGATGGTAGAAGTTTTATTTGTGATGGTGAAAACAATCAGTCAGTTGTATTGCTCATTGGAGGTGTATAGATGTGTTTTTCTATGAATGGTTGCTTGTTAACCGCTTAAATAAGAAAACTTCTACAAGAGGGTAACCCCATTTACCCGGCCGGTGATAAGCCAAGATGCACGCACACCCGTCCCTACCCAACCCAGGCAATAACCCATAGCGGATGAAGGACAGCTGGGTGAGTTATTGTATTTTCAGCTATTGGAAATAGGGCCTATTCTGGCCCTGCTACGGTCGATGGGATATTAGCAGGTTCCCATCCTATTTCACTTCATTCCTAGTCGGTAACTTGTTGTCTGCTGCTCTTCTATTTTGTGCCTGTTTTCCCTGGTCCTTGCTCTCCTCCACACATCCAACTAATATAAGAACACTTGGTAGTCATCAATGGATAGTACATAATAGGCAACTGCAAGCAGTTTAGAAAAAAATGCTATTTCATCATTTACACCTTCAATAGTAACTTATACCAGATCTTGCCAACATCAGATGTCACTTGCTTGTCACCTGCCAAGAAACTTTCATCATTGATGCCCAGCCAACCTTTCAGAACTCATGACTGAAGGAATGTATGATAGCCCACAAAAGATCTATGTGCTGCAGGCTGTAGATGCTATAGACTTCCAGTTATGTGAATGGAAGTAAGGCCTTTATGTCAGAAGAACAAAGACATAAATGAATAGTGCTGTAGATTTCCTTACTAATATCTCTCATCTCCTGTTATTATTTTTGTTAATTAAACTCTACCATAGTCACTACCAAATCATATACCATTCTCTTACCTCTTATTTACTGAGTCATCTTGGTCATGCTGTGCTCTCATCTAAGAGGAGATTATATCCACTGGTGACAACTAGGGACTACAGGCAATAGAGATGTAGCAAAATAGAATATAGGAAGTAACTTCTAGTACCTGTAGTGAGTCAGTCTAATCTACAGATACAACTCAAACATCCCCTTATTGAATTGGAATACTGAGCATTAACAAGATTTTCACCCTAGACCTTATCAGTATATATCTTTATCCAGTCTTATATATTTACAACTTTAGGTATGAATCCATCAAGGTAGCACCTGTAACACTCAAGAGTAATGACTAATGTAATTATAGAGTTTAGTGGAGCAATGTTACTCAGTCAAATATAAATGTGATTACAGGTAAGGAGGTATGTCATGGTCATGTTATGAGAAGTATGTGAGGAACTTGTAATAATGGGAATCAAAGTCCCACAGACTGGCAAGCTATCTGCTATAGGACAGGTGAGAGATGGTCCTGCATATTACCACTCCTAACTTCATGACTAAGAAATAGCATTCAACTTAAAGGACTGGCTTCCATCATTTCCTTACTCTCCATCCTGACACATCCAATCATGCCTAGTCTTACTCAATCTCACAGATCATTATTTTCATATACTAAATGCTAGTGTCCTTACTAGCAGTCATACTCCTTATGTACATCTATGTGAAGCTGAGATAAATCATATCTCCACTTAGATTGCTCAAGAGCTCAACCAGATGACACATGAATGTGTACAGCTACAGCTCTACTGGTCCCAATGACTCTTCAGTATTCTCAAAGTAATGGAGGAATAGGTTTTATTTGTTATATGTTTTTATTTGTTATATAATTATGTTGTATAGTAGTGTTGATAGGACAACCAGATTAATAGTAGCAGGCAGGAGGATTTCTCTTAATATGATTATGTTATATGTTGTTTGTACCAGCCATCGTATTAATAGTATTTCTATGAAGGAATTCAGGAGGTTGGAAAGATGTCTTGGAAATGTTTTAGATTTCATACATGTTGAATAATCAGGAGGTTGGCAAGGATATATAAAGCCTAGGACTTTTATGTTGTTTAGTTTCCTTGTGTAATCACTTATACATATAAGCTACTACTTGGTTCACATACTATAGTCCCATGTGGATCCAACCTATATCTTGAAGAGTGAGAAGAACGCTCTAATTGACATTGAGTGATCCTGTGAACAGTTATATTATTCTACTATGATTACTGCTTGATTGAGATATCTATGACTTGATCTAGTAATATCCAGAGTGACAGAGGAGACGTTCCCTACTGCATCAAGAAGTGGTGGTTTGTCACATTTGATTGCACCTACCTTTTAGTACCAAACATCACCATTGCGAACTTCAGTCTAGAAGATCTTGCTACTGCACTCTCAAGAACTGATTCATCAATCCACAGCTCAGTCACCCCATCACTACCTGGGTCACCTAGAGAACCAGAAATACCAGACAATACAAGAACTACCCAACAATCTGTGCCATTCACAGACACCCCATTCATACCACCTGACATGTCAGGAGCAGGAGAAGCCAGCAATTCCCAAGAGGGCCTGTACATATCAAATGACCAACTAGTACAGTTCACAGCCCAACTCCTCACTGGACTTCAAGAAAACACAGGAGGCAATGGAGGTAGGATCAAGCCAAATGAGCCAGAAGAATTCAAAGGCGAACCAACCAAACTTTATATCTTGCTAGCTAACCTACAGCTCATATTCAATGTACAACCTGACAAATATGAGATAGATGAAGCAAAAATCAATTATGCTCAAACTCACTTTAGAGGAAAGGCCCTCAACTGGTTGGTACCCATCATTGAAGGATGAATGCCTGTACCATGGACAAATTATGTAATATTCAAAGAGGTACTACAAGATACATTCGGGGATAAGCAAGCTAAGGAAAGAGCAGCCAATACCATGGATAGGATCAAAACAAGGATCTCGAGCCTTCAGTGAATACAGGTTGGACTTCAGACTACTTATGACAGAGGTAGACTACACAGACAAAGGATATCTCTGTTACCTCTAGAAAGGAACCAGTAATGAACTATTGGACTGCTACCAAAATCAGTATAAAAACTTTACAACCCCAGCCACCTTTGCCAATTGGGCAATAGAGTAAGAAGCAAAGATTCAATTGGTTAGATGAATGAAGAGAATCAGGTAACAATTATACAAACCCAGAAACAGTGCCCCTCCAAAGCCCCAACAGCCTTAACCTATGACCACCTTACAAGGAGGTAATGCTATGGACCTCAATGCTAATAGACTCTCAAGACTTCCTAAGCGAGAAAAACAGCAATACAATCAATGCAGAAGAGAGAATCTATGCCTACAATGTGGTAAAGTGGGTCTCAGAGCAAAGGAATGCAGAGGAAGAGCAAATGTATTCAAAGTCAACACAGCCAAAATGGAGCATTTAAACAACAAGGTCCTACAGGATGCAGCAGACTGCTAGGCCCCCAACCAATGATGCTGCAAGTAACTTCTTTTGAAGCTAGATCAAAGGACTGAGACCACAATTCACAAATTATAATACTGGCATATACCCCCAATGAAGACATGGAAGAAAAACTGCACATCATGATCGACAGTGGAGGCCCACATAACTTTATAGACCTTCAAAGTGCTACCTGACTCAGTTTAACACTAATATGACAAAAGGACATCCCCCTCCACATGGTAATGGGATAACTGAGATTCACAATCACCCATCATGTACTATTATGGTTACGAATAGATGGCCACTATGAAAGAGTCAAACTACATGTAATGAAACTTGAACATCAAGGAATCATCCTTGGGATACCATGGCTAGTCAAGTATGGACCAGCTGTGGACTAGAGAAGTAAGAGAGTAGTACAGTTCCCATCACTATTTTGCATAAGGAACTGCCTTAAAAGTTCACTCCAAAGCAAATGGGTTGATGAGAGTCAATGTTACAGGGTAGTATAACCACAGAGAGTGTTGGTTGGTCCAAGCTGTATACTTCTTGAAGAAAGGTAAGATAAAATAAGGTAAAGGTAAAGATTGTCAAGGTAGGCTTAGTCTTGTCCAAGGTTTGAGAAAGTTGTATGTGTGATAAAATGTTTTCAAGAGCAATGTAATAAATATATTAATAAGATCTCTTCTCTATTGCTTAATATTTCTAATAGCTGAGGAGTACCTCAATATTTATATTCTGTGTCTAGGTTATCGTAGGCTACAACCAACACCCATACTATCTAAGTACCTCAGTCAAAAACCTCTTATTTTTCCTGAGTGTAAATACTCCTAACCCTGAGAATATTTGCCCTACTTAGCTTTGATCTCTTTGAACTCCTATTTGTTTCTGAGGGTGTGAACACTCTGCCAGTAGGTGGTCCTTGATCTCTCTGCCATATGAACTTATATTGAATATGCTGCCCTAATGATTACCATACCAATCGTTCTGCCTCAAAACATAAAATAATCAGCTTAAATGAATGAGGACAGCTATTGCATTGCATATTTATGCATCACAAAATGTGTTGGACATGAAAAGGATTACAGCCCTGTATTGAGCCAATAGCTCATCAGGCCAAAATCTCTCATACCGACTCTTGAGTACACCCTCTTAGGGTACTACTTCTTTCAAAGTGAGAGGCTCAGCTCTATGGCTACACTTTAGTGCCATAGGCTCACAATATTCAAGTCACTAAAGGTCTCTTCCCAAATTGTCCCATTACTTATCAGCTATAATATTCAACCACTAATGTACAGGATACCAACCTGCTCAAAACCTAACCGAATCACTCCGAGTCACTTCTAATGAGTCGCCGAAGGTACCCTCCCATATATCCAGTAGACAGCATCTAGTCGAACAAACAGTGATGACATATATAGTGTTGTGCTGGAGCCTTCATTTATTGTTGCAAAATTGTTGGGACACAACTCAGCCATAATACCGTGATGACTCCTAGTCCCTACATTGGGGCTGCAGGGGTATGGTAGAAATAATCCTGAGCGAAGGCTGGGTAATTTCAGCCCTTTTTTCCATATGCCTAACAGTAGCTCCCCCTCCCAAGACTTTGTCTCGAATGTCTTTTTCTTCACAATCAAATAAAACTAAAAATAAAAATAAAAACTCCTTCCTTAGGAACTCAATATGGTAGGGTAAATGACTTTGTGCATTTGCTTGGCCACACAAAGAAAGCCTTTCCATAATATTCCAATCCTGCCCTTCCAGGTATTTCTGGGTTCAACCTATGAAATTCTTCCAACAATTCAACTACACATTCTAGGTGCTATGGTGGTTCCCAGGTGTTCTCATCTTTAGAACAACCTTTCCATTTCACAAAATATTGGAGCTCTCAGAGGATTTCATTTCAGCCTCTAACTCTTCTTGTGTAAGAGATTATTTCACTCCTCACAATTCTCTCCACTTCCCACTCTAAATCCCCTTCAATTTCTTCTGGTTCAGAGTGTGGCTGTGCCCATCCAGGGTAAATAGAAACTCAGTAGGGTTCAAGCAGTGCCACATGAAATACCAGATGCATTTTGCACTGGTCAGGTATTTGGAGTTTTTAGGCTCATTCCCCTTTTTTCTCCAATACTTTGAAAGGCCCATAGAGTATTACAAACCTGGCATGGTTTGTAATGGTTTCATTTGTTAAAAGTTTTCCACATGATTCAGTTGAGTCATACGATGATATTTTTTCACACTATGACTCAAGTACGAGTCATAGGGTTTCACATGACTCATAGTTATGAGTCATAGTTGTTTATGTTTGAATTTGATAGGTATGTTGAGCGTTGACTCATAGGTGTGCCTATGAGTCATGAGGATTAAGAAGCATGACTTCGTTTATACAAGTCATGAGGTTTCGCACATGACCCCTTTAAGGTCATGAGACTTTTGCGCATGGCCAAGTATGGTCATGAGATTATATGTTACGTGAGTGCATGAGTCACAGCTGTGACTCACCTGATTTGTAAGCGGGTTGCTGGAAGAACTATATAAAGAGGTCAGTAGGACCTGATAGTTAGTTCTTCACGCAACCACCTAAGTTATTTCCTACCTTATAAGTTATCAATAAAACACCTTTACACTCTTTACCTGCAAGGTCAACCATGACGAGGAAGAACAAGAATAATACTAGTTAATACTATAAGGACTTAGTATTGACAGCGGTCAATATCTAAGACGTAGTATAAGATAACAAGTATTAAGAATTCCGGAAGAACAGAGAATACAATGGAAGATAAGTATTATCGTAATGAAAGACTAACCACAGACTCGTTGCCTGTTGCAAGATATAAAATAGGAGAGATCATATAGCGGATCGTAACATAGAGCTTCAAGCTCAACTTTTTCGAGGGCCTGTTTGATCACATATTCTTACCATTGAGCATGACTTGGTCTCCCACCTTTATGCCTGGTCACTCCCTAGCTTTTCGATCATAATATCTTGACATGACCTCCTACATAGACTCTAATGTCTCCTTGGCCTGTCCATGTATATTTTTCATCCAGTGCATATAAATGGCTACTCCTGGAGTTTGGGCCTCACATTCTCTCATCCATTCTGTCTGTGGATAGAAACCATACTAGTAGTTAACAAAGAAAGGGGTCATTTTCTGAACATTGGTAGTAGAGTTTTTGTAGGCATATTGTGCCAATGGGAGAAGTTGATACCAATCATCCTGATCATAGTTGACAAAGCTTTATAAGTAATCTTCTAGCACTTGGTTGGTTCTTTCCATTTGCCCATTAGTCTGAGGGTAATAGGCTATTGACATTCTTCTTGTAATTCCCAGAGCCTTGCACAATGATTCCCAAAATTCATGTTGAAATTTTGCATCTATGTCGAAAATGATTTCTGTGGTTAAGCTATGGAGTTTCCATACTTCTCAGAGGAAGACATTCGTGACATCCTTTGTGGTGGCATTTTCCTTTAGACTAATAAAATGTGCTATCTTGGTGAACTGATCTACTATGACCAAGATTTGTGTGTGTCCCTGTGACTCAGGTAGTTGAACAATAAAATCCACTGAGATAGATGTCCAGGCAGCATATGATACTTGTAAAGGTTGAAGTAACCTGTACCTCATGTGCCTTGGAGATTTGTTGTGTTGTCACTCATCATAGGATCAGACATAATTATTGACCCAACTTGGTAACCCTATCCAGTAGAAGTCTTGTGTGACTATCTCCAGGGTTTTTTCCTGGCTGAAGTGTCCAGCAACCTTTGAGTCATGGTATCCATTCATTATGAGGGTTTAGATACCTTTATGCACTAGGATAAAAAGTCGGTCCTTCTAGTATACCAGCTCATCTTTCAGGGTCCAAAACTTTCAGGGTTCCACACCGTCATTTCTCAATCTTTCAAACTCCTGCTTTCTCATGACCCACTCTTTGTCTTGTTCAGCTGCTTCCTTGACCTTTGCTATGACGTCAGCATTGAACTTTCTCATTTCCAATCTTGCGATGATGGTATTAGACAACATTACATTTTCTTCTGATGATTTGGGATTGTGCTCCTCATTGTAATGGTTGAAATACTCATTGTCTCTAGAGCTTGCTTGTAAAAAGCATACTATAAGTTTTTTCCAGAGCAGGTCACTGCTTCCGAAACCAGTGTCAGCTCATTCTGTCAGTACTAAGTCCACCACTTCCTGGAGTTCTGTATTGTCAATTTTTTCAATAATTATTTGGGCTATTCAGTTCTCCTTTACAACCTTCTAGTCTGCATCCATCAGGTTGACTATTGAAACCTTTATTTTATCACCATATTGTGTGTCAATCACCCTGGCACCTATGTGTATAGCATGTCCCAGCATTAATCTACTTCGAGGTGCTATTTTCCTGTAAGTTCCTTTGGGGAGCCCTATAGCTACTCCTGTCACAACAAGGGCTTGTCCCTTTCCAGAGATAGTTAGTGTATCCATGCTATATAAGTCATGTCCAGCTGCAAATGTTAATCCTCTGGTAGGAATCTTAGCACTTTCCACCAATCTATGGACTCAGATCCTTTGTGGTTCTATGCTTATATCGAAGTCTTCTGTGTCTGACATCCGATCATCTTCCAGCCTAGGATCAAGCTCCATATAATCTGTGGTGGTCAATCTTTTCTCCTTGGGGGTTTTCCATACTATAGCAACTTGTAAGAAGTTTTCATGCTTCAAAATCAACTGTTCATGATGGGTAGCTCCCCCTTCGGGATGGTACTCTAGCCATCTACTCAGTACATCCAGTTTGCCACCTCAGGTTCCTGGTTGGTAAATCATAGGGAAATTAAAATCTGCTAATTTCTGAGTCCATCAAATTTGACTAGAACTTCATGCCTTGGTGGTAAGAAAGTACTGTACATTTTGATGATCGGCGTAAATAGTAATGGGGACTTCTGTTCCTACCACATAGCAACTCCATTCTTTGAAGGCCTCAATGATTGCTTGTAATTCCTTATCATAAACATTGTAGTTCCATTTGGCAGTTCCAAATTTTCACAAGTAAAATGCTATCAGGTGTAGATTCTTCTTTACTAGCTGTAATAAAACACACCCAAGTGCAAAATTGCTTGTATTGGTTTCCACAATTGTTTCTTCCATGGGGTCAAAGTGATAAACAATCGGTGCAATCACAAACTGTTCTTTCACGAATTCAAAAGCCTCATCTTGCTCTCTTCCCTAGGCAGAATGTTTAAAATATCTCTTTAGGAGCTCTGTGATTGGTTTGCAAATAGCCAAAAAATCCTTTACTAATCTTTGGTAGAAATTTGCAAATCCCATAAAGATTTGTATATCTTTTACCAACTTTGGTTGTTTTCACTTTTGGAGAGATTCCACCTTTTTCTCACTCATAGAGACTTCCTTTGCTGTCACTTCATAACCTAAAATTTCCACTGTGGTGACATGGAAGTAAGACTTTGTAATAGACACTGCTAGTTGGTATTCCTGTAGGCAAGCCAACACTTTTCAGACTAGCTCAATGTAGCTTACCTCATCTGCTGAGTAAATGAGAATGTCATCCAGGTAGACCATGATGCTGTGATCTAGGAATTCTTGTAAAACTGTGTTTATCATTGCCTGAAAGGTAGCTGGGACATTAACCAGCCTGAATGGCATTACTTTGTATTCAAAGTGTCTATACTGACTCTGGAAAGCTGTCTTCCACTTGTCCCCTTCGTTGATTCTAATCACATAGAACCTATCCTTTAGGTCTAATTTGGTAAAGATGGTTGAACCAACCACTCAGTCTCATAGTTCTGTCATCAGGGGGAGCTGGTATTTGTTGGATACCATGACCTTATTAAGGCCTTTATAATCAATCCACAGGTACCAGCCACTGTTTGGCTTTAGTACAAACAATATTGGAGCTCCGTATAGTGCAGTGCTAGGCCTGATTTTCCATTGTGCCAACATCTTGTTTAGGTATATGTGCAGAGCTTCTAATTGAGAGGCTAAAAGCTTGTAAATTGGTCTCCAAGGGGGACTTAGACCTTCCTTGAGGTCAATTGTATGATTTAATGCTCTTCTTGGGGGTAGTTTTTCAGTGGCTAATGGCAGAAAAAGGTCAGTATAATCCATGTATTCCTCCCACAACTGGCTGACCACTAGTTCCCTGCTTTCATCCATAGATGTTAGCAGACCAATGACCATTTCATCAGGCATCATGAGCTACATCATCATCCCTTTCAAATAGTTCATCCATATTGCACTGTATGTCTGTGCTACAGTGGTCATAGCATTTCGTATCTTGAAATTCCCACCTGTCTGAAGAGGTGATGTTAGATATGGGGTGTTCCTTGAGCAAACTATAAGGTATTATCATTCCCCATCTATTTGTAGGTGCCACTCCACAGGTAACCTCAGTAGTGTGGCAATTTATCCCTATTTCCATTTTTATGAGGATAGTATATTATTTGCCACTTGACTTGGCAATGTCACCTGTAAAACCCTGAATCAGGATGTGATTTTTATGAATTATGCAGGGTACAGTCGTGTCTAATAAGTCCTCACACGGTTGCCAAGTAACCACTTTTTACCCCATCAACCGAACAACTCTGCACTACCCTGGCTCCACCACATACCAAAAGACTTAGAGAAGACAGAAATAGAGAAATTTATGCCCTATATAAGCACACTGATATGGGGTATGATAAAATTTCTAAGCAGATGAATATCCCCAAGGCAACCATTGCATCAGTGGTCAGAAGGGCCAAAATCCAGGATGCCAACACCCATGATTCCCCCAGATCTGGCAGACCAACAAAGATTACTGATGCCAAAAGGAAAGTGGTTCTTGATATTATTGATGCTGAGCCTCATTTAGCTCTAAGAGATATTACTGAAAAAGCTAATATTGGACTTGGCAAAGATACTATCAATAAGATCTCTGGTGAAGCTGGTTTTAAGCTCAAGATACCCAGAAAAAAACCATTTTGGAGGAAAGGACAGAAGGAGAAGAGGAAGGCATTTGGTAGAATTAGGAAGAACTAGACAAGAGCTTGGAAGTGGGTGGTTTTTGTTGATGAAGCCACTATTGAATATGATCCAAATCCAGTGGGTAGAAAGGTTAGACTTAGACCTGGTGAAGAGCTGGAAGAAAAAAACTTAAAGCCCAGCTTTAAGTCAGGGCGCACCAATATAGGTGTCTATGCTGCAATTATGCATGGAGGAAAGACTGAGTTAATTCTTGTCAGGAGGAGGACTGAGGAGGAAAGAACTGGCAAAAAAGATAGACTTGGCCTCAACTCCCACCAATATACAACTGAGATTCACCAGCCATACCTTATTCCCTTCATAGAAGGAATAAACAGAGCTCCAGAAACCATCTATATGGCTGCTGATAATGCACCATGGCATGCTGGGTTGGAAAACAAAAAATTGCAAGAGGAATGTGGATATAAAAGATTGCCTTGGCCCCCCAACTCCCCAGATCTCAATCCAATTGAGAATGCCTGGGCACTTCTGAAAAGAGCCCTCAGAAAGCGATTCTCCAAGGTGGAAAGTAGGCCTCACAGTGCTGCTGAATTATTTCAGGCAGCAAAGGAAGAGTGGGATCTGATTCCTCAGGAGACATTGGATGGGTGGATTGAGAGAATGCCTGAAAGACTTCAGGCACTACTGGATGCAGATGGAGGTCATACAAAATGGTAGCATGTTAAATTGTTATTTTTTATTTCTACTATAACCTATTTTTTAATTGAGTTCATATCTTTTTTTTTTTATGGTTGCTGTTGCCATTCGTTGTGGTGGTGCTGTTGCCGGGGACCATGTGAAGACTTATTAGACATGACTGTACATTCAATTCTTGTACTAGCTTCTTGTTTAAAACTAAAACCTTAGCTCCTGAGACCAGTAGGACTAGGATTTGATAGCACTTTTCAGCAATGTAGAGGTATGCATGACATTTCAGGTGCTGGTAAAGTGTAGGTTGCAGGGCAATAAGTCTGCACTGTGTAACTGATGGCTCCATCTTGATATATCTTCGTTTTGATATTTTTTTAAGGAAATCGTTCCAAAAATCTCCAACTTTCTGGCCTCTGGGCAAGGAATTCCCCTGTACTTTCTTCTGAGTGAAGGGACCACTCTGAGTCCCACTGTGAGTTATTTGTTTCGCCCAGTGGGTGCCAAGTGAAATCTTCACCGTACCAATAAGTGTAGAGTTGAAAGACATGTTCTTTGTCCTAGACGCTCAAAGGGCAACAGCAAAAATATTATCTCGTGCCCAGTATGTCCTGTGCATCTGATGCACAGGGTGCCCATAACCATAACCGTTAACCAGGATGTACTGTCAAACCGATGTCATGTTCTGATGTTGAGTCATGCACCTGGTGCATCCTGACGATATGTGGACATGGACCGCTATGCGAGGTGCGCTCTGACAATGTCTGATTCTGTGCTCTTGCATCCTAACAACATCTGATCCTTGGGTGTTGCATCCTAACAACATCTGATCCTAGGCTGTTGTGTCCAGATGCTACTTGATCTTAAGCTCTTACATTGTGGCAACACCTAATTCTAGTGTCTTCTACCCTGACATCACATTCTCACCATTTTGGATTGGGATTCCACGATACTCACAATGCATACCTTGGCACCACCTATCATCAGGCTTTTCTATCCAGATTCTTTCTATGTGATGCTCCTCTCATCTGGAGCCCTACCTTCATACACGATATGTCCAGATTTTACCTCAACTGTGACATCTCATCTTGATCCTACTACTTCATGTCTGGACCTCCTCAGGATGCCTTCTGAAGTATGGTGAATTACCCTTGACACTGTCGGCACATTGTGTATGGTATTGCCCAATCTTGCCAAATCGCTCCTGATATCTGATATACTACATTGTGATTGTCACGGTCTTGGTTCCCTCTGGATGGCTGCTTTTCATAGATTCTATGGTGAATATTGCCCTGATTATTCCTTTGTAATATATCCTTTAGACTCTATTGTAGTCTCATCATAGTAAGCTAAATCAAATCTATTATACATAATCTTTACATGTTCTTAATTCCCCTTAATCACCCTTGGTGATGGTCCCACCTGCCCACTCGTCATGGTCCAGCTTACGATGAAATCCCTGCTGGTACTGCTTGTGCTTCCTAAGAATCCCCAAGGCTCAATGAGACCCTCCGAGATAGAGATGGGATCCCCACTCATGCTGCTTGCACTTCCTGAGAATCATCTGGACTCCAAGGACCCAACCTTATAACTGAAGCTCCAAGGCTACCGATGTCTAGCTCAAGTCAAACCAGCTGTGAGTTTCATGTAATGGAATCCAACGTTCCTGATGTACCACTAGGTCCAAGTTCTGGTAATTAGTGTGTCATGGTACAGGCTGTGTACAAGTGTGGTTGGATATCTGACTCTTAAGCTCAGTACTTACAGCTTACCAATCATCATCATATCCTTCATGGTTGTCCTGCTACATCTCGTAGACTTGCACAACCCTCTTATCAATTGTTTGTTGAATATTTTCAACAATTATATCCTGGATCCTCCGTGGGCACTTACCCCAAGTTTCTTTTTGCCAGTCAAAAAGGTCTTGTATGTTTGGTAATTGGTTAGCCAGCCTGATTACAAATGAACAGTTGGATGATTCAAACTCGTACCCCTGGTGGCCCCAGGCTTGAAGTCTCTGAGCTCCTGATATATCCCCATTTGCCATGCATGCAGTGTATGGCAGATTATGGTGCAGGTCAAGTAGATTATAGTGCTATTGATGCATGCAAGAAACTCGGGATCTACAATACCTTGCATCTTCTTCCCAGCAAAGTACTTATGGAAAATCACCTCAGGAATCTGAGTCGCAAGGAATCGTAATGTCAAGCTCTGGGTTACATCCAACTACAGTGAGTAGTGGTCACTATATGGTAGGCATCAGGTGGAGACAAACATTGTACCCTCTTGTGTCACAAATAAACTTATTCCATTCCAGCAGATAATTGACTCTCCACACAATAGCTGTGGGATCATAAGGTAGACTGTATAACTCCACAATCTCTTTCTTCACCTCATGTACAAACTGTGATCATACTCCAGAGTATTTTTGGTGTATCTTTCTAGGTTAGGATTGGTTTCTGCATTGTGTCATATCTGTCTGAGTCCAGTTACCAAACATATGCACTGCTTGGAGGGTTAGATGTTTTCGGCATCTGCAATATTAGCAAGTATGGTATCCCAAACTTTGTACACCTAGGCTGTTAGAGCAACAACATTCAGGAGTAGTTGCTCAAACAGTGTGTACCATAGAATCAGAGTCTTTGCATCATCTAATATGGCCTTTTCAACACCTGTCACTAGATTTTGCTGAGAGTCAAGAGCTGGACTAGAGATCAGGATACCAGACACAGGACCATGCAGGATACCCAGTGGTGACAATAACCAGGTATCACTTGATGATGGGAACATTGAAGGACTGTAGGCTCTCTACTGAATTCATGTGTCCAAGATCCATGGTTGTACGCCAGGCAGGACCTATCTTCTGAGACCCTGATGTGGTGGAAATGCATCTAGTCCTTGCCTGATTGTCTCCCTTTTAGTTAGCTACTTGTGAGCCATGATTACGTCTTGATCTCGGGCCATCTCTAATATTGATGCCTTCTGGATCAGGTTCAGTGTCTGATTCTATTTTGACTGGTCCATGTGAGATTTGGTGCTCATTACCACTATCGTCCTATAGATGCACAGTTTGGGTATTTGGTTGATCATTGGGTTCAGTTTCAGGTTCTCCATGCATTGTGGTCCGCATTGTGCCCTTATATTAGTACTTCAGTGCTCTTCCTAGTAGCCTTGCAATCAAGGCTAGAGAAGAATCCTGAGTTGAGGACAAATCTTGAGATTTTTTTGATGTGTTCTGGATCTCCCTTTTCTGGATCCCATGGTATTGGGTAGCATGTTGCATCTACCTCTGTATAGATTGCCAATGCGGGGTGCTGGCTGACTGCGTGTATTCACTTGTTACTTATTCATGGTATAATAGCTTAGTTAGAGTAAAGTAAGTTAAGATTCAGGGCAGAGTAAAATCATAGGTATCTCAAGCACAGTTTGGTCAAGATGAGAAGTTTGTATAGTTTTCTTGTTTTGTATAAAACGTGTCAGGTCTTAGACATGGGGCTTTCCAGAGGGGGGAGGGGGCGCACAGGATCACTGACTATCACTCATTATTGAAGCAAAATAGCATTTTCAGAGTGTTCAACATTATGTTCATAATAATCTAAGCATTCTCAACTACCATTGGACTCAAGACTCCAGCATGAAGAAATTAGATAAAATAAAGGTGTTGTTATGGTGGGTGGCTTAATAAAATCTAGTCACGAACAGTACTGTTTACTGACACTATTGGTGCTACAGTATTCTTGCTTTGCCTAACTAGTACTAGAAGTGTCTGAAATTGTCTCCTGGCATCGAGTCAATACAGCTTGAACACCTAAGAGGCTGAATTCAAGCAATCTAACCTACTCACACATAGATGTTAGTGATGAGATAGATAGAGGTTGTAGCTCAACCCTTTCTAACCAACTTCAAACCCTGGTCCATCTCATCACTAACCTCAATACCCTAATAGATAATTGATATACTATGAGTTAACTCTAGGCCAGTTAATGATAGACAATATGAGACATGCCAAATCCAGAAAACATCAGATGCGAAAGTAAGGGGGCATGGTACTATCACTAGTATCACATACCAGGCACTTGAGATCAAAATGGCTAGTAATATGAGACGCCAAAGGAAGGGTATCCCACGGTATCTTTACTATCATATAGAGGCACTCAACATCACAAAAGATCCTGCATTAGTGAGCAAATTTTTAAAATCTTTTTTTAAACTAAGAGACAAAGCTCCCTATCTAAACACTACCTAATAAAAAGCTACTTAGCAAAAAACAAAAAAAAAGGTACAAAAAAAAGGTAAAAAAGTATTATTTGTGGGGACCCCAGCATCTTGTTCCTCACCAGGGTGCATGGAGGGGTCTCCAGGGCTGGAGAAATTGGGTCAGGGGTAAGGAGGTAAGAGGCAGCCTGTGGTGCAGCCCAGTACCATTGGGGGACTCAGTGCAAAGAGGGAGCTCAGCGTACAGGGGGGGGTATCGGAGTCTGCACAACTGGTGGAGCCAGGACGGAGGCAGTAGGGGGAAAACTGCCAAAACCACCGGGAGTCATAAGGAACTCAGCCATCAAAGGCTGCTATCAGCCAAGATCAAGTAACCTTCTGTGCTTGTCTTGCTATGACAGGTCAGGAGGCTTGCCAGCAGTGATGAGGGGGGAGTCCGGACTTGTGGTGTGAGGAGGGCCCAAGGGACCCAGTTCCTCATCCATTTCTTTGTCTTCATCCTATGTGTTTGTGATTAGCTAAGATGGTAACTAAAATATGATTGCAGTTAGGAACTTATGTCTTCAATCATAATAGCATGTTCACCAGGATCTTGCCCCTCCTCCTCCTCCTCTTCCTCCCCCTTCTCCTGCTCCACATCCACCTCCTCCACATCCACCTCTACCTTCTCCACCTCCACCTCCTCCACCTCCTCCTCTTAGATGCCCTCCCTGATATCTCCGGCCTGCCCACAGTGATCCCAAACCTTGCAGTCAAAGAAGGGATATCTGCCATGGGCAGGCATGGGGGTCTGGTCAAGATCCTCTCCCTCACTGATGTGTAGCTCCAGGACCATCAGGTCTAAGCGGTGTTTACCATCAGTGGCAAGGAGCCATACCAGGATGTCCTCATCTTCAAAAAGAAAGATGAGTTCTCGGAGTGGGAGAGGATTGGAGGTCACCCAACTAAGTAATCGAGTGCCCTCACCAGTCACCCTCAGGAGATATTGGGGGCATGGGATTGCCCCTTCTACATGCTGCCGCTTGACTACCGCAAGCATACTTTCGATGCTCAGTGATGCCATGACTCCCCAGGTGATTCACTGGTCGGTGTCATTGGCACACCAGGGGTAGCCAAGGAATAGGTGCCCAGTTTCTTAGGCACCATACTGACAAATGATAGGGATCATTATTCCCTGTGGGTAATACAGGGAGGCCCAATCTGATTGAGACACTGACAATATGTGTTGGTACAAGGATAGCATATAATATATGGGAGAGGGCGACACTTACTCAGAGATACCTCAACCTCACCACCAGCCTTCTTTCCCTCCATCAGATGATACCCATTCGACATCCTCAGGTTCCTGGTCACCTCAAGGACCAAGAGCCTGAGGTGGTGCTCCACATCCTAGATGTCATTGGCCCAGTACTTGTCTTTAACAAGCATGAGCCTGGCTGCGACTGGGGGAAGGGTGTGAGCATACCCAACAACCAAATCCAATTCAGATTCAGTCAGGTGGTGGAGGTTTAGGGAGTGACCAGTTAAGTGTACCTTGAGATGGTCATGCTAGGCACTGTATGCAACTGTGAACTAGCATGGGTACATGAACCTACACCAGCTTTTGGCATATGCTATGTCACTATAGCATCCCATATAAGTATTAGTTTAAATATTACTGACAGATGAGAGTAGGTTGGGTTTCACTTACAAGGAATCCTCTACTACCAGCTCGAAGTGTAGTCTCTCCGAGAAAGTCAACTTGCTCAGGCTGTTCGCAACTGTGCATGCCAGCACTCTCTATTTCCCACTCTGCCCATGTAGCTTGGCAGGCTCGGCAGCAGGATGCCTAAGAAAAAAAAGAAGAGGTTAGTAATTATTACATGATAAATCTTAGAAGGACTCTACTTACTTCCCCATCCAGACTTCACTTCCCCAAGTGTAACGACCCAGCAGAGGGTGTCTTACAGTAAACTATTTCTTACACCCATACCGGAGACCTTGAGGTCAACGGGTAAGGATAGTTTGGTTCACTATAGTGGATAACTATGCATACTATAAGATTGTAGTATAAAAAGGCGGGCTCAGGAAAGGCTCGTGTAACAAGGCCTGAGTTACCCTGACATGAGGCCTGGGTTACGCTGACATGAGGTCCGGGTTACCCTGCCATAAGGTCTAAGTTACCCTGACATGGCACCCAGGTTACCCTACCTTGCACTTAGAGGTACTTACTTAGGGCAGGGGGCGATCCTATAAGGATTGGGCACTCTGGTAGAATCTAAAGACAACAAACTTGGTAGTCTTTGGGGGACTATAGGTGGAGCTACAGGGCTCCGAGTGCCCCAGGATTTTACAGAGGTATTCCTAACACCCCCCTGCGGCCCCAGTGTAAGGACCGCACGTCATGGGCTTACGGTTGTTGAGTTGCGCCATTCCTTACAAAAGGAATTGAGAGACAGCACTCTTGCAACACCATATAGGTTGTCGCCGTCCGTCCGACCGGATGCTGTCCGTAGGATATATGAGAGGGCATAGGGTGTGCTCCAGAGGAAGGGCTATCTTCTGGTACCATATATGTGTAAAACGGACAAGAACTGAAGGAGTTACTCAGGTAATACCGGAAGGGTAGTCCAGAGCCTCCCGGGTAGTCCCGGGGTGGCCTGGAAGATGTTGAAGCATCTCCGGGTAGGTAAATCGCACATAGGCACAACTCGTGCCCAATCACTGTAAGACTATTGGGGTTGTTTGAGAACTCTAAGAGCATGATTCTTATCATGGTAGGGGTGCTTTCGGGGAGTTGACTGTGGGTAGTGCCCACCAGGCCAATCACCAAGGTACCCCACCGGGGGAGCTGAGTAGACTTTCCTATCAGGCAAAGACTTGACTAGAATGAAGTAGAAGGTTCAGCTCGATCGTGAGAGCTATGTCTACTAAAGGCTTGCATAGATGAAATGCATATGGGTATGAGAGTTCGTAAATGGTATATCTCCTCAGTTGCATGATAGTTCGCCACTAGCATGTCAACGATATGAAGAGTTTTTCTCCTGCGGTCGCATTAGAGATGCAGCGCTGAAACACTTGATGTCGGAAGGAGATTTAGCCAGAGTGGACCAACATCCACACAGAAATAATGTCCTGGGTGGTGTGTGTTGGTCAGCCCGGAGGAGACGGGTGTGCTCATGATTAAGTTAGAGTAGTGATGGGAGGGAACTGGCAGTATATGATATTCTACTTAAACTATATGCGAGTCCCTCTCTACTCTGGCAATCAACTACCTCTCGAGAAACTTACTGAGTGAAGCTGTGGCTTAATGATATTAAGTTTTGCTGTTTTGATTCTTCTTTACTCTACTGTTGATTATCGCTTTCGATCTTTGAGTCACTTCAGTGCAGTCGCGAACTTGGGATCCATCTTCCCATAGGATGCCCCCATTACACCAAGGTTGAATCACAGCAAGGACAGGGCAGCAGAAATGACAAAGACAGCAGGCCATCTAAGAGTAAAAGAAATGTTAATGTTGCTCACTCCAGACAGTCAATAGTATTGTGAGGTGTACTTACTTTCCCTTGTTCGCTGGTCATCTGATCAATGTCTGAGGTGCCATTGAAGTTAGAGGAAGGGGAAAAATAAAAAAAATAAAAAAAATAAAGAAAAATGACAATTACAGGCAGCAGGAGGGGGAAGAGCCCCTTGTTAAGAGATGGAAGGAAGAAGGGAAGTAGAGAAGGAGAGAAGGAGAGAAGGAGAGAAGGAGAGAAAGTGTCTTCTTATCTTCCCCTATAGTGGAGAGAAGAGAAGGTAAGGAGGAATGGAGGGAAGAAGGGCTGGGTTTATATACCCTACATACATAGGTTATGCACATGCATACCTCATGTATGTACTGCATGTGTGCACCTGATGTGTGCAGGGTATATAAGAAATGATGCTTATGCATTTCCTGGTTTGTTTGTACACATTGTTGTACCAGCAAACAATGCTCACACATCTGACAATGTCTGAGCATTGTTTGGGCATATAATGGGGTGTACAAATAAACCAAGAAACACATACATGGGAGATAAGTATCTCTTCTTCTATATATATAATATATTTAAAAATCAATTTTAATATCTACGAAGTCTAACTTGTCACTAACTTTAGTAAAATAAGCTTTTAAGCTGCACTAGTGATGTGACACCAAGGGGTCACTAGTGTGACTTAAAAGCTTATTTGATGAAACTATATATGTAGCACGATGTCTTCAGTGTCGCAACAACAATATGGTGAAAAGTTCATTTTCTTTTTATATTGAAAAGATATTTCTATACCTAGTATGGTCTAGAAATATCTTTTGAATAAAAAAAGAAAATCAGCTTTTGGCCGTACTATTGTTATGATGCCAGGAACATTGTGCATCGATGCTGCCAAGAGGCATCAATAACACAGAAATATATGTTATCAATACTGCCAAGAGGTGTTGATAATACAGAAATATATGTTATTGACACCTTTTGGTATCATGACATCAGTATGGCTAAAAGCCGATTTCTTTTTTTTACTTAAATGATATTTCTATACCATAATAGGTAAAAAAATATTTTTCAATAAAAAAAATTAACATTGACTTTTTGTTGTACTGTTGTCAAGATGTGGCAGACATCATGAATCGATGCTGACAAGAGGTGTCAATAACACAGAAATATATATTACTGATGTCTGTTGGTATTACCGCTACAGTACAGCTAAAAGCTGATTTTCCTTTTTTTATTTAAAAGATATTTCTATACCATAACAGGTATAGAAATAACTTCTCCATAGAAAAATAAACTTGGCTTTGCGTTGTACTGTTATCATGATGCCAATGACATTGTCCATTGATGCTACCAAGAAGTATTGATAACACAAGAATATATGTTATCAATGCCTCTTGGTATCACAACAAGAGTAAGGCCAAAAGCCAATTTTCTTTTTATATATAAAGGATAATTGTATACCATAATAGGTATACAAATATCTTTTCAATAAAAAAAGAAAATGGACTTTTCACCATACAGTTGTGGTGATGCTGGGGTTGTCATGCTGCGTGGCTACCAAGAGACATTGATAATACAGAAATATATATTATCAATGCCTTTTCGTATCATGACAACAATCCAGGTAAAAGCCGATTTTCTTTTTTTATTCAAAAGATATTTTTATAACATGATAGGTATACAAATATCTTTTGAATATAAAACGAAATTCAACTTTTCACCATACAGTTATCACAATGCTGGGGATGTTGAGCTGCATATACAGTTTCATCAAATAAGCCTTTAAGCCAGTCTACTGACCCCTTTGTGTCACATCACTAGTGTAGCTTAAAAGCTCATTTTACCAAAGTTAGTCATAAGTGACACTTTGTAGATATTACAATTGATTTTTACATATATTATATATATAGAAGAATTGATACTTATCCCCTATATATGTATTTCCTGGTTTGTTTGTGCACCCCATTGTACACCGAAACAATCCTCAGACATTGTCAGATGTGCAAGCATTCTTTGCGGGTACAATGGGGTGTACAAACAAACCTAGAAATGCATATGCATCATTTCTTATATACCCTGTACACATCAGGTGTGCACCCTATATGTGTAGGGTATATAAACCAGCCCTTCTTCCCTCCTTTCCTCATTCCCTTCTGTTCTCTCAACTATAGGGGAAGATAAGAAGAAGACCCTTTCTCTCCTTCTCTACTTCTCTCCTTCTCTCCTTCTCTCCTTCTCTCCTTCTCTCCTTCTCTACTTCCCTTCTTCCTTCTGTCTCTTAACAGGAGGCTCTTCCCTACCCTCACCTGCAGTTGTTTTTTTTTTCTCTTTTTTTTTTCTTTTTTGTTTTTCCCCTTCCTCTAACTCTGATGGCACCTTGGATGTTGATCAGATGACCAGTGAATAAGGGAAAGTAAGTACATCCCATAACACCTTTGATTGTTTGGAGTGGGCAATATTAACCTTTGTTTTCTTCTTAGATGTCCCACTGCCTCTATCATTCATACTGCCTCTATCCTTCCTGCAGTTTGACATTGGGGAAGTGAAGTGTGGATGTGGAAGTCAGTAGAGTTCATTTAAGTTTTATCATGTGATAATTACTAACCCTTGCTTTTTTTTTTTAAGCCTCCTACTGCTGAGCCTGTCGAACCTCATCAGTAGAGTGGGGAATGGAGAGTGCTGGACACATAGTTACAAGTAGCCTGAGCCAGTTTACTTTGTCAGAGAGCCTACCCTTTACACTGGCACTGGAGGATTCCTTGTAAGTGAAGTCTAACCTACACTTATCTGTCAGAAATATTTAAACTAATACACATAGGGAATGCTATGGTGATATAGTGTATGCCAAAAGGTGGTGTGGATTCATGTACCCATGCCAGTTCACTGTTGTGTATAGTGCCTAGTGCTACCATGTCAAGGCACACTTGACTGGTCACTCCCTGGACTTCCCCGCCTGACCAAATCTGAATTAGATTCGGTCATTGGGTATGCTTGCTCATTTCCCCCAGTCACAGTGCAGCTTGCGCTTGTTAAAGCCAAGCACCAGGCTGATGACATCTGGAAAGTTGAGCTCTACCTCAGGGTCTTGTCGGTGACATGGTCAAGAGCCTGAGAACGTAAAAAGGGCATTGTCTGGTGGAGGGAATGAAGGTTGGTGGTGAGGTCCAGGGGCCGGCCAGTATCTGTCACCCCCTCCCATCTAATATATACTATCCTCATGCTAACATATATTATCAGTGGCTCAATTGGATTGGGCCTCCCCTTATTGCCCATTGGCATTAAGTATCCATATCATTTGTTGGTCAGGTGCCTGTAAAACTGGGCACCCATTCCTTAACTACCCCTGGTGTACCATGACTCTGACCAGGGAATTAGTGGGGAAGTCATGGAATCACCCAGCATCGAATGTGTGTTTAGGGTAGTAAAGAGGCAACATGTTGAGGGGGCAATCTGATGCCCCTAATATCTCCCAGTGCAACTGGTGAGGCCACTCGATTACTTAGTCAGACACCCTCCAATTCTCTCCCACTCCCAGAACTCATCTTTCTTCATAGAGATGAGGACATCCTGGCCTGGCTCCTTACCAACAATAGCAATTACCCCTTAGACCAGATGGTCCTAGAGCCACGTCTCAGTGAGGGAGAGAATCATGACAAGACCTCTGTACCTGCACATAGCAGATATCTCTTCTTTGACTGCAAGGTCTGGGATTGCTGTGGGCAGGTTGAAGATATCGGGGAGGCCAGGCAAGAGGAAGAGATAGGGGAGCTGGAGGTGGAGGAGGTGCAGATGCAGGAGGAGGGGGTAAAGGAGGTGGAGGAGTTGGATGAGCAGGGGGTGGAGGGGATGGAGGAGGTTGACAAGGAGGAGGAGGAGGAGAAGGAGGAGGAGGAGGAGGCACAGGAGAAGAGGTGCGATCCTGGCAAACAGGTCATTGTGATCAAAGACATAGGTTGCTTGATCTTGTCTGAGAGCAGCCTTCCATGGCTGAGTTTCTTATGACTCCTGATGCTGTTAGCAGCTCTCCCCCTGCCTTCTCCTCTCCACCTCTACCAGTTGTCTGCACTCTGATACCCCCCCCTTTGCACTGAGCCCCCTCTTTGCGCTGAGACCCCCAATGGTACCAGGCCCCCCCAGAGGCTACCTCTCACCCCCTTACCCCCCAATCCAATTCCTCTGGCCCTGGTGACCCTCCCTGTTCCCCGGTGAGGAACAAGATACCAGGGTCCCTGGAAATAATCTATTTGTAGCTTCTTTTGTAGCCTTTTTTTCTTCTTTTTTGCTAAGTCGCTTTTTGTTAGGTAGTTTTTAGATAGGGACTTTTATCTTGTAGTCTAAACAATAAAATTAAAAATTTCCTAGCTAATGTGAGATCTTTTGTGATGTTGAGTGCCTTTATATGATAGTAAAGATACTATGGGATGTTCTTGCTTGGGCCTCTCATATTGATAGCCATTGTGATCTCAAGTGCCTGGAATGTGATAATAGTGATACCACCATGCCCCCTTACTTTAGTGTCTAGTGTTTTCTTGATTTGGCACATCTCATATTGTCTATCATGAGATGGCTTAGAGTTAGTTCATGGTATGTCAAACATCTACTCGGGTATTGAGGTTAGTGATGAGATGGACTGGGGTGTGAAGTTGGTCAAAAATGGCTGTGCGACCACCCCTGTCTCTCTCATCACTAACATCCATGTACAAGTAGGTTAGATTGCTTCAATTCAGCCTCTGGAGTGTTCAAGCTATATTGACTTGAAGCCAGGAGAGGATTTCAGACACTTCTAGTGGGAATTAGGCAACGCAAGAATACCATAGCCCCAATAGTATCAGTACACAATACTGTTTAGGGGTTGATTTTATTAAGCCACACAACCTAGCAACACCCTCATTTCGTCTAACTTTTTCATGCCAAAGTCTTGAGACCTATTGTAGTTGAGAATGCTTTGATTATTATGAACATAAGGTCGAACACTCTGAACATGCCATTTTGCAGGAAAACCTTTTACTTCAATAATGAGTGATAGTCAGTAATTCTACCACACCCTTACAGCACTGTGTGTTAGACTAGATATGTCGTAAATAACACGAGTAACCTATATGAACTTCTCATGTTCACTGCACTGTTGATGTGATACAAAAAGGCATTAGTAACATATTTCTACATTACCGATGCCTCCTGGCATCGCAAACACATGACATCCCATGGCATCATAGTTATGACAGTAAGACATCCTATAGCATCACAATCATGACACCAGTACTCATACCACAATCCTTACACATTCTCCAGTGTACCTCCAAGCTTTCTACTATATGTTCCCTTCTAGGGGTCTCCACTCCAGCTACATCCTCCCATTAGCAAACCATTCCATCAAGTCGTTCCAATTTCTACATGCACCAGCCTCTTGGGATAACCACTATGATCCTGTTTACTGACCATTCACTCAGGGGTGGTAGAGGAGAAAGTTACAAACCAGTTGGCATCTCTCTATATAGGGCTTCAGGGCTGTTATACCTTTTGGGACTATGTTGTGAGATTTCTCAAGTTGCAAGAATTAGCATTTTGATTGGTTTATATCTGTTTGTAGAGCCTGTCCTCTGTGCAGATACTCATGATACTAGAACTGATTGTATTCTCAACAAACTACCTTTAGATCAACAATTCTGAATGTACCATATCATGGTACATCATTCTCAACTCCCCCAGCATTGTACCAATAATGGTACACTGGGAAACCTTACACATCCCACCTACCACCACATACCCACTGGTATAAGACAAAGGCCTGGGAGCAAGGAGCCAGTACTGATTGATACAATGCTTTATCCTACAGTGAAGTCCCATGTCGATGGGCGGTCTGCCTTGATGAAGCTCTTTCACCCCAAGGGTAAGCAACCAAGGGATAGGCTGAGGACTGATAGCGAAATGGAAGGCTAGTTGGATAAGGGAATGTTCCTAACTCAGGAGGACTAGGGGGCCTGTGAGGAGGCAAAGGAGAGGTGTGAGAAGGTATTCTACGTTATTCAGCACAAGCAAGGTATGCAATAGCAGTCATGTAGTATATGTCATAGAATACTCAAATAACACATTCTTAGGAAACATTATCGAAGTCTTCCTCAATATAGATATTGAGACACACAATTCCCATCCACACCTGGCTGGCCTGCAAGCGCTATCTCTGGACTAATGTGATACACTAGGCACCTCATATTAGCAAGTCAACAGTGGTGCAGGTGAGCTGTATATGGCCCTTGATCACAACTATCACACCTTCTTGATGTATTTGCCAATCCAGCCTCTGCTATCAACAGTGAGGAGGTTGGGGCAAGGATCATAAAGCAGGCTACAGATAACATTACCAAGTACTGTGAGATTCAGCCTCCAAGGCTGCTATGCAGTATAAGGCACAATCATATTGAGGATTTCCTCCTACAAAATCCATAACACTATACCTCTCTGAACTCACACAGTGGGGTGTGCCATTGGGGCATTTGGGCACAATAGGGACATGAGGACCTAGGACCGATTTTCACCAAAGATACCAATGACATCAGTTCAAATATCTAGGGAGACCTACAAGCACTCCTTGCCTCGTTCCAGAATATCATACAGCTTAAGCAGTTCCTTCTTGGGGCTATTGATAGGCCACAATGTGACACAATGCAGTCCACTATTGAGCTATTACCCCATCACTTTAGGTATCTCTGGACCAATTATGACAATGAGTGCTTTTCCCTATATGCGGGGCTTATCAACATTGTAACAGAGTTGCACTTGGACTAGGGTGATCTTGACTAGACAATGAGTACATCAATGCGATAGTCTGAAGGGGCTGTGTTTTGTGTATTCAATTTATAATGGAGCTTTCACTTTCTTGCTGGTTCGATCTCAGGTATCTATGGTCATAAGCTGATCCACTTTACAACGCTCCGGACTGGTTCCTGACTCTGCATGATTTCAACTATGCATGGGTCCATACTATGGTATGTTTTCAAGAGTCAGACAGAGGCAGGTACTAGTAGGGGGCAGACATGCAAGCGGAAGCATGATTGTGTGAATGGCATGGCTCTCCCTAATCTCCAGAATGAGGGTTCCGATTCTGAATCCTGTCTGAGAAATTAGCTTATCTTATTTGTATGATGGGATATATCTGCCCTCTGTTGTGTTGGATTACCATGGAGGGTATGTGTCTTTACAGATATGTAAATATGTGGATTAGTGGCAGATCAGAATAAAAAAGATAATATGAGAACAATTGATAATGTAGTCAAGAACACTGTTCCTCAGCCTACTGTGATGTGTAACTAATATTCATAAAATAAGCTTCTAATTTGCATAAGTATCATGATATGAAGTGATGTTGCATGATGGCCCATAAAAGGGAAGTAGCTTGTGTTACAACATAGAGGATGAGGTGATCTGATAAGATGGGGTGATACAAGGCATCAAGCTACATGTGCTAAGCCTGGTTGGATACTAGTTACAGTTCACCATGTGCAAACCCCTTAACCCTGTGTTTCACTGACATGCGTCAAGATCAATACTATACAGTACTCCTGCACCTTATAATATATCGGGGACCCCCAAGATTGACTTGGGAGACTTTGACCAAGGCTGTCAAATGTCCATTTTGTCACCAAAGATATATGTGGGCAGGTGCATACAAGAAATACCTGCAAACTGTGTATGCAAATCTGAACATTGTACTTGCCTCTACCATACAACATACATCTTCTGTGAGTCCTATTAATGACATGGAAATAGACCTATTCCTTAACATGGAGGTAGAGCACGAGAATGAGAGGACTGATTCAGACTATGAATCCAACCCGGACCCAACTGGATATGACACTGATGCATTCAATGGTGACATCTCACACATGTCTGATACTAAAGTACTCAACCCCCGTACCTCAGTGATGGCTGGCAGATAAGCACATTACACACACACCAAGGAAGCGATTGGAGACATGAGCAGGTTTGAGGATGAACACCGTGCTCTGTGCCTGGATCCATGGGCCCCATTTGCCAATGCTCATGATTTCAAACTTGCATTAAAGTTCATTCAGAGCAAGGTCCTGAAGGCTCAAATCAATGAATTCTTTTCCAGGAGTCTGGGTAGTTCTGCTTCAGTTGGTAATAGTTCAATATACATGTTGGAGAATCATCTCTGTTTATTGGACCCCTACAGTGCTTACCTTCAATAGTCCAAAGGCAAAGTTGATGATGGCAAGAGAACACAGCATTTCTTCTATCAGAATGTCCTTGACTGTGTCAGATACCTTCTTTGACAGATAGCATACAGGGATGACTTGGTGTATATGCCATCACATGAATATGACCAGAATAGACATAGAATAAATGCCAAAATGCATACAGTCGACTGGTTGTAGGATGTCTAAGTACGGTACACCCTGTTTTGTAACCTCCTCCATCAGGGCACTGGCTAACCATGTATAGGATACACTTCCATGTGGTGCAACTCTGGTTCCAAACATGGCAATGTCTGATCAGAACCATCTTACCAACTTTTCAGGTAACAAGAAAGTGTGGCCTATCTATATTATGACTGTAAATCTCCTATCGACTAGGTGTAACAGACCTGGATCAATGGCAGTTCTCCTTCTTGCACCATTGCCCAGCCCACCTAAGTTCCCATAGTCCTCTTCATCAAACAATCTGCAGAGACAAATTAATGCCAACACACTAGAAGGTGTATTTGAACTCATACTGTCACCCTTGCAAGATGCAGTGCTTGATGGTATCTCAATTGACTACGCAGATATAATGGGGGTACCCTATGGGAAGATGGATCCCAAGTTCGCGATGGCACTGAAGTGACTCAAAGATCAAAAAGCGATAATCAACAGTAGATTAAAGAAGAATCAAAACAGTAAAACTTAATATCATTATGCTGCAGCTTCCAGCAGTAAGTTTCTCGAGAGGTAGTTGATTGCCAGAGTAGAGTGGGACTTGCATATAGTTTAAGTAGAATATCATATACTGCCAGTTCCCACCCATCACTACTTTAACTTAATCATGAGCACACCCATCTCCTTTGGGCTGGCCAACACACACCACCCAGGACATTATTCCTTTGTGGATGTTGGTCTACTCTGGCTAAATCTTCTTCCCACACCTCAAGTGTTTTAGCGCTGCATCTCTAATGCGACCACAGGAGAAAAACTCTTCATATCATTGACATGCTAGTGGCAAACTATCATGCAACTAAGGAGATATACCATTTACAAACTCTCATACCCATATGCATTTCATCTATGTAAGCCTTTAGTAGACGTAGCTCTCACGACTGAGCGGAACCTTCTACTTCATTCTAGTCAGGTCTTTGCCTGATAGGAAAGTCTACTTGGCTCCCCCAGCGGGGTACCTTGGTTATTAGCCTGGTGGGTGCTACCCACAGTCAACTCCCCGAAAGCACCCCTACCATGATAAGAATCATGCTTTTATAGTTCTCAAACAACCCCAATAGTCTTACAGCAATTGGGCACAAGTTGTATCTATGTGCGATTCACCTCCTCGGAGGTGCTACAACATCTTCCAGGCCACCCTGGGACTACCTGAGAGGCTCTGGACTAACCTTCAAGTATTACCTGAGTAACTCCTTCAGTTCTTGTCCGTTTTACACATATATGGTACCAGAAGATAGACCTTCTTCTGCAGCACACCCGATGCCCTCTCATATATCCTACGGACAGTATTCGGTCGGACGGACGGTGACAACCTATATGGTGTTGCAAGAGTGCCTCCACTCAGTTCCTTTTGTAAGGAATGGAGCGACTCAACAACCGTAAGCTCATGACGTGTGGTCCTTACACTGGGGCCGCAGGGGGGTGTTAGGAATAGCTCTGTAAAATCCTGGGGTATTCGGAGCCCTGTAGCTCCTCCGATAGCCCCCCAAAGGCTACCAGGTTTGTAACCTTTAGATTTTAACGGAGTGCCCAATCCCTATAGGATTGCCCCCTGCCCTAAGTAAGTACCTCTATATGCAAGGTAGGGTAACTTGGGTACCATGTCAGGGTAACTCAGACCTTATGGCAGGGTAATCCGGGCCTCATGTCCAGGTAACCCAGGCCTCATGTCAGGGTAACTCAGGCCTCATTACACGAGAGTTTCCCGAGCTCGCCTTTTGTATTACTATCTTATAGTATACATAGTTGTCCACTATAGTGAACCAAACTATCCTTACCCATTGACCTCAAGGTCTCCGGTATGGGTGTAAGAATAGCTTATTGTAAGACACCCTCTGGTGGGTCGTTACATGACTCCCCTCTTCTCTAAAGTATGCCCCGGACCATTAGTGACATCTTTTGTTTCCTGGCTTCGGTACATTCACTATGTGGTGATCTCTTGGCTTGGATGGATACCTCCAGTGAAAATCATTAAGGGCCTCCATGGCTGTTCTTTCTAGCATCTCAAATGGTTCCTATGAATTCTCCTCAGGTCCATAACCTTCCCACACTACTAAGTATTGAACGAAACTGTGGCAGGAACTCATCTTTATCCCACCATACCAATGACTATCCAGGATAGCTTCAACCACATAGCTTGGCTCATTTTCTACTATCTCTGGTAACGGAACTTCCTTTTGGGGCCTACGTACTGGATCATCGTAGTATGATTCCAGTAAACTGACATTGAATATGGGGTGGATTGACCAACGAGCTGGGAGTTCGAGCTCATATGCCTGCGACCCTACCTTTCATTTAATCACAAAAGGGCCAAACATTCGCTGGTCTAACTTCTCTATCGGCCTCTGTGTCCAGATGTTCTTTCAGTTCAACATTACCTGGTTGGCCTTTTTTGCTACTCCATTGGTCACATGTTCCAATGTTACATATTCTGGGGATGGTAGCCTCTTTCGGTCATGCCACTTCCATTGCCTTTCTTGTGCCCCTTGTAAGGTTTCTCTGACCTCTTGTCATGAACCTGCCCAGTTCCACACTAAGAGCTCACTGCTTGGATGAATCCCTTAGCTATCTGGAACTATGCCTGACCAGTTTGTACAAGGGTTGAATCCATAGTTAATCTCAAAAGGAGAAGCTCTAGTGGATTCCAAGGTAGAAGTATTGTACGCATACTCTGCCAATGGTAACAAAGACACCCAATCGTCTTGCTGATATGAGCAACAGCTCCAAACATATTGTTCCAAAGTCTGGTTCACCCGTTCAGTCTGCCCATCAGTTTCTGGGCGGAAAGCCATTGATATATTAAGCTTAATTTGCAGTGACTTCGTCAAGCTTCCCCAAAACTTAGAGGTGAATCGGTTATCTCAGTCTCAGATTATCTACTCTGGGAGTGCATGTAGCCACCATATCTCCTTCAGGAATATTAATGCCAACTTTTCTATAGACACCTCCATTGTCAATGGTATAAAGTGAGCCATTTTCGAGAACCGATCAACAATGACCTAAATTTTCATATATCCCTAAGACTGAGGTAATGCTACAATGAAGTCCATGGAGATATCATTCCATGGTCTTATTGACACCTCAATTGGTTCAAGTAATCCAAATTTCTTACGCCAGATTGTCTTGCTCCTTTGACATGAATCGCAAGTGTGCACATACTCTATGATATGCTCATCCGTCTTTGGCCAGTAGAAGTTTGCCTTGATTCATCCAACTTTCTTATATGTCCCCAAGTGTCCTGCAATACGGGAATCATGTTCTGCCTCTATAATTGCTTGCTTCAACCCTTTGTCCTCAGGTATGTACCACCTATTCTTATAGAGTAGGAAGTCCTTCTCTAGTGAAAAACTAGGGTCAACATTCTTCTGCCCACCTATGACTGACTTGTATATGCCCAAGTACTTGTCATCTGTACTAGTTGCTTTCTTAAGCGCTTCCAAAAAGGAAGATTGCAACTGATAGCCTTGGCAGAATTGCAACACGTGTGGTCGCAAGATGTCCCACTCCTCATTTACAACACATTGACCTGGTTGGAAAAAGGTTGTCTCCAGGTTCGGTTGAGAATTACCTCCCCCTTCAAGGTGGTAGTCCCTATGCCTTGACAATGCATCTGCCTTCTCATTCAACCTACCCTCACAGTAGATAAACTTAAAATTGAATGGTTGTAAGAATTCTGCCCAGCGGTGTTGCCATCTATTCAATATCTTGGTATTAATAAAGTATTCAAGATTCTTGTGATCAGTATATATAACAATTTGATCAGTGACAGACCTCAGTAAATGATCCCATTCTTTGAATGCTACTACAATGGCAGTCATTTCCTTATCATGGACATCATAATTCATCTCTGCTGGTACGAACTTCCTACTATGATAGGCCACTAGGTGCCATTTCTCATCCTCATAGAGCTGGGATAGAATAGCACCTAATGCAAAGTTGCTTACATTGGGTTCTAACTTTGTAGGCCGGTTAGGGTCACAGTGTTCTAGAATAGGACTGGATGTAAACAACTCTTTCAATTGTTCAAAAGCCTCCATGCAAGCTGGTGTCCAGTCCCATTTGATATCCTTCTTCATCAGGTCTGTCAATGGCCTCGCTATCTTGCTAAACCCCTTGATGAATCTTCGGTAGAAGTTAGCAAAGCCCATGAAGCTTTGTACTTTGACGACGGTCTTTGGACTTGACCAGTTCTTGATCGATTCCACCTTTTCCATTGTCATTGATATCCCACAATCAGATATCTTATACTCTAGGAATTCAACTTCCCTCTGGTTGAATTTTGACTTCTTGATGCTAATGTATAAGCCTGCTTCTTGCATCTTTTCCATTACTCTCCTAACTAGAGCAATAAGCTCCTCTATAGTCTCTGAGTAGATTAGGATATTGTCCATATAAGTGATGACTCCTTTATCTAATAGACCTCTAAATACATCATTTATCATACTCTGCAAAGTTGATGGTGTGTTGCATAACCCAAATGGCATCAGGGTATACTCATACAAGCCATACTGACAATGAAAAGCAGTCTTCCACTCTTCACCCTTTGCCATTCGCAAAAGGTAATAACCGTTTTTTAAATCTAACTTGGTAAATACCGTTGCTTTCCCAGGTCTATCCCTCAGCTCATTCATTAGCGGGAGGGGATAATAGGTCTTCATGGTTATGTTGTTCAGTCCTCTATAGTCAATACTGAACTGTAGTGTACCATCTGGCTTTGGTACAAATAATATATGAGTAGCAGCCAGTGAACTAGATCTCCTGATCTTTCCAGTCGCTAACATCTCATCAAGGTACTCACAGAGTGCCTTTAGTTCCTTCTCAGACAGGGGATAAATTGGACCAAAAGGAGGAGTGGTTCCCACCTGTAGTTCAATCCTATGTTCATACTTTGAGTGCTGCAGTAAGGACTCTATCCTTTCCTGACTTAAGATATCACTAAAGTCCTTGTACTCTGGAAGGAGCTTTATCATGATAACACTCCCATCTTCATCTGAGAATTTAGCCACCGCAAGGAGATGAACAGATCCTTGATCCTCAGTCATCATTTCTTCCTCAGCAATGAGTTCTAATTACTGGTAACCACATCCTGCTAGGCAATTTGCCTTACAGTATGCTGACTGCTAAGCCAGTATACCCTTTTCCCAATCAATGTCCGGGTTATGCTCTGAGAGCCAGGACATCGGAAGATACCCATCAATTTTGCCCTCTGACATTTCTGCAATCTCAAAGCTCATTTTATTTAAGTGGTCTCCTATCTTCATCTTTACTGACTTGGTATTGTGGAGACCTGATCCAGGGATATTATTCCCACTTGCATCTAATATGGGGGAATGAGTCTTCCTTCAGACACAGGGTATTTGAGTGTCCTTTACCAGTCTGCTAATGAGGACAGCTCCCGTAGCACCACTGTCCAGAAGTAGTACTGCTTCCGCACTACTTCTTTTTGCATTCAGTTGCCACTCAAGTCTAACCTTTACTCGGATAGACTTTGTATGTCATGGGGGACCTGAGAGTCTCAGCTGCTTTCTGGTTTTTCCTTCACGAGACATTTCTCATATCAATAATGTTAGTAGGTAAGTAAGGGTATGGGGTCTCTTGTTCTTCAGTATAAGAGAGGTCAAAATAGGTCAATCGCAGTTAAGTTTAAAGTGTTTTGCAAACAGTTAAGTTATAAAATCATGAGTCAAAGTAATTAGTGCTGTTAACTATTACGCCAGCATGATTTCGGGTACTAAACCCTCCTCAGGTAAACTTGGAAATAACTTTCAATTGTATATAATCAAGTCCTGCCTGATGTAAACATAACTAAACCAAATCCAAACAAACCAAGAAAAACAAACAGAATATATGATAACAAAAAACCCAATAGACGCATAACAGAGAGAACCCTTAATACTGAAAAACACACAAGAAAACCTTTTCCATCCTTGACTACCTTACTCCGCTAAGCCTAGTCAATTTTAGTTTTCTATAGTAGTCTTCGGAGGGTGGACTTACCTTGTCCATCTCCAGTCCATCAAGTTTTAACACCCCAGTATGCCATCGTCGACCTGGGAATTTGTTCATTGCTAACTAATTTCTCTTTGGAGTGTTACTTACCTAGTCTGAAGCATCTATATCAACCTCCATTATCTGAGGAGTTGATTTGCAGACTTCAAGAATCTTTCTTGTAATAGGGGGATGGGCCTCAATACACTTAACTTTGTTAGAGGGACCAGATTTATGGCCCGCCTCTTCCGCAGATCCCTTGTGTGCCTTGGCTGGCTTGGAAGAGCTGACAACTGGAGTAACCAAGGTACACTTCAGCCAGAAGTGACCTGGTTGTCCACATTTGGTGCATTGGCCTAACTTTCTGTACTTGTCAAGGAGCATGCTAGGAATATTCTTATGAGCAATTGAATACTCTGAATTTTCCGGCTTTGACTGATGGCTGCCTGAAGAGTTAGCAGGCTTGGGATTCTGCTTACCCGAAACCTTTCCCTTCTTCTGTTGCTTCTTTGAGGAATGTTTGTCCTCACTCTCATCATGACTTGATTCTTTCTCTTTAATTACTTTTCAGCTAAAGCGTATATTGTCCTCCAAGTCATGGCCAGTTTTCCTTAGGAGATCAAGGTACTGATTTACATCCATGGGATGGGGGTTCTTCTGAGCCCAGTCTGTCCGCAGTTCTGACGTAATGCTGATATGTACCTTGTCCTTCACTCCTTGTCTATCTGTATACCCTAGTTTGGTCATTAGATCAATAACCTTATCCAAGTACTTGTCTACTTGGCCTGGTTTCATCTCCAATGAGGTTCACTCAGCTAAAGAGTGATCCCGATCGGTATGTCCTCCAAAACTGGTTTCCAAACGGCGGTGGAATCCTTCCCAAGTAAGTAACTCATTGTCTGGATTAAATGGCATTCCACTTCATTGGGCAGCCTCCTCGTTAATATAATAGTGGAGACCCATATACCAGCTTTTGGCAGAACCTTCCAAGAGAGGGATGACCAAGCTAATCTTATCCATGTTGTCAGTGACAGACTCACGGAAATAATTAAACTTGATTTCCATATTGCTAAGAAACCTCAGAATGTCATTAACATCCCCAGTAAAAGCCTTAACATCACTCAATTTTCAGGCTTCTTAGGCTTTACCTTGGAAGCTTTCTTGCTTTCCTTCTTACATGACTGTAAGAATTTGGCCAGCTTACGAGTTCTGCGGTCATAGCGCCTCTTCTTTGAGTCATTCCAGTTTGACTTACATTGCCCACAGAAATGCTCAAGATCGAGGATGGAGTCGGCATCATCGTCTGAGCTTCTAGAGGAGTCAGAATCACCCAGATCGCCTCCAGCCCCAGCATTTCCACCTGTCAGGCATCTGTTACCTCCACCTCCACCAGGAACATCATATCCATCAAAGGATTCCTCCAAACAACCCAGTCCACCAAATTGGGAACCACCCCTAGATGGTGGGACTGGGTGTGCTGTTGGAGGTGGTAAGCAGGTACTGTTCGATTGACTCAGAGTTCCCATTGCTTGCCCAGTTTTGTACCGGGACTGTTGATACTCCAAACAAGTCTCCTGTGCAAGTGGGAGACCTTGGTGGCAAAGTGAACCTCAATAATTACGTGGGGTTTTTTCAACTTCAACTCTCCTTTGTCCTGACGCATTTTGTCCTGGTGGGTGCCTAACTACCTGTGAAGGTAGTTTAACACACCCGTTGACATGATGGTAATGTCTGGTGAAAATTGAGTCTCCCTCAATCCAACAAGCAGGGGAACAATCACTCCCAAGCGACTGCACCCAAGCCCCCAGGATCCCTAGATATTGACCAGGGCCGCTGCCTGAAGGCTTAGGTCCTGGTGCTGGTGGAATGACTATAGGAGTATTTTGTGCTGGCGTCTGTGGTGCCGGTCCCATAGGAACTGGCCTTGCACTACCAAATGGTCTTTCCCCTGTAGGAGGTCTAACAGCAACAGTCGGTGTATTCCTGGCTCCTGAAAGAGTCAGAGGTGCATTGCCGATCGGTGGTGTCCGCCTTGACCTTCTCTCCACCCTTGGCATAGGCCTAGTGACAGGACCTAGTACTCTGGAGGGACTATTATCTCTACTTCTCCATGCACGTAGGGTGGGATTGGAGGTAGCCTGTGAGGCTTCCCGAGAGAACTACTCTTCCCAGTCATTACTGATTCTCGAATGCCTAGAGGGGTGCGAAACTGCCTTTCTTCTGCCTTCTGCAACATTTTGTGAAGTTTCAGAGCAAAGTTAGGTGCACGTTTTTCAGAAAGCACTAATGGAAGGGGAGGAGCATCTCTCATAATTGCGTCATTATTGGAGTCTATAGCATATCCGCCTTGGATTGCCTTCTCTAGAGTTCCAATCCCACTGTTTAGCAACTTGGTATTTTGGACATGCTCATGAAATGTGGCCTGTTGATCCAACATCCAACTCCTTGCTATTCTCATCATGTCTTGATGAAAAACAGCTTGCCTTTGCTCATTCCAGAAATGTAACTGTTCTTGAGCTGCGTGAAATTGACGACCGATTTCACGAAGAATAAATGGTTCAATATACTCATGTGTAAAGTCTGCAAAGCTGATACCCTGATTGTCAACACTGATCATCTCAGTGGACTCAGCATCATGGGAAAAGGATTGCATGAGGGCCCTTGGGTCCGCAACAACCAATTCTTGACATGCCCGAGGAACTTCAATGGGAGCATCTTCAAGTAATAGTGGCACAGGTTCCCACTCCAAACCCCGTAGATGTGCAATAATGTTGGCTCGTAGTGTTTGGATGGCGTGTTCCTGTACTGCAGGGTCAGTAAAACCAACTTTGGAAGACATTATTCTTTCCACCTGATGCTTCTTGTACCAGAGAAGCAACTTGAACTTGAATATGTCAATGTGGGAAGGTTTTGTGAAAACAAGTTCAAGAGAGTTGAGCGAGGAAGTCACTAAACGATATACTGTAACAGGGACACCCTATGGGAAGATGGATCCCAAGTCCGCGACTGTACTGAAGTGACTCAAAGATCAAAAAGCGATAATCAACAGTAGAGCAAAGAAGAATCAAAACAGTAAAACTTAATATCATTAAGCCGCAGCTTCCCTCACTAAGTTTCTCGAGAGGTAGTTGATTGCCAGCGTAGAGAGGGACTTGCATATAGTTTAAGTAGAATATCATATACTGCCAGTTCCCACCCATGACTACTCTGACTTAATCATGAGCACACTCGTCTCCTTCGGGCTGGCCAACACACACTACCCAGGACATTAATCCTTTTTGGATGTTGGTCTACTCTGGCTAAATCTCCTTCCCACACCTCAAGTGTTTCAGCGCTGCATCTCTAATGCGACCGCAGGAGAGAAACTCTTCATATCATTGACATGCTAGTGACGAACTATCATGCAACTGAGGAGATATACCATTTACGAACTCTCATACCCATATGCATTGCATCTATGCAAGCCTTTAGTAGATGTAGCTCTCACGACTGAGTGGAACCTTCTACTTTATTCTAGTCAGGTCTTTGCCTGATAGGAACGTCTACTCAGCTCCCCCAGCGGGGTACCTTGGCTATTGGCCTGGTGGGCACTACCCACAGTCAACTCCCCAAAAGCACCCCTACCATGATAAGAATCATGCTTTTAGAGTTATCAAACAACCCCAATAGTCTTACAGCAATTGGGCACAAGTTGTGTGTATGTGCGATTCACCTGCCTGGAGGTGCTACAACATCTCCCGGGCCACCCTGGAACTACCTTGGAGGCTCTGGACTATTCTTCCAGTATTACCTGAGTAACTCCTTCAGTTCTTGTCCGTTTTACACATATTTGGTACCAGAGGTTAGCCCTTCTTCTGGAACACACCCTATGCCCTCTCATATATCCTACAGACAGCATCCAGTCGGACAGACAGTGACAACCTATACGGTGTTGCAAGAGTGCCTCCACTCTATTCTTTTTGTAAGGAAGGGAGCAACTCAACAACCGTAAGCCCATGACGTGCGGTCCTTACACTGGGGCCGCAGGGGGGTGTTAGGAATACCTCTGTAAAATCCTGGGGCATTCGGAGCCCTGTAGCTCCTCCCATAGCCCCCCAACGGCTACCAGGTTTGTAACCTTTGGATTTTACTGAAATGCCCAATCCCTATAGGATTGCCCCCTGCCCCAAGTAAGTACCTCTATATGCTAGGTAGGGTAACTTGGGTACCATGTCAGGGTAACTCGGACCTTATGGCAGGGTAACTTGGGCCTCATTACACGAGAGTTTTCCGAGCCCGCCTTTTGTATTACTATCTTATAGTATACATAGTTGTCCATTATAGTGAACCAAACTATCCTTACCCGTCGACCTCAAGGTCTCCGGTATGCATGTAAGAATACCTTACTGTAAGACACCCTCTGGTGGGTTGTTACGGTAGATGGGAAGGTCTGGCAGTGCTTCCCTATGTTGTCTACGTGGGTTGTGGACAATATGGAAAATGTCGCACTTCACTATGGAAAATCTAATACTGGTCTGAAATCCGAGGTCAATCCTGATGCATTAGGAACTGATGCACATGAGATATATCAGACATGAGATTATACCACATATGAACTTCGCAAACAAGAAAATGAGCAACGGTCAACAGACTCTGGGTCGGGAGACATGAATGCCACGTTTGATGCACTTGGTATCAAGATGGGATGGAATATTTTTCATGGACTTCAACAGGTTTCAGCATGTGATCTGCAGAAGCTGGATTTTGCTCCATAGAGTTTATTTGAGAATATTCAAGCATATGATGGATTCGGTTCAGGGATCACTCAAGAAACACCAATGACTGCACCCTTTTGACGATGCCTGTAAGGCTTTAACACCATACTGGGGATTCTTTGTAGCCAAAAAAAAATACTGAGAGGTTACGCAGTGGTAAGGAAAGGAGATGAGCAACCTCGGGCATTGTCTTTTAGGCATTCTCGCCATGGCATTGAGGCAGCCTGAGAGTATACAAGTATTACCATTCAAACACATGCTTACCTGCATCAGGTCATTACATCAGCAAAAATATTATCTTATGCCCAGTGCATCTTATGCATCTGATGCACAGGGTGCCTGTAATGGTAACCATTAACCAGGATGTACTGTCAAACCAACATTGTGTCCTGACATTGAGTCATGTGCCTGGTGCATCCTGACAGTATCCGGACTCAGACCCCTATGCCAGGTGTGTCCTGACAGCATCTGATTCGGTACTCTTGCATCTTAACAACATCTAATCCTTGGGTGTTGCATCCTAACAATGTCTGATTCTTGCATATTGCATCCTAACACCATATGATCCTAGCCTCTTGCATCCAGATGCTACTTGATTCTAAGCTCTTACATTCTGGTGACACCTAATTCAGGGATCTTCCACCCTAACATCGCATCCTTGCCTGTATGTATTGGGATTCTATGATACTCACGATGCATGCTCTGGTGCTGCCTATTATCATACTTTTCCATCCAGATTCTTTATACATGACCCTCCTCTTATCTGGATCCCTGCCTGCATACACGATGCATCCAGATTTCACCTTGACTGTGACATCACATCTTGATGCTACTACTTCTTGTCTGGACCTCCTCAGGATGCCTTCGCAAGTGTGGTGAATTACCCCTAACACCATCTGTACATTGCGTCCAGTATTGCCCAATCTTCCCAACTCCCTCTTGATATCTGATATACTACATTGTGATCACCCTGACACCCTCCAGATGGCTACTTTTCACTGATTCTACAGTGAATATTGCCCTGGTTATTCATTTACACTACATCCTTTAGTTTCTGTTGTAGTCTCATCATAGTAAGCTAAATCAAATCTGTTACAAATAGTCTTTACATGTTCTTAATTCTCCTTAATAACCCTCGCTGACGGTCCTACCCCCCTGCTCATCATCGTTCAGTTTACAATGACATCCCAGCTGGTGCTGCCTGTGCTTCCAGAGAATCCCCAAGGCTCAATGAGACCCCCCAAGAGACAGAAGGGATCCCCACTAATGCTGCTTGCACTTCCTGAGAATACCCAAGGTTCCACAAGACCCCCCAAGATACAGAAGGGATCCCTGCTGGTGCTGCTTGTGCTTCATGAGAATCATCTGGACTCAGAAGACCTGAACCTTGTAACTGAAGCTCCCAGGCTACCGACATCTGGCTGAGGTCAACTCAGCTATCAGTTTCAGGTGATGAATTCTGATGTTCCTGATGTCCCACTAGGTCCAAGTTCCAATGATTAGAGTATTGCAGTAGAGTCTATGTAGAAGTGTGGTTGAGTATCTAACTCGGGAGCTCGGTGCTTACAGCTTCTCAATCATCATCGTATCCTTCACGATGGTCCCCCTGCACCCCGTGAACATGCGTAACTCTCTTATTGATTGTTTGTTGAATATTTTCAACAATCAAATCCTGGATCCTCCATGGCCCTTAGAGTAAGGTTCTTTTTACTTGTCAAAATGGTCTTGTATGTTTAGTAATAGTTTAGCCGCCCCAGTCACAAATGAACAGCTGGATGATTCGGATACTCACCCCTGGATGCCTCAGGCTTGAAGTCTCTGGGCTCCTGATATATCCCCATTTGCCATGGATGCAGTGTATGGCAGATTATGGTGCACGTCAAGCAGCTCATAGTACTATTGATACACACAAGAAACCCAGGGTCCACAATACCTTGCATCTTCTTCCCTCCAAAGTACTTGCAGAAAATTGCTTCAGGAATCTGGGCCACAAGGAATCATAATGTCAGGCCCTGGGTTATGTCCAATTACAGTCAGTAGTGGTCACTATATGGTAGGTGTCTGGTGGAGACAAACATTGTACCCTCTCAAGTTGCACATAAACTTGTCATGTTCCAGCACATAATTGACTCTGCATGCCATAGCTGTGGGATCGTCAGACCGACTTTATAACTCCGCAATCTCTTTCTTCACCTCATGTACAAACTAGGATCATATCCCAGAGTATTTTTGGCATATCCTTATAGGTTAGTATTGCATTCTGCATTGTGTTATACCTGCCTGAGTCCACTTACCAAACTTATGCACTGCTCTGAGGGTTGGATGTTTTCAGCATCTACAATATTAGCAAGCGCAGCATCCCAAGCTTTGTGCACCTGGGCCATCACAGTAACAACATTGGGGAGTGCCTGCTCAAATAGGTTGTACAGTAGAATCAGAGTCATTGAATCATCTAATATGGCCCTTTCTGCACCTGTTACTAGATTTCTCCGAGAGTGAGGAGCTAGACTAGACATTCAGGTACCAGACATAGAACCATGCAGGCTACACAGTCATAACAATAACAGTGCATCACTCAATGATGGGAACATTGGAGGACTCTAGACTCTCCACCAAATTATGTGTCCAAGATCTGTGGTCATACACTGAGCAGAACCTATTTCCTGAGACCATAATATGGTCAAAATACATATAGTTCTCGTGAGATTGTCTCCCTTTCTGTTAGCCACTTGGGAGCTATGATCATATCTTGATCTGGGGCCAACTGCAATATCAATGTCATCTCCATCAGGTTCAGTGTCTGATTCTGTTTTATCTGGTCTATGTGAGATTTGGTATTCATCACTACATCAGCAAAAGAAAATCTTGCATCTGATGCATGGGCATTGCGTCCTGACACAAGCTGCATTTTTCATGCACCTGGTGCGCCTGGTGCATCCTGAGTTTGGATGTACCACTTCATTGCACCTGGTGTATCCTGAGTTTGTGTGGGACACTCGGTTGCATCCTGAGTTGGGAAGCTACACTCAGTTGCGCCTAGTGCATCCTGAGTTCTGCAGGGATGCTTGCTTGACTCCTGAGTTTGGATTGGATACTCAGTTGCATCCTGAGTTTGGAAGCTACACTCAGTTGTGCCTAATGTATCCTGAGTTCTGAAGGGATGCTCCATTACCTCCTGAGTTTGGATTAGACACTCAGTTGCATCCTGAGTTCTGCAGGGATGCTCACTTGCCTCCTGAGTTTGGATTAGACATAAGGTTGCAGCCAGCCACATATTAGCCACTGACTGTGAAAGCTAAACCAAATTAGGCACGAAAAAAGGAGAAGACTCAAATAGCATATTATCTTGTCAAATTGGGTAGTGCTGGGGCAAGGTTTGATCACCCAAGCACATAATTAACAATAGATTAACAAAAGTCAAGGCTGCTTAACAGGAGTTAACATGATCTCCTTTGCCCCTTTTTGTTAAATCGTAGGCTCTATAGGGATTAGTTGTCTTGAAATGGAGATTAGAACCCTGTATAGAGATCCTTAATTTGATGAAATAATATGGTACACTGATATCCAAGTCTATTTTATCCTCATAACTCTGAAGGGAGTGAATATGACAGTTGCATTCATTGTAAAAATGATTGATAGTTGTAATATCTTAGGTAATACAGTTTGTTATGTTTTCATACACGCGTTTTCTGATCATTCCTTTTAGTTACACCTCCCACATCCTTCTGGCATCACTCTCCACCAAGCGACAGGCTGCTATGGAAATAGTCTTGACTGGTGAATTTCTGCTAACTTTGAAGACAGATATCTCGATGCCCAGGCATTCGCTCATGCCAGTCAGACATGTTTCTGAATCCCCTCGATGCCAGCTTTCCAACGGCGCCTCCCCCATCCTCCTGGCATCAGTCCCCACCGAGCTACAGGCTGCTATGGAAATGGTCTTTACCAGTAAATTTCTGCTAAATTTGAAGACAGATAGCTCGACGCCCAGCCATTCGCTCCTGCCCATCAGATATGTTCTGGAATCCCCTCGATGCCAGCTTTCCAACGGCGGCTCTCACGTCCTCCTGGCATCAGTCCCCGCCGAGCTACATGCTGCTTTGGAAATAGTCTTTACCGGTGAATTTCTGCTAACTTTAAAGACAGATATCTCGACACCCAGCCATTTGCTCGCGCCCATCAGACATGTTCCGGAATCTCCTTGATGCCAGCTTTCCAACGGCGGCTCCCACGTCCCCCTGGCAACAGTCCCCGCCGAGCTACATGCTGCTTTGGAAATAGTCTTTACTGGTGAATTTCTGCTAACTTTAAAGACAGATAGCTCGACGCCCAGCCATTCGCTTGCGCCTGTCAGATATGTTCTGGAATCCCCTTGATGCCAGCTTTCCAACGGTGGCTCCCATGGCCTCCTGGCATCAGTCCCCACCGAGCTACAGGCTGTTATGGAACTAGTCTTTACTAATGAATTTTTGCTAAATTTGAAGACAGATATCTCAACACCCAGCCATTCACCTGTGCCCATCAGACATGTTCCGAAAACTACTCGATGCCAGCTTTCCAACGGCGTCTCCCACGTCCTCCTGGCATCAGTCCCGCCGAGCTACAGGCTGTTATGCAACTGGTCTTTACTGGTAAATTTTTGCTAAATTTGAAGACAGATAGCTCAATGCCCAGCTATTTGCTCGCACCCATCAGATATGTTCTGGAATCCCCTCGATGCCAGCCTTCCAACAGCATCTCCCACATCCTCCTGGCATCAGTCCCCACCGAGCTACAGGCTGTTATGAAACTGGTCTTTAATGCTGAATTTCTGCTAACCTTGAAGACAGATATCTCCACGCCCAGCCATTCGCTCGCACCTATCAGACATGTTCCGGAATCCCCTTGACGCCGGCCTTCCAACGGCGGCTCCCATGGCCTCCTGGTGTCAGTCCCCACCGGGCTACAGGCTGTTATGGAACTGGTCTTTACTGGTAAATTTCTGCTAACTTTAAAGACAGATATCTCAACGCTCAGCCATTCACTCATGCTCATCAGACATGTTCTGGAATCCCCTCGATGCCAGCTTTCCAACGGCGCCTCCCATATCCTGCTCGCATCGGCCTCTGCCGAGCTACAGGCTGCTATGGAACTGGTCTTTACTGGTGAACTTTTGCTAACTTTGAAGACAGATATCTCGATGCCCAGCTATTCGCTTGTGCCTGTCAGATATGTTCTGGAATCCCCTCGATGCCAGCTTTCCAACGGCACCTCCCATGGCCTTTTGGCGTCAGTTCCCACTGAGCTACAAGCTGTTATGGAACTGGTCTTTACTGGTCAATTTCTGCTAACTTTGAAGACAGATAGCTCGATGCTCAGCCATTCGCTTGCACCCGTCAGACATGTTCCGGAATCCCCTTGATGCCAGCCTTCTAACGGCGCTTCCCACGGCCTCCTGGCATCAGTCCCCGCCGAGCTACAGGCTGCTATGGAAATGGTCTTTACTGGTGAATTTCTGCTAACTTTGAAGACAGATAACTCAACGCCCAGCTATTCGCTTGCGCCTGTCAGATATGTTCTGGAATCCCCTCGATGCCACCTTACCAACGGTGGCTCCCATGGCCTCCTGGTATCAGTCTCTGGGAAGCTATAGCCTGTTAAGAAACTACGATTTGTCTATTAAAGGAATGCTCATGCAAAATCTATCTTGCTCATGTATACTAGTTATAAATTTATATAGAATAGATGAAATTGAAATAGTTTTACTAAAAGAAACTTTGTGACCTAAGTCCTACATATGGGTCACACTGCTGGTATGCTAGTGTCAGGAGTTTTGAATTTTAGACGCTCTCTCAGATGTTATTATAATATACTCGCTTAGGACCAGATGGCCTTAGGATGCAACAGTTGAGGACCAGATGTCATCAGGATGCAACTGTGAAGTGCCAGGCATTGTCAGGCCGCACCAGGTGTAGGGGTCTGTGTCCAGATTCTGTCCAGACACATCTGGCACATGCCTTAATGTCAGGATGCAATCTCACTTCAATGTCGCATCCTGGTTAACAGTTATCGTTATGTGCACCCTGTGCGTCAGATGCACAGGATGCACCTGGCGCTAGACATTATTTTTGCTGATGTACTATCATCCAATATATGCATTGGTTGGGTATTTGGTGATCATTGGCTTCAGTTTCAGGTTCTGCATGCCCTTTGGTCAGTATTGAGCCTTTCTATTGGCTCTTCAGTTCTTGTCCTAGTACGCTTGCAATTGGGGGTGGAGAAGAATCTCAAGTTGAGGACGTGTCTTGAGATTGATTTTGATATGTTCTGGAACTCCATTTTCTGGATCCCATGGTGCTGGGTTGCAAGTCACACCTACCTCTGTATATATTGCCTACTTGGGGCACTGGCTGACTATGTGTAATAGCCTGTTGCTTATTCATGGTGTAATAGGGTAGTTAGAGTAAGGTAAGTTAGGATTCAGGCCAGAGTAAAATCGTAGGTATCTCAACCACAGTTTGGTCAAGATGAGAAGTTTGTAAAGTTTTCTTGTATTGTATATGAGGTGTCAGGTCTTATACATGGGGCATCCCAGGGGGGGGGGAGGAGGCATACAGGATCACTGACTCTCACTCATTATTGAAGCAAAATATTTGCCTCCAAAATGGCATTTTCAGAGTGTTCAACATTATGTTTGTAATAATTTAAGCATTCTCAACTACGATGGGACTCAAGACTCTGGCATGAAAAAATTGGATGAAATGAGGATGTTATTAGGGTGGGTGGCTTAATAAAATCTAACCACAAACAGTATTGTTTACCGACACGATTCGCACTACAGTATTCTCGTGTTGCCTAACCAGCACTAAAAGTTTCTGAAATCATCTGCTGGCATTGAGTCAACATAGCTTGAATACCCAAGAGTCTGAATTCAAGCAATCTAACCTACTTGTGCATGCATGTTAGTGTTGAGACAAACAGGGGTTGTAGCCTGACTGTTTCTGACCAACTTCAAACCCCGGTCCATCTCATCACTAATCTCAATACCCTAGTAGATAATTGACATACCATGAGCTGACTCTAGGCCAGTTAATGATAGACAATACAAGACCTGCCAAATCCAGAAAACACCAGATGCTAAAGTCAGGGGGTATGGTGCTATCACTATTAGCATATACCAGGCACTCGAGATCAAAATGGCTAGGAATATGAGACACCAAAGCAAGGGCATCCCATGGTATCTTTACTATCATATAGAGGTACTCAAAATGCCAAAAGATCCCACATTAGTTAGCAAATGTTTAAATTCTTTTTTTAGACTAAGAGATAAAGCTCGCTATCTAAAAACTACCTAACCAAAATCTATTTAGCAAAAAAAAAAAGAGCTAGAAAAAAAGTAAGCTACAAAAGGATGATTATCGGAGACTCCGGCATCTAGTTCCTTGCCTGGGTGCAGGTGGGGTCTCCAGGGCCGGAGGAATTGTGATGGGGGTAGGGGGGCCTGGCACCATTGGGGGGCTCAGTGCAAAGACAGGGCTTGGTGTACAGGGGGGGGCGTTGGAGTCTAGACAACCAGTGGAACTGGGGAGGAGGCAGCAGGGGGAGATCTGCTGACAGTGCCAGGAGTCATAAGGAACTTGGGCAGCCAAGGCTGCTGTCAGACAGGATCAAGCAACCTTTTCTTGTTGTCTTACTCTGAGAGGTCAGGAGGCTCACAGGCAGCAATAGTGGGGGAGTCCAGGCTCATGGTGGGAGGTTGGCTTGAGGGACCCAGTTCCTCATCCATTTCTTTGCCCTCATCCTATGATTTGTGATTAGCTAAGATGGTAACTCAAATATAGTTCGGGTTAGAAACTTACATCTTCATTCCCAATCGTGTGTTCACCAGAATCTTGCCCATCCTCCTGCTCCTCCACCTCCTCCTGCTCCTCCTGCTCCTCCTGCTCCTCCTTGTTTTGGGGTAGTCCAACCGTAGATAGGGCCGGTAGGTCTAGGCCGTAAGCTTCTTGAAATAAGGTAAAGTAGGATGAAACGAAGATCGTTAAGGTAGGCTCGTATTTTCCCGAAGTATTTATAAAGGATATGTGTAATAATAGTTTTTTCAAGAGTAAGGTAATAAATATATTAATAAGATCTCTTCTCCGTTGCTTGATGTTTCTGATAGCTGGGAGTACCTCGATATTTATATTCCGCGTCTGGGTTATCGCGGGCTACAACCAACTCCCATACTATCTAAGTACCTCCGTCAAAAACCTCTTAAATTTCTTAAGTGCGAACACCTTTGACCCTGAGAATATTTGCCTTGCTTAGCTTTGATCTCTTCGAACTCCTATTGTTTCTGGGGGGTGTGAACACCCCTCCAGTAGGTAGCCTTCGATCTCTCCACTATATGAACTTAATTTGAGTATGCCGCCCTAATGGCAACTATACCAATTGTTCTGCCTCAAAACATAAAGTGATCAGCTTTAATGAATGAGCGCGGCCATTGTGTTGCATATTGATGCATCACAAGGCCCATCGGATATATAGGGTTTTTTGCTCTGGATCGAGCCAATAGCTTATCCAGCGAAAACCTCTCATACCGATTCTCGAGTAGGCCCTCTTGGGGCACTACTTCTTTCAAAGCAAGAGGCTCGGTCTAATAACTACCCGTCGGTGTTATTAGATCACGATGCTCAGGTCATTATCTAGTTGGTAGAAAATATCTCATACGAGAATGTTTTATTAACTAGAAATAACTAAGTCATGTCGGGGATTTGAACCCGTGACCTATCCCTAGAATCATGTGATCCACCGCCTAGACTATTCCATATGCCTAACACTCCTGCTCCTCCTACTCCTCCTACTGCTGCTCCTCCTGCTCCTCCTCTGCCTCCGCCACCTCTACCACCTACTCCTCCTCCTCCACATCCTCCTCCTCTACCTCTACCTCTACCTCCTCCACCGCCACCTCCACATACTCCACCTCCACCACCTCCCCCTCCTCCTCTTACATGCCCTCCCCGATATCTCTGGCCTGCCCAAAGAGATCCCAAACCTTGCGGTCAAAGAAGTAATATCTGCCATGGTCAGGCGCAGGGATCTGGTCATGATCCTCTATCTCACCCAGGCATGGCTCCAGGACCATCAGGTCCAAGGGGTGTCTGCCATCATTGGCAAGGAGCTACACCAGGATATCCTCATCTTCACGAAGAAAGATGATTCCCCAGAGTGGGAGAGGATCGGAGGGCACCCAACTAAGTAACTGTAACAACCTACCAGAGGGTGTCTTACAGTAAACTACTCTTACATGCATATGGGAGACCTTGAGGTCAATGGGTAAGGGTAGTTTGGTTCACTGTAGTGGACAACTATGCATACTATAAGATTGTAGAATAAAAGGCGGCCTCGGGAAAGGCTCATGTAATGAGGCCTGAGTTACCCTAACATGAGGCCTGGGTTACCCTGCCATAAGGTCTCAGTTACCCTGACATGGCACCAAAGTTACCCTACCTAGCATATAGAGGTACTTACTTGGGGTAGGGGGCAATTGTATAGGAATTGGGCACTCCAGTAAAATCTAAAGGCAACAAACCTGATAGCCTTTGGGGGGCTATAGGAGGAGCAATATGGCTCCAATGTACCAGGATTTTACAGAGGTATTCCTAACATCCCCTGGTGGCCCCAGTGTAAGGACTGCATGTCGTGGGCTTACGGTTGTTGAGTCGCTCCATTCCTTACAAAAGGAACTGAATGGAGGCACTCTTGTAATACTGTATAGGTTCTCACCGTTCGTCCGACTGGATGCTGTCTATAGGATATATGAGAGGGTATAGGGTGTGCTCCAGAAGAAGGGCTATCCTCTGGTACTGAATATGTGTAAAACGGTCAGGAACTGAGGGAGTTACTCAGGAAATACTGGAAGGGTAGTCCAGAGCCTCCCAGGTAGTCCGGGGTGGCCTGGAAGATGTTGAAGCATCTCCGGGCAGGTGAATCACACATAGGCACAACTTGTGCCCAATCACTATAAGACTATTGGGGTTGTTTGAGAACTCGAAAAGCATGATTCTTATCAGTGTAGGGGTGCTTTCAGGGAGTTGACTGTGGGTAGTGCCCACCAGGCCAATCACCAAGGTACCCCACCGGTGGAGCCGAGTAGACTTTCCTATCAGGCAAAGACTTGACTAGAATGCAGTAGAAGGTTCAGCTTGATCATGAGAGTTATCTCTACTAAAGGCTGGCATAGATGAAGTGCATATGGGTACGAGAGTTTATAAATAGTATATCTCCTGAGTTGCATGATAGTTCGCTACTAGCATATCAACGATATGAAGAGTTTTTCTCCTGCGGTCACATTAGAGATGCAGTGCTGAAACACTTGATGTCAGAAGGAGATTTAGCCAGAGTGGACCAACATCCACAAAGGGATAATGTCCACAGTCGTGTGTGTTGGTCAGCCCGAAGGAGACAGGTGCACTCACGATTAAGTTAGAGTAGTGATGGGTGGGAACTGGCAGTATATGATATTCTACTTAAACTATATGTAAGTCCCACTCTACTCTGGCAATCAACTACCTCTCGAGAAACTTACTAAGTGAAGCTGTGGCTAAACAATATTAAGTTTTACTGTTTTGATTCTTCTTTACTCTACTGTTGATTATCGCTTTTAATCTTTGAATCACTTCAGTGCAGTTGTGAACTTGGGATCTATCTTCCCTCAGGGTGCCCCCATTACAGTACATTATTAAGTGACTTCCTCGCTTAATTCTCTTGAACTTGTTGCCACGAAACCTTCCTACATTGACATATTCCAGTACAAGTCACTTGTCTGCTACAAGAAGCATCAAGTGGAAAGAACTATTTCTTCTGAAGTTAGTTTTACTGACCCTGCGGCACAGGAGTATGCTGCCCAAACCCTATGAGCAAACATGATCATAGATCTACGGGATTTGGAGTGGGAACATGTGCCACTATAGCATGAAGCTGCTCCCATTGAAGTTTCTCAGGCATGTCAAGAATTTGTTGTTACAGACCCAAGGGCCCTCATGCCATCTTTTTCCCATGATGCTGAGTTTACTGAGATGGTCAGTGTTGACGATCAGGGTATCATCTTTGCAAACTTTACACATGAGTATATTGAACCATATATCTTTGGGAAATCAATCATCAGTTTCATGCAGCTCAGGAACCGCTACATTTCTGGAATGAGCAAAGGCAAGCTGCATTTCATCAGGATATGGTGAAGATAGCACTGAGTTGGATGTTGGATCAACAGGCTGCATTTTGTGAGCACATCCAAAATGCCAACTCACTAAATACCAGGATCGGTGCTCTTGAGAAGGCAATCCAAGGTGGATATGCAATAGACTCTGACAATGATGCAATTATGAGAGATGCTCCTCCCCTTCCATTAGTACTTACTGAAAAATGTGCACCCAACTTTGTGTTGAAGCTTCACAAAATGTTGCAGAGAGTAGAGGAAAGGCAATTTCTCACCCCTCTAGGGATACAAGAAATCAGTAATGACTGGGAAGCACAGTTCTCTCGGGAAGTCTCACAGGTTCCTTCTAATCCTCCCACATGAGTACAGAGAAGTAGAGACAATAGTCCCTCCAGGGTGCTAGGTCCTATGACCCGGCCAATGCCAAGGGTGGAAAGAAGGACAAGGTGGACACCACCAGTCGGAGTCGTACCACTGACTCTCTCAGCAGCCAGGAACACACTGACAGTTGCCATCTTGACTCCCACAGGGGAAAGACCTTTTGGTAGTGTAATGCCGATCCCTATGGGGCAGGCACCACAAATGCTGGCATGAAATACTCCTACAGTCATTCCACCAGCTCCAGGTCCTAAGCCTTTGGGCAGCAGTCCTGGTCAACATCTAGGGGTCCCAGGGGCTTGGGTGCAATCACTTGCAAGTGATTGTTCCCCTGGTTGTTTGGTTGGGGGAGATTTAATTCTCACCAGATATTGTCACCATGTCGATGGGCATGTTAAACTACCTTGACAGGCAGTTAGGCACTCACCGGGACAAAACACGTCAGGAGAAAGGAGAGTTGAAGTTGAAAAAGCCCCTTGTAATTATTGTTGTTCACTTTGCCATCAAGGTCTCCCGCTTGCACCGGAAACCTGTTTGGAGTACCAACAGTCCCAGTACAAACCCAGGCAAGCAATAGAAACTCTGAGTCAATCGGATAGTACTAACTTACCCGCTTGAACACCACACCCAGTCCCACCATCCAGGGGTGGTTCACGCTTTAGTGGGCCAGGTAGTTCGGAGTAATGTTTTAATGGATATGATATTCTGGGGGGAGGCGGAGGTGACAGACCTCCTAGAGGTAGATATACGGGAGCTGGAGAAGATCTGGGTGGTTCTGATTCCTCTAGCAGTTCAGATGATGATGCCGACTCCCTCCCCAATCTTGAGCAATTCCTTGGGTGTTGTAAGTCAAACTGGAATGACTCAAAAAAGAGACGCTGTGACCGCAGAACTTGTAAGTTGGACAAATTCTTACAGTTATGTAAGAAGGCAAGCAAGAAAGCTTCCAAGGTAAAGCCTAAAAAACCTGAGAAATTGGGTGATGTTAAGGCTTTTACTGGGGATATTAATGATATGCTGAGGTTTCTTAGTGATGTGGAAATCAAGTTTAGTTATTTCCGTAAGACTGTCACTGATGACTTGGATAAGATTAGCTTGGTTATCCCTCTCTTGGAAGATTCTGCCAAAAGCAGGTATATGGGTCTCCATCGTTACATTAATGAGGAGGCTGCCCAATGGAGTGGAATGCTATTTAACCCAGACAATGAAACACGTACCTGGGAAGGATTCCGCTGTTGTCTGGAAACTGGCTTTTAAGGACATGCTGATTGGGATTGCTCTTTAGCCAACTGGACCTCTCTAGAGATGAAACCCGGCCAAGTAGATAAGTACCTGGACAAGGTCATTGATCTAATGACCAAACTAGGGTATATGGATAGACGAGCAGTGAAAGACAAAGTGCCTATTGGCATTACATCAGAACTGCGGACAGCCTGGGCTCAGAAGAACCCCCATCCCAAGGATGTGAATGAGTACCTCGATCTCCTAAGGAAAACTGGCCATGACTTGGAGGACAATATGTGCTTTAGCCAAACAGTTATTAAGGATAAAGGATCCAGTCATGATAAGAGTGAGGACAAGCATTCCTCCAAGAAGCAATAGAGGAAGGGAAAGGGTTCAGATAACCAGAATCCTAAACCTGCTAACTCTTCAGGTGATTGTCAGTCAAAGCAGGAAAATTCAGAGTATTTGATTGCTCACAAGAATATTCTTAGCACACTCCTTGACAAGTACCAAAAGTTAGGCCAATGCACCAAATGTGGACAAACAGGTCACTTCTGGTGGAAGTGTACCTTGGTTACTCTGGTTGTTATCTCTTCCAAGCTAGCCAAGGCACACAAGTGAGCTGTGGAAGAGGCAGGCAATACATCTGGTCCCTCTAACAAAGTTAAGTGCATTGAGGCCCCTCCTCGTGTGACTAGAAAAATTCTTGAAGTCTATGAATCAACTCTTCAGATAATGGAGGTTGATATAGATACTTCGGACTAGGTAAGTAACCCTCTGAAGAGAAATTAGTTAGCAATTAACAATTCCCTAGGCCAATGATGGCATGCTGGGTTGAGAAACTTGATGGACTGGAGATGGACAAGGTAACTCCACCCTCCAAAAACTATGCATAGAAAGCTAAATTTGACTAGGCTCAGCAGAGTAAGGTAGTCAAGGATGGAAACTGTTTTCTTATGGCTTTTTGGTATTAGGAGTTCTCTCTGTTATACTTTCATTAGGTTTTTCTAATTATATTTTGTCTGGTTTGTCTTGGTTTGTTTGGTTCTAGTTTAGTTATGGTTACATCAGGTGGGACTTGATTATATACAATGAAAGTTATTTCCAAGTTTACCTGAGGAGGGTTTAGTACTCGAAATCACGCTGCCATCATAGTAAACAGCACTACTTACTTTGACTCATGATTTTATAACTTAACTGTTTGCAAAACACTTTAAACTTAACTGTGATTGACCTACTTGACCTCTCTTATATTGAAAGATGAGAAACTCCATACCCATACTTACCTAGTAACATTATTTGATACTAGAAATGTCTTGTGAAGGAAAAACCAGAAAGTAGCAGAGACTCTCAGGTCCCCCATGACACACAAAGTCTATCTGAGTAAAGGTTACACTTGAGTGGCAACTGAATACAAACAGGAGTAGTGCAGAAGCAGTACTACTCCTGGACAATGGTGCTATGGGAGCTGTGCTCAGTAGCAGATAGGTAAAGGACACTCAAATACCCTGTGTCTGAAGGAAGATTCCTTCCCCTATATTAAATGCAAGTGGGAACAATATCCCAGGATCCGGTCTCTATTATACCAAGGCGGTAAAGATGAAGATAGGAGACTACTCAAATAAAATGAACTTTGAGATTGCAGAAATGCCGGAGGGCATAATTGATGGGTATCTTCCAATGTTCTAGCTCTCTGAGCATAACCCAGATATTGATTGGGAAAGGTTTATACTGGCCTGACAGTCAGCATACTGTAAGGCAAACTGCTTAGCTGGATGTGGTTACCAGCGATTAGAATTCATCACTGAGGATGAAATGATGGCTGAGGATCAAGGATCTGTCCATCTCCTTGGGATGGCTAAATTCTCAGATGAAGACTGGAATGATATTGCAATAAAGCTTCTCCCAGAATATAAGGACTTTAGTGATATCTTTAGTCAACAAAGTATAGAGTCCTTACTGCAGCACTCTAAGTATGATCACCAGATTGAACTACAGGTGGGAATGACTCCTCCTTTTGGTCTGATCTATCCCCTCTTAGAGAAGGAACAAAAAGGCACTCCGTGAGTACCATGATGAGATGCTAGCAACCGGAAACATCAGGAGATCTAGCTCACTGGCTGCTGCCCCTATATTATTTGTACTAAAGCCAGATGGTACACTACAGTTATGTATTGACTATAGAGGACTGAACAAGATACCCATGAAGAGCCATTATCCCCTCCCACTAATGCATGAGCTGAGGGATAGACTTGGGAAAGCAATAGTATTTACCAAGTTAGATCTGAAAAATGGTTATTACCTTTTTGCGAATGGCAAAGGGTGAAGAGTGGAAAACTGCTTTTCATTGTCAGTATGGCTTGTATGAGTATACCATGATGCCTTTTAGGTTATGTAACACACCATCTACTTTTTAGAGTATGATAAATCACATATTTAGAGGTCTACTACATGAAGGAGTCATCACTGATATGGATGATATCCTGATCTACTCAGAGACTATCAAGGAGCATGTTGCTCTAGTTAGGAGAGTAATGGAAAAGCTGCGAGACATAGGCTTATGCATTAGCATCAAGAAGTCAACCTTCCACCAGAGAGAAGTTGAATTCCTAGAGTATAAGATATCCAATTGTGGGATATCAATGACAATGGAAAAGGTAGAATTGATCAAGAACTGGTCAAGTCCAAAGAGCATCGTCAAAGTACAAAGCTTCATGGGCTTTGCTAACTTCGACCAAAGGTTCATCAAGGGGTTTAGCAAGATAGCAAGACCATTGACAGACCTGATGAAGAAAGATAATAAATGGGACTGGACACCAGCCTGCATGGAGGCTTTTGAACAATTGAAGGAGTTGTTTACATCCAGCCCTATTCTAGCACACTTTGACCCTAACTGGCCTACAAAGTTAGAAACTGATGCAAGTGACTTTGTATTAGGTGCCGTTCTGTCCCAGATCTGTAAGGATGAGAAATGGCACCTGGTGGCCTATCATAGTAGGATATTCATACTAGCAGAGGTGAATTATAATGTCTATGATAAGGAAATGATCGCGATTGTGGTGGCATTCAAAGAATGAGATCATTTACTGAAGTCTGTCACTGATCAAATTGTTATATATACGGATCACAAGAATCTTGAATACTTTAATAGTGCTAAGATACTGAATAGACAGCAACACTGCTGGGTGGGATTCTTACAACCATTCAATTTTAAGGTTATCTACCGTGAAGGTAGGTTGAACAAGAAGCCAGATGCATTGTCAAGGCGTAGGGACTACCGCCTTGAAGGGGGAGGTAATTCTCAACCGAATCCGGAAACAACCTTTTTCCAACCTGGTCAATGGGTTGTAAATGAGGAACAGGACATCTTGCAACCACAGGTGTTGCAATTCTGCCAAGGCTATTGGTTGCAATCTCTCTTTTTGGAGGCACTTAAGAAAGCAACTAGCGCAGATGACAAGTACATGGGCATATACAAGTCAGTCATAGGTGGGCAGAAAGATGTTGACACTAGCTTTTCAGTAGAGAAGGACTTACTACTCTATAAGAATAGGTGGTACATACTCAAGGCTAAAGGGTTGAAGCAAGCAATGATGGAGGCAGAACACGATTCCCAGATTGCGGGACACTTTAGGACATACAAGACAGTTGAACAAATCAAGGCAAACTTCCACTGGCCAAAGATGGATGAGCATATCATGGAGTATGTGCATCCTTGCAATACATGTCAAAGGATCAAGACAGTCTGGCATCAGAAATTTAGATTACTTGAACCAATTGAGGTGTCAATAAGACCATGGAATGATATTTCTATGGACTTCATAGTAGCATTACCGGAGTCTGAGGGATATACAAAGATATGTGTCATTGTTGATCGATTCTCGAAAATGGCTCACTTTATACCATTGACAATGGAGGTATCTATAGAAAAGTTGGTAGTAATTTTCCTGAAAGGAGATATGGTGCCTACATGGGCTCCCTAAATTGATAATCTCAGACTGAGATAGCCGATTCACCTCTAAGCTTTGGGCAAGCTTGATGAAGTTACTACAAATCAAGCTTAATATATCAATAGCTTCCTACCCAGAAACCGATGTGTAGAGTGAATGGGTGAACCAGACTTTGAAACAATATCTTCGGAGCTATTGCTCATATCAGCAGGACGATTGAGTGTCTTTGTTACCATTAGCAGAGTATGCATATAATACTTCTACCTTTAAATCCACTAGGGCTTTACCTTTTGAGATTAACTATGGATTCAACCCTTGTACAAACTGGTCAAGCATAGTTCCAGATAGTCAAGGGATTCATCCAAGCAGCGAGCTCTTAGTATGGAAGTGGGAAGGTTCATGGCAAGAGGTCAGAGAAACCTTACAAGGGGCACAAGAAAGGCAATGGAAGTGGCATGATCAAAAGAGGCTACCATCTCCAGAATATGTTACGATGGAAGATGTGACTAATGGAGTTGCGAGAAAAGCCGATGCAGTAATGTTGAACTGAAAAAGCATCGGGACAAAAAGGCCAATGGAAAATTTAGACCACCAAATGTTTGGCCCCTTTGTGGTTAAACGAAAGGTATGGTGCCGGGCATATGAGCTCGAACTCCCAGCTTGTTGGTCAACCTATCCTGTATTCAATGTCAGTTTACTGGAACCATGCTGTGATGATCCAGTAGGTAGGCCCAGAAGGAAGTTCTGTTACTAGAGATAGTAGACAATGAGTCAAGCTATGTTGTTGAAACTATCCTGGATAGTTGCTGGTGTGGTAAGATAAAGATGAGTTCCCACCACCATTTCCTTCAATACTTAGTAGCATGGGAAGGTTATAGACCGGAGGAGAATTCATGGGAACCTTTTGAAATGCTTGAAGGAACAGCCATAGAGGCCCTTGATGATTTTCACTAGAGATATCCATCCAAGCCTAGGAATCACCACATAGTGAATGTACTGAAGCCAGGAAATAAAAGACATCACTAACAGTACAGAGTGGACCTTAGAGGAGAGGGGAGTCGTGTAATGACCCACCAGAGGGTGTCTTACAGTAAACTACTCTTACACCCATACTGGAGACCTTGAGGTCAACAGGTAAGGGTAGTTTGGTTCATTATAGTGGACAACTATGCATACTATAAGATTGTAGTATAAAAGGCAGGCTCAGGAAAGGCTCATGTAACAAGGCCTGAGTTGCCCTGACATGAGGCCTGGGTTACCCTGACATAAGGTCTAGGTTACCATACCATAAGGTCTGAGTTACCCTGACATGGCACTCAAGTTAACCTACCTAGCATATAGAGGTACTTACTTGAGGCAGGGGGTGATCCTATAGAGATTGGGCACCCTGGTAAAATCTAAAGGCAACAAACCTGGTAGCCTTTGGGGGGCTATAGGAGGAGCAATAGGGCTCCAAATGTCCCAGGATTTTACAGAGGTATTCCTAACAGCCCCCTGCGGCCCCAGTAGAAGGACCGCACATCATGGGCTTACGGTTGTTGAGTCGCTCCATTCCTTACAAAAGGAACTGAGTGGAGGCACTCTGGTAACACTGTATAGGTTCTCACTGTCCGTCGGGGCGGATGCTGTCCATAGGATATATGAGAGAGCATAGGGTATGCTCCAGAGGAAGGGCAATCTTCTGGTACCATATATGTGTAAAACGGATAAGGACTGAAGGAGTTACTCAGGTAATACAGGAAGGGTAGTCCAGAGCCTCCTGGGTAGTCCTGGGGTGGCCTGAGAAATGTTGAAGCATCTCTACGCAGGTGAATCGCACATAGGCACAACTCATACCAAATCACTGTAAGACTATTGGAGTTGTTTGAGAACTCTAAAAGCATGATTATTATCATAGTAGGGGTGCTTTCAGGCAGTTGACTGTTGGTAGTGCCCACTAGGCCTATCAACAAGGTAAAACATTGGGGGAGCTGAGTAGACTTTCCTATCAGGCAAAGACTTGACTAGAATGAAGTAGAAGGTTCAGCTCAATCATGGGAGCTATATCAACTAAAGGCTTGCATAGATGAAGTGCATATGGGTATGAGAGTTCGTAAATGGTATATCTCCTCAGTTGCATGATAGTTTGCCACTAGCATGTCAATGATATGAAGAGTTTTTCTCCTGCAGTTGCATTAGAGATGCAGCACTGAAATAATTGATCTCAGAAGGAGATTTAGTCAGAGTGGACCAACATCCACAAAGGAATAATGTCCTGGGTGGTGTGTATTGGTCAGCCTGAAGGAGACAGGTGTGCTCACGATTAAGTTAGAGTAGTGATGGGTGGGAACTGGCAGTTTATGATATTCTACTTAAATTATATGCAAGTCCCACTCTACTCTGGCAATCGACTACCTCTTGAGAAACTTACTGAGTAAAGCTGCAGTTTAATGATATTAAGTTTTACTGTTTTGATTCTTCTTTACTCTACTGGTGATTATCACTTGGGATCTTTGAGTCACTTCAGTGCAGTCATGAACTTGGGATCCATCTTCCCTTAGGGCGCCCCGGTTACAGTAACCAAGTGGCCTCACCAGTCACCCCAAAGAGATATCAGGGCCATCAAATTGCCCCCTCCACACCCTCGGGCTGGACTACCTCAAGCACACTTTCGATGCTCAGTGATGCCATGACTCCACAGGCGATTCCCTGGTCAGAGTGATTGGCACACCAGGGTTAGCCAAGGAATGGGTGCCCAGTTTCTCAGACACCCAGCTGACGAATGATATGGATCCTTATTTCCTGTGGGTAATAATGAGAGGCCTAATACAATTGAGCTACTGACAATATGTGTTAGCACAAGGATAGCATATAATAGATGGGAGGGTGCGACACTTACTCAGAGGTCCCACAACCTCACCACCAACCTCCTTTCCCTCAACTAGACGACGCCTGTTTGATGTCCTCAAATTCTTGGCCATGTCACAGACCAACAGCCTGAGGTGGCTGTCCACTTCCAAGATGTCATCGGCCCTGTGCTTGTCTTCAACAAGTGTGAGCCAGGACATGACTAGGGGAAGGGAGTGAGTATACCAAACCACTGAATCCAATTCGCATTTGGTCAGACAGCAGAGGTCCAGGGAGTGACCAGTTAAGTGCGCCTTGACATGGTCACACTAGGCTCTATATGTAACATTGATCTAGCATGGGTGCATAAACCCACACTAGCTTTTGGCATATAATATGTCACCATAGTGTCCCCTATGAGTATTAGTTTAAATGTTTCAGATAGATGAGGGTAGGTTGGGTTTCACTTGCAAAGAATCCTGTACCATTGGCTCAAAGAGTAGCCTCTCCAATAAAGTCAACTGGATCAGCCTGCTCATAACTTTACATCACAGTACTCTGCATTTTCCACTCCACACATGTGGCTCAACAGGCTCACTAGTTGAATGCTTAAGAAAAAAAAGGAAAGGTTAGTAATTATCACATAATAAAACTTAGATAGACTCTACTTGCTTCCCCATCCAGACATCACTTCTCCGAGGTCAAACTGCAGGAAGGATGGGGGCAGCAGCAATGACAGAGACAATGGGACATCTAAGAGGAAAGGAAACATTAATATTGCTGACTCCAGATAGTCAATAGTGTTGTGGGGTGTACTTACTTTCCCTTGTTCGCCGGTCATCTGATCAATGTCCAAGGTGTCATCGGAGTTAGTAGAAGGGGAAAAACAAAAATGAAAGAAAAAAGAAAGAAAAAAGACAATTGCAGGCAGGGGGGGGAGGGGGGGGAGGGACAAGCCTTCTGTTAAGAGACAGAAGAAAGAGGAGAAGTAAAGAAGGAGAGAAAGAAAGAAGGAGAGAAAAAGTCTTCTTCTTATCTTCATCTATTGTGGAGAGAGGAGAAGGGAAGGAGGAAAGGAGAGAAGAAGGGCTAGGTTTATATACAATACATACATATGTTGCACACCACACATGTGCACCTGATGTGCACAGAGTATATAAGAAATGATGCATATGTGTTTCCTGATTTGTTTGTATACCACATTGTACCTGCAAACAATGCTTGCACATCTGACGATGTCTGAGTATTGTTTGGGTGTAAAAGGGGGTACACAAACAAACCAAGAAACACATACACAAAGGATAAGTATCTATTCTTTTGTATATATAATATATTTAAAAATCAATTGTAATATCTACAAAGTCTAACTTGTCACTAACTTTAGTAAAATAAGCTTTTAAGCCACACTAGTGATGTGACACCAAGGGGTCACTAGTGCAGCTTAAATACTTATTTCATTAAACTATATATGCTGAATGAGATCTGCTGTATCGACAACATATATTTCTCTGTTATCAACACCTATTGGCAGCATCAATGTACAACGTCCCTGGCATCATGACAACTGTACATCGAAAACCCCATTTTCTTTTTATATTGAAAAGATATTTTTATATGTACTATGGTATAGGAATATCTTTTGAATAAAAAAAGAAAATTGCCATTTGGCTGTACTGTGGTCATGATACCAAGATTTGTCGATAACATATTTCTGTGTTATCGACACTTCTTGGCAGCATCAATGCATGACGTCCCTAGTATCATGACAACCATCTGGTGAAAACCCCATTTTCCTTTTTTTATTCAAAAGGTATTTCTATACCATAATAGGTATAAAAATATCTTTTCAACAAAAAATCAGCTTCTGGTCATAATGTTTTCATGATACCAAGAGTTGTTGATAATATATATTTTCGTTTTATCGACACCTCTTAGCAGCATCAATGCATGACCTCTCCAGTATCATGACAACTGTATGGCGAAAAGCCAACTTTATTTTTTTATTGAAAAGGTATTTTTATATCTATTATGGTATAGAAATATCTTTAGAATAAAAAAAGAAAATCCATTTTTAGCCGAACTGTTATCATGATACCAAGAGGTGTTGATAATATATTACTGTGTTATTGACACTTCTTGGCAGCATCGATGCATGACATCCCTGGCATCATGACAACTGTACAGTGAAAAGCTAACTTTATTTTTTTTTTGAAAAGATATTTTTATACCTATTATAGTATAGAAATATCTTTTGAATAAAAAAAGAAAATCAGCTTTTAGCCATACTGTTGTTGTAATACTAAGAGGCATCGATAACATATATTTCTTTGTTATTGACACCTCTTGGCAGCATTGATTCATGATGTCCCACCCATCATGACAACCGTACAGCGAAAAGCCTATTTTCTTTTTATATTGAAAAGATATTTCTATACCTATTAAAGTTTAGAAATATCTTTTGAATAAACAAAGAAAATCGGCTTTTGGCCATACCATTGGCATGATACCAAGATGCATTGATAACATATATTTCTGTATTATTAATAGGTCTTGGCAGGATCAATGCACAATGTCCCTGGCATCATGACAATAGTAAGGCCAAAAGCTGATTTTATTGTTATATTCAAAATATATTTCTATACCTGTTATAGTATAGAAATACCATTTGAATAAAAAAAGAAAATGGAGTTTTCACCATATGGTTGTGGTGATGCTAGGAACATCATACATTGATGCTGCCAAGAAGTATCAATAATACAGAAATGTTATTGACACATCTTGGTATCACAACTACAGTATGGTCAAATGGTGATTTTCTCTTTTTATTCAAAAAATATTTCTATACCATAATATGTATAAAAATATCTTTTCAATATAAAAAGAAAATTGCGTTTTTGACATACGGTTGTCATGATACCAGGGATGTCGTGCATCAATGCTCCTAAGAGGTGTCAATAAAATAGAAATATATATTGTCAACACCCCTTGGTATCACAACAACAGTATGGCCAAAAGTTGATTTTCTATTTTTGTTGAAAATATATTTTTATACCTATTATGGTATACAAATATCTTGTGAATAAAAAAAGAAAATTGGCTTTTGGCCATACTATTATCATGATACCAAGAGGTGTCGATAACATATTTCTATATTATCAACACTTCTTGGCGGCATCGATGCATGCGATCCCCGGTATCATGACAACTGCATGGTGAAAAGGTAACTATATTTTTTTTTGAAATGATATTTTTATACCTATTATGGTATAGAAATATCTTTTGAATAAAAAAAGAAAATCAGCTGTTGGCCATACTGTTTTCATGATACCAAGAGGCACCGATAACATATATTTCTGTATTATCGATACCTCTTGACAGCATTGATACATGATGTCCCCTGCATCATGACAACTGTACAGCGAAAAGCACATTTTCATTTTATATTCAAAAGAAAATTGGCTTTTGGCCATACCATTGGTATGATACCAAGATGCATTGACAACATATATTTCTGTGTTATTGATATATCTTACTAGCATCGATGCACAATGTCCCCAGCATCACGATAACACTAAGGCCAAAAGCTAATTTTACTTTTTTTATTCAAAAGATATTTCTATACCATAATAGGTATAGAAATATCTTTTCAATATAAAAAGAAATTGAACAGTTCACCACACTGTTGTTGTGACACCAGGGACATCGTGCTGCATATAGAGTTTCATCAAATAAACTTTTAAGCTGCACTATTGACTCCTTGTTGTCACATCAGTATTGTGGCTTAAAAGCTTATTTTATGAAAGTCAGTGACAAGTTAGACTTCATAGATATTACAATTGATTGTTAAATATATTATATGTACAGAACTATTGATACTTATCCCCCATGTATATGTTGCCTAGTTTGTTTTTACACCCCATTGTATACCCAAACAATGCACAGACATCATCTGATATGTGAGCATTGTTTGCGTTTACAACAGGGTGTACAAACAAACTAGGAAACGTATATGCATTGTTCCTTATATACCTTGTGCACACCAGGTACACACGTCAGGTGTGCACGTCAGGTGTAAAAATGCAGTGCGTACCCTATGTATGTAGGGTATATAAACCCAGCCCTTCTTCCTTCCTTTCCTCCTTCCCACCCCTGCCTGCAATTGTCTTTTTTCTTTCTTTTTTTCCTTTTTTTTATTTTCCCACTTCCTTTAACTGATGGAGCCTTAGACATTCATCAGATGACTGGCCAATAAGGGAAAGTAAGTACACCCCACAATACAATTGACTGTCTGTAGTGAGCAATATTAATCATCCTCTGTCTCCACTACAACTCCGGTCATTGAAATTTATTTCCTATTTGGGAACGACTCAACACCGAGAAAACATCATGAACCTTTCTTCCTCCCCCCCATCTCAGGGGGAAGGATGGACACTACCCATCTTCCCTTTGCCCATCGGTATCTTCTGTCCCCTCTCCCCATTGTGTTTCACACTTTTGGGGATCCCATCCTATCCTCTCAACATCTCATGATGTTGAACACTACCCCCTCCCCAACCAGGACCTCGCTCAGGAGTTCTCCATGGTCGGGAAATACAACCCTCCCCTCCCCTACCTCTCCAACGAGGATCGGCTAGCATCCTACTTCCCCTCTCTAATTTCCCTGTTGCCTTTCTGGCTCTGGTATCCCTTCCAGTAGTGACGCTCTTTCTCTTATAACAAGGAACCACATGAGAAAAGCACTAACCTGCCAAGTCAGCCTCGGACACAACCCCTTTTCTGTTGGGCATAAGTATCCTCTCACCTCACCCCTAACCTCCACAATCCTTCATACTGTCTCGAGATAGTCCTCCCAGTCCTACCCTCTCCATCACCACTTCATGACGGTGATGTCTATCGGCTTCGGCCACTGCACCCTGGCCTCTTGGGAATGCAGGCCAGGACACCACTGGCCATGGACATGTTTCCGGCTCCCAATACTCGCCAGCTTCTACCATCCTTCCTGATTCCGGTCCTCTGTACCAGTTTCTTTCTCCTAACCTCTTCCTGAACCCTTTCGCATTGGGTACCTCCCCTGCTTGGCCCCTCCTGCCTAGTGGGAACCTTAGGTGCCCTCTGCTACCTACCCCCCCCTTCCATCGGTTTGCCCAGTTGCAGACCCTACCCCCCTCCCTCTTGCCCTACGACTACCACTGCAGGGCCGTCCAACCTTTCTGCCCATGCCTTACAGCATTGAGTGTTTTCATTCTAGCTCCCGCTTCTGCTCTGCCTTGCTTAGCACCTGCAGCCACGGCTTTTGCTGTCCACGATCCAACTACACCTGGTCCCTAGGTCTGCCTCCACTGTCTCCCCAGTGCTGATTGCCAGAGCAGCCTAGCGCTACACACGTCATCCTCCACGGTGTTCCCATGGTGGCTACATTACTCTAGAGGCTTGCCTCTGAGTGACCTTTTCTTGGGTCCTCTGCGGAGGTTCCCCGTACTTTCCTTTACTTTAATTTTCTTTCCTTGCATTGTGTTTTTCTTGGGTTCGCTTAGGGATTTCATAAGTGTCTTTCCTTCATGATTAGTCACCGTGAGCAGTGCATATGACTTTATGTTGGATGGGAGATCGGGGCCGAGATTTCTTTTGTTTTTGTTTTGGAATTAAGGTTTTGTTTTCGTCATAGCCCTTATGGCTCCATACGCATTCTTGTACCTTAACAATGAATACATGAGATAAAAAAATAAAAAATAAAAAAAGTGAACAATATTAATGTTTCTTTTCCTCTTAGATGTCCTGCTATCTCTGTCATTCCTGCTGCCCCCATCCTTCCTGCAGTTGGACCTTGAAGAAGTGATGTCCAGATGGGGAAGCAAGTAGAGTACATCTAAGTTTTATCAAGTGATAATTACTAATCTTTCCCTTTTATTCTGAGGCATCCCACGGCTGAGCCTGTCGAGCCACATGGGCAGAGTGGGAAATGGAGAGCACTGGCACACACAGTTATGAGCAGCCCAAAGCAGTTGACTTCATTGGTGAGGCTACCCTTTGAGCCAGCTGTGGAGGATTCCTTGCAAGTGAAACTCAGCCTACCCTCATCTGTCAGAAACATTTAAACTAATAGTCATAGGAGCCACTATGGTGACATAGCATATGCCAAAGGCTAGTGTGGGTTCACACACCCATAGCAGTTCACTGTTGCATACAGTGCCTAGCATGACCATGTCAAGGTGCACTTGACTGCTCGATCCCTGGACCTCCGCCACCTGATCAAATTCGAATTGGATTTGGTTGTTGGTTATGCTCACTCCCTTCCCCCAGTCATGGCCTGGCTCATGCTTGTTAAAGACAACCACTGGGCTGACAACATCTGGGAAGTAGAGTGCCACCACAGGATCTTGCTCCATGACATGGCCAGGAACCTGAGAATGTCAAATGGGCATTGGCTGGTAGAGGGAAAGAAGGTTGGTGGTGAGGTCGAGGGACCTCTGACTAAGTGTCACACCCTCCCATCCATTAGTTGCTCTTCCAGTACTAACACACATTGTCTGTGGCTCAATTGAATTGGGCCTCCCCTTATTGCCCACAGGCAATAAGGATCCATATCATTCATTGGTTCAGTGCCCGAGAAACTGGGCACCAATTCCATAGCTACCCCTAGTGTGCTAATGACACCAACAACGGAATCACCTAGGGAGTCATGGCATCACATAGCGTCGAAATTGTGCTCAGGGTAGTCAAGCGGCTACATATGGAGCAGGCAACATGATACCCCCGATATGTCCTCAGGGTGACTTGTGATGGCGCTGAGTTACTTAGTCAGGGCCCTCTGATCCTCTCTACTCTGGGAACTCATCTTTCTTCATGAAGATGAGGACATCCTGGCATAGCTCCTTGTCAATGATGCCAAACACCCCTTAGACCTGATGGTCCTGGAGCCATGCCTCAGTGAGGGAGAGGATCGTGATCAGATACCATAGCTGTACATGGCAGATATCTCATCTTCGACTGCAAGGTCTGGGATTGCTGTGGGTAGGCCAGAGATATTGGGGAGGCCATGCAAGAGCAGGAGGTGGAGGAGGTAGAGGTGGAGGAGGTGCAGGTGGAGCTGGAGGAGGTGGAGGTAAAGGAGGTGGACATGTAGGAGGAGGAGGAGGTGGTGGTGGGAGAGGAGGAGGAGGTTGAGGAGGAGGAGGAGGGCCAAGATCCTGGTGAACACACTATTGTGATCGAAGATGTAAGTTTCTAATGCTAACGACATTTTAGTTACCATCTTAGCTAATCACAAACACATAGGAAGAGGACGAAGAAATAGGCAAGGAACCGAGTCCCTCAAGCCCTCCTCCCATCACGAGCTCAGACTCCCCCCCCATTGATGCCAAGCTTCCTGGCCTGTCAGAGCAAGACAAACTCCGTAGTTTACTTGATCTTGTCCAACAGCAGCCTTGGATGCCTGAGTTCCTTATGACTCGCAGCACTGTCGGCAGCTCTCCCCCTGCTGCCTGCTTCCTGGCTCCATCCGTTGTCTAGACTTCGACGCCCCCCCCTGTGTACTGAGCCCCCTCTTTGGGCTGAGCCCCCTGATGGTGCCAGGCCCCCCCGCAGGCTGCCTCTCACTCCCCTACTGCCAACCTAATTCCTCAAGCCCTGGAGACCCCCCCTTTGCCCCAGCAAGGAACAAGATGCTGTGGTCCCTGGAAATAATCCTGTTGTAGCTTTTTTTTTGTAACTTTGTTTTTTTTTTTTCCTAACTATCTTTTTGTTATGTAGTTTTTAAATAGGGAGCTTTATCTCTTAGCATAAAAAAAGTGATATAAAAATTTGCTAACTAATTCTGGATCTTTTGTGATGTTGAGTACCACTATATGATAGTAAAGATAACGTGGGATGTCCTTGCTTTGGTGTCTCATATTGCTAGCCATTTTGATCTCGAGTGCCTGGTATGTGATAATAGTAATAGCATCATGCCCCCTTACTTTGGTGTCTGGTATTTTCTGGATTTGGCACATCTTGTCTTATCTATCATTAACTGACCTAGAGTTAGCTCATGGTATGTCCATTATCTACTAGGGTATTGAGGTTAGTGATGAGATGGACCAGGGTTTGAAGTTGGTCAGAAATGGTCAGGCTACAACCCCTGTTTGTCTCATCACTAACATCCATGTGTGAGTAGGTTTGATTGCTTGAATTCAGCCTCTCGAGTATTTAAGCTATGTTGACTCAATGTCAGGAAATGATTTCAGATACTTCTGGTACTTGTTAGGCAATGCCAGAATACCATAATGCCAATAGTATCAGTAAACAATACCATTTGTAGCTAGATTTTATTATGCCACCAACACTAACAACATCCTCATTTTGTCTAATTTTTTCATGACAGAGTTGTGATTCTAATCGGAGTTGAGAATGCTTAGATTATTATGAACATAATGTTGAACACTCTGAAAATGCCATTTTGCTGGAAAACCTTTTGCTTCAATAACAAGTGATATTCAGTGATCCTACAACCCTCCCAGAGCATGGTGTATTTGACTTGACGCATTGTATACAATACGAGGAAACTATAGAAACTTTTTATCTTCACTGAACTGTTGACGTGATACCAAAAAGCAGTGGTAACATATTTCTACATTACCAATGTCTCATAGTGTTGCGACTGCACAACATCCCATAGTGTCCCAGTTGTGACAGCACAACATCCTCTCACATCACGGTCATGACAGCATGATGTCTCATGGTGTCATGGTCAAAATACTAGTACTTGTACACCAATCCTTGCACTGTCTCCTGTGTACCTCCATATTCTCTTCTACGAGTCCCCCCATTCCCACTACATCCTCAAATTGCCAAACTATTCCATCAAGTCATTTCAATTTCTATATGCACCTGCCTCTTGGGATAACCTCCATGAAACTTATTTCTGACCAACCACTCAGGGGCGGCAGAGAGAGAAAGTTACAAACTAGTGTACATCCCTCTATATAGGGCTTCACAACTGGTATACCTTTGGGACCATGGTGCAAGATTTCTCAGGTTACGAGAATTAGTATTCCAATTGGTTTACATCTGTTTGTGGAGCCTCTCCACTGTGCAGATACTCATGATACTGGAACTGACCATATTCTCAACTGATTACCTTGTGCTCCACAATTCTAAATGCACCATATCATGTGACATCTTTTTCAACTCCCCTGGCATCGTACCAATAATTGTACACTGGGAAACCTTACGCATCCCCCCTACCACCAAACACCTACTGGTGTAAGACAAAGGCCTGGGAGCAAGGAGCTGGTAACAATTGATACTACACTTTATCCTATGCTGAAGTCCCATGGCAATGGGAGGGCTGCCTTGATGAAGCGCTCTCAGCACAAGGGCAAGCAACCAAGGCTCAAGCTGAGGACTGATAGCGAAATGGAAGGCTGATTTCATAAGGGAATGTCCCTGACCTGGGAAGACCAGGGGGCCTATCGGGAGGAGAAGGAGAGGGGTGAGAAGGTGTTCTGCATTATTCACCATAAGGAAGGTATGCAACACCAGTCATGTAGTACATGTCATGGAACACTCAAATAACACATTCTTAGGAAATATTATCAAAGTGTTCCTCAATATAGATATCGAGACACACAATTCCTGCCCACACCTGGCTGGCCTGCAAGCACTATCCCTGGACCAATGTGATGTGCTCAGCACCTCATATCAGCAAGTCAACATTGGCGCAGGTAAGCTATATGTGGCCCTTGATCACAACTATCATTACCTTCTTGTGGTACTTGCCAATCCAGCCTCTGCTATCTACCGTGAGGAGGTTGGGGCAAGGATCGTGAAACAGGCTACAGACAACATTACCATGTCCTGTGAGATTCAGCCTCCAAGGTTTCCATGCAGCATAAGGCACAATCATACTAAGGATTGGCTCCTACAAAATCCATGACACCATGCCTATCCAAACTCACACTGTGGGGTATTCCATTGGGGAATTGGGGTGCAACAGGGACATGAGGACCTAGGACCCATTTTGACTAAGGATACCAATGACATTGGTTCAAATACACACGGAAACCTACAAGCGCTCCTTGCCTCATTCTTGAATATCACACAGCTTAAGCGGTTGCTGCTCAGGGCTATTGACAGGCCATAACATGATACAATGCAGTCCACTATTGAGCTATTACCCTATCACTTACGGAATCTCTGGACTAATTATGACAACAAGTACTTTTTCCTATATGCATGCCTCATCAATATCATAATGGAGCCTCACCTGGACAAGGGTGACCTTGACTGGATGATGAGTGCACCATTGGGATAGTTTGAAGGGGCCGAGTTTTGCATATTTGATTTAGAATGGTGCTTTCACTTTCCTGTGGGTTCGATCTCAGCCATCTGCAGTCACAAGCTAATCCACTTTACAAGGCTCGGACAGGTTCCCGACTCTGCTTAGTTTTGACTATGCATGGATCCCTGCTGCACCATGTTTTTGGGAGTCAGACACAGGCTGGTGCTGGTAGGGGTCAGACGTACAAGCAGAAGCATGATTGCGTGAATGGAACTGCTCTCCCTGATATCCCAAACAAGGGTTCCAATTCTGAATCCTTTCTGAGAAATTAACTTACCTTATTTGTATGATGGGATGTATCTGCCCTCTATTGTGTTGGATTACCCCAGAGGGTATATGCCTGTATGGATATGTGGATATGTGGATTTGTGACAGATCTGAATAAAAAAGATAATATGAGAACAATTGATAATGTAGTCAGGAACAATGTTCCTAAGCCTACTATGATGTGTAATCTATATTCATGAAATAAACTTCTAAATTGCACAAGTGTTATGATATGAAGTGACGTTGTATGATGGCCCATGATGGGGCCGTAGCTTGTGTTACAACACAGAAGATGAGGTGATCTGATAAGATAGGGTGGTACAAGGTGTCAAGCAACAAGTGCTAAGCCAGTTTGGATACTAGTTACAGTTCACTGTGTGCAAAACCCTTGACCCAGTGTTCCACTGACACATATCAAGATCAACACTATATAGTACTCCAGCACCTCATAATATATAGAGGACCCCCGAGAGTGACTAGGTAGACTTTCACCATGGCGGTCAAATTTCCATTTTGTTGTCAAAGATACATGTAGGTAGGTGCATACAAGAAACATCTACAAACTGCATATGCAAATCTGGACATCATACTTGCCTGTACCATATGACATGCTCCTTTTGTGAGTCCTATTAATGATACAAAAACAGACCTCTTCCTTGACCTGGAGGTAAATTACGAGAATGAATGGGCTGATTAGGACCATGAATCTAATCTGGACCCCACTAGATGGGACTCCAATGCATTGAATGAAGACATCTCACCTGAGTCTGATACTGAAGTACTCAACCACAATGCTTCAGCGATTTCCACCAGACAAGTACATTACGTAGGGACTGGGGATGCGATTGGAGACCTGAGCAGGTTTGAGGATGAACACTGTACTCTGTGCCATGATCCATGGGCTCTATTTGCCAATGCTCACAATTTTAAACTTCCATCTTTGTTCATTTGGAGCAAGGTCTTGAAGTCTCAAATCAATGAATTCTTTTCCAGCAGTCTGGGTAGTCCTGTTTCAGTCAGCTATAGTTCAATGCACACGTTACAGAATCATCTCTGATCATTAGACTCCTATAATGCTTATCTAAAATGGTTCAAGGGTAAAGTTGAAGATGGCAAGAGAATGCAACATTTCTTCTATCGGAACATCCTTGACTGTGTCAGATACCTTCTTCGGCAGATAGCATACAGGGATGACTTAGTCAACAAGCCACAGTGTGAATATGACCAGAATAGACATAGGATATATGCTGAAATGCATATGGCAGGCTAGTGGTGGGACGTCCAAGTATTGTACACCCTGCTTTGCAACCTCCTTCATCAGGTCACTGGCTAACAATTTATATGTTACACTTCCAAGTTGTGCAACTCTAGTTCCAATAATTGGAATGTCCAATCAAACACATCTTACCAACTTCTCAGGTGACAAGAAAGTGTGGCCTGTCTATATTACGACAGGAAATCTCCAATAAACTAGGCATAACAGACCTGGATCAATGGCGGTTCTCCTTCTTGCACTATTGCCCATCCCTCCCAAGTTCCCACAGTCCACTTCAGCAGATAGCTTGCAGAGACAAATCAATGCCGACACACTACAAGGCGTATTTGAACTCATACTGTCACCCTTGAAAGATGTGGTGCTTGATAGTGTCTCAATTAACTGTACAGACAAGAAGGTCCAGCAGTACTTCTCTATCTTGTCCACATGAGTTGCAGACCATATGGAAATCGTTGCACTACATGTAGTAAAATCTAACACCTGTCCAAAATGTAAGGTGCCTCCTGATGCATTAGGAACCAATGCATAGGAGATGTATCAGATGCAAGATTATACCCCATACAAACATCTCAAACAAGAAAATGAGCATCTGTTGACAGACTCTAGGTCAGGAGACATGAATGCCATGTTTGATGCACTTGTTATCAAGATGGGACGGAATATTTTTCATAGTCTTCAATGGGTTTCAGCACCTGATCCGCACAAGCTGGATTTGCCCCATACAGTTTATTTGGGACTATTCAAGCATATGATGGACTGGGTTCAGGGATTCCTCAAGAAACACGCACAACTGCAAGCTTTTGACGATGCCTGGAAGGCTTTACCACCATACTCAGGATTCTTTGGACCCAAAAAAGCATACTGTGAGGTTACGTAGTGGCAAGGAAAGGAGATGAGGAACCTGGGGTATTGTCTTTTGGGAGTTCTCACCATGGCATTGAGGCAGCCTGAGAGTACGCAAGTATTACCATTCAAATACATGCTCACCTTCATCAGGTAGTTGCTCAGTTTTACTTTGATGGCCCAATATAGAACTGATACACCTGAGACCTTAGATTATATGGCACAATATCTGAATCAGTTTCATGATATGAGAGATATCTTCTTGGAGTTTTGAATATTGAAGAAGATATGGGCAAAGGTTGATGAGCAGTGAAGGGAGCTACAACATCAGAGAATATGGGTAAACCAATGTGCTGTGAAATCCAACCAGCATCGGGTACAGGAGCATGATTGTGAAGAAGAGATCGACAACATATAGAACTAATCCATACAGAATCTCATTTCAACTTCATTAAGACGTATCTACTAAGTTATTTTCAGGGTCATATATATCAGTTTGGCAACATTCAGATGTATTCCACAGAGTTTGATAAGCTTGAACATAAGGAACAAATCAAGGAGGGGTGGCACCATTCGAATAAAAATGATGCTGCAAGACAGATCCTGCACAGTAATAGTTGCCAGCATGCAATCTGAATGAGACTTTTGAACCTGGATTCTCTGCGATTTTGTGGGGCTGCTCACCCTGGCAATGTCATGGAACATTTAGATAAAACGAATCCCATATCTGTGCTAGTCACCAATTGTGGGATCCTGAAGGCGCATCATGATGATATTTCCATTGTGATTGATTTTTGCAAGGTCTTGGGTATCTCACCAGAGAGCATCTGTCAGGAATTGATTCAACATAGCTGGAATATTCTGTCCACTGAACATCTCCTTCCTGAAGATCCTGCCATACTTTAATTCCTTCCAGTTGAACTACCAACACAACTTGAAATCCCCATTCTAGTATTCAAGGAAACTGACATTTATGACATCTACAGAGTATGCTCAACTGGTACCTGACACTTGAGGAACCAGTTGAGTCGCAATAATTGAGTTTGGGTACAGATGGGTGGCGAGCATATGTATGGTATGCTCCAGGACCATCTCCCTGGAGAGCTCCTAGCGCTCTTCAAAATCAGACACTACATGCATGAGGACATGGTTCGCATGTTTGCATGTGTCCAAATATTGAATGCAGTTCACACAGGATGCATATCTGATGTCCACAGCCTTGTCATGGTACAGCTAAGGGAAAATACATAAGAGTTTACTATAGTAGTCATAGGTACAATCCTAGGCCTGGCGCACCTCATCCTGGAGACAGATCAGTGATGGCCTATTAACAGCCATATTGATGGCTGGACATTTAACAAGATTTATTGAGGGGTCATGAGAGCAGAAAGTCAGGTGACAACAGTTGGCTTGGGCAAGTATTCTGCATTGAGGATTGTTGAATGACACAGAGAATATTATAGCATCTTTCATTGTAACATGTATATAGAAACCTCTATGTATAAACTAATTAATAGAAAATAAATAATAGATACAACTAAAAGTACACAATGCAGAAAATTATGGTGGGGGATTGGTCAGTCCTAGAGATTAGGACCCTGATGACACCACACAGTGAAACATCATGGGTCCTGACATCACAATGAGGCTGTAGGATATCGTAGGTGCCGACATCGCTAGGATGCAGTGAAGAAACTAGACAGATTGCAACAAATTACCGCAACACCCTATGGCCTCACAGTGAGGAACCAACAATGGTGATGCGTCAGGATACTGGGTAGGTTCAGGGCAGGGATGGAGATATTGGGGGATAGAAGGCATCTGTAGTTGCTGTTAGGATGGAGTTATGACATTGTGAGGAGAGATGGAAGGAACATGATGAAGGCTGGCCCTGTGTGGCCATGCTCAGTGGTACTCCTGTGAGGCAGCAGCCATAGACAGACATTAGGATATGGGGAGGAAGGTGCGACAGAGATGCAGATGTCCAGGGGTCATGAGGATGTCAAGTTAATCTCAGGTAGTATCCTGATGCTGCAAAATATTGCTATGAGATACAGGATGCACCAGGCACAATGTTGTGTTGCAATACACATTATGATACATATGGCACAACAGGGGGTTGCAATGGAACTCAGGATGCTCCAGGCATACTGAGCACATGAGAAATGGAGTGTGCATCAGGATGCAATGCCCATACATCAGATGTGGGTTTTCTTTTTGCTGATGTACTCAATTTCACTTTGATGGCCCAATATAGAAGCCATACACCTGAGACCTTGGATTATATTGAAAAATACCCGAATCAGCTACAGGATACAAAAGATATCTTGTTGGAGTTTCGAATATCGAAGATGTATCGAAGAGGACACAGGCAAAGGTTGATAAGCAGTGAAGGGAGCTATGACATCAGAGAACACTGATAAACCAATATGTTGCAAAATCCAACCGGCTTCGGGTACAGGAGTAGGATCATAAAGGAGAGATCCACCAACATATGGAACTAATCCATATGGAATCTCATTTCCACTTCAGTAAGATGCATCTACTAAGTCAATTTCATGGTCACATACCAGTTTGGCAACATTCAGATGTATTCTAAGGAGTTTGGCAAGCTCATGTATAAGAAACAAATCAATGAAGGGTGGTGTCATTCAAATAAAAGCGATGCTGCAAGACATATCATGGATAGTTATGGTTGCCAGCATGTGATCCGAATGACACTTTTGAACCTAGATTCCCTGCGACTTCACAGTGATGATCTCCCTGCCGATGGCATAGAACATTTGGATAAAACAAATTACATATCTACACCAGTCACTAATCATAGGATCGTGAAGGTGCATTGTGATAATGTTTCCAATGTGATGGATTTTTGCAAGGTCTTAGGTATCTCACCAGTGATCATCTGTCGGGAATTGATTCAATATAGCTGGAAAAGCCTGCCTACCATAAGCTGCCTTGCTGAAGATCCTGGTATACTTCGATTCCTTCCTGTCGAACTACTAACACAACTTGAAATCCCGATTCTAGCATTCCAGGAAACTGACATTTATGACATCCACAGGGCATGCTCTACTGGTAACTGACTCTTCAGGAACCAGGTGAGTCACAATGATTGGATTTGGGTATAGACAGGTAGCGAGCATATGTATGGTGTTCTCCAGGGCCATCTCCCTGGAAAGCTCTTGGCACTCTTCAAAATCAGAGACTACATACATAAGGACATAGTTTGCACTCTTGCATGTGTCCAAATATTGAATGTAGTTAACTCAGGACATGTATCCGATGTCCACGGCCTTGTCATGGTACAGCTAAGCAAAAATGCATGAGAGTTTACTATAGTAGACATAGGGAAAATCCTAGGACTGGTGCACCTCATCCTGGAGACAGACCAGTGATGGCTTATTAACAGCCATATTGATTTAAGGACATTTAATGAGATTTATTGAGGGGTCATGAGAGCAGACAGTCAGGTGACAACTGTTGGCTTGGGCAAGTATTCTGCATCAAGGATGGTTGAATGGCATGGAGAATATTATAGCATCTTTCATTGCAACCTGTATATAGAAACCTCTATGTAGAAACTAATTAATAGAAACTAAATAATAGATGCAACTAAAAGTACACAATGTAGAAAATTACGGTGAGGGATTGGTTATTCCTTGAGATTAGGACCCAGATGACACCATGCAGTGAAATGTCATGGGTCCCAACGTCGCAATGATGCTATGGGGCATCATGGGTCCCAACGTTGCTAGGAGGTAGTGAAGAAACCAGACAGATTGTGACAAATCACCACAATGCCCTGTAGCCTCACAGTGAGGAACTGACAATGGTGATGCAGCTGGATGCTGGGAAGGTTCTGGGCAGGGATGGGGACATTGAGGGATAGAAGGTATCTGTGGTCGATGTTAGGATGGAGTTATAGATTCATGATAAGAGATGGAAGGAACATGATGAAGGCTAATCCTGTGTAGCCATGCCCAGTGGTACTCCTGTGAGGTAGCGGCCATAGCCAAATGTTAGGATATGGGGAAGCAGGTGTGACAGAGATGTAGATGTTCAGAGGTCATAAGGATGTCAACCTAATCTCAGGTAGTATCCTGACACCACAAAACTTTGCATTGTGACACAGGATGTACAAGATACAATGTTGCGTTGCAACACATATCATGAGGAATAGGATGCAACAGGAGGTTGCAATGAAACTCAGAACACACCGTATAGACCTGGCATACAATAAATGCAGCATGCATCAGGATACGATGTCCATACATCAGATGGCAGTTTTTCTTTTGCTGATGACTCGATACTTTGACTTTTCACTGCTCCAGATCCCTTTACAGTCTACTGAATAGGATAAAACATATCACTACAAATTTCTTCCTTTCTATGGATAGACTAGAACCAATGAACAACTAATGGACATTGATCTTGCAACAAATCCACATTACTACATCATGATACATGTCACCATGCTCCTGGAATATGTGATCTAAAAATACACTGCAAAGTGCAATAAGGAGGCCAAGGAATGGGAAAAGTAGGTGCTGAGGAGTGCAACTGGGCATCTGGAGCAGATTACTGGCCAGTCGGAAGATGAAGGTCAGTAGCTTCCAGGATCCCGAGACAAGGATCCAGAGATGTGTTCTTTTGTCAATGTGTTAACAACAAAAATGTTATGGGAGAGCCCAACAATAGATAGTGCAGGTTAGCCTAGGCCGTATGTTTCTTGAGGTAAAGTAAGGTAAGGTAAAAATAAAGCAAAGATGAACATCGTCAAGGTAGGCTCAGAAAGTTGCACTCATAATAAGTTTTTTTTCAACAGTAAATAATGAATATATTAATAAGATCTCTTCTCCATTATATGATGTTCATAATAGCTGGGAGTACCTCGATATTTATATTCCACATCTAGGTTATCACATGCTACAATCAACTCCCATACTATCTAAGTACCTCTGTTGAAAACTTCTTATTTTTCTGGAGTACGAACACTCCTGACCCTGAGAATATTTGCCTTGCTTAGCTTCAATCTCTTCAAACTACTATTTGTTTCTGAGGGTGTGAAAACTCCACCAGTAGGTAGTCTTTGATTTCTCTGCTATATGAACTTAATTTAAGTATGCCACCTTAATAGCAACCATGTTAATTGTTCTGACCCAAAATATAAAATGATCAGCTTTAATGAATGAGTATGGCTATTGCATTGCATTTTTGTGCATCACAAAGCCCATCAGATATGAAGGACTCCTGGTCCTGGATCGAGCCAATAGCACATCGGGTGAAAACCTCTCATATCAATTCTCAAGTAGCCCCTCTTGGGGTACTTCTTCTTTCAAAGCAAGAGGCCCGGCTCTATGGCTACCCTTTGGTGCCATAGTCTCATGATATTTGGTCACTAATAGTTTTTTCCCAAATTGTCCCATTACCTATCAGTCATAATATTTAACTGCTAACGTACAGGATAATATCTCATTCAAAACTTAGCTAAATTCCTTCGAGTCACTTCTCTTGAGTCGCCAAAGGGGCTCACTCATATATCCTACGTACAGCATCCAGTCGGGTGGATGGCGATGACATATACAGTGTTATGCTGAAGGTGTCATTTATTGTTGTTAAAGTGTTGTGACGTAACTCAGCTGTAATACTATGATGATGCCCAGTCCCTACATGGGGGCTGCAGGGGTATGATAGAGATAATCCTGAGTAAAGGGCATGTAATTTTGGCCCTTTTATCCATATGCCTAACAGACAACCAACAAACCTATATTCCTCAATGACTGGCTTCAGATCCTAGCATAAAAACTTGACTGATTCCTGGACAAGGCATCCTATGCTACCTTCCTACAGCAAAATCAGATCATGAAGACTTGCTCAATGCCTATGGTCCCAAACATGGTAAAAGGTACACAATAAATTTAAGATACATGGTTTGTTATTGAGGTTGAAGACCATATTCCTGAAAACTTCAACCCACTGCCACTACAAGAGAACCTGAACCGACTCCTCCCAGAAGGCTGTTCCAGGTTTACAGGAATTCACAGATCATGAAGAGGGAACCTGATATGCTACACGATAGGTGATGCAGGTATCACAATTCAGAGCTTTGAGAAGTTGGATTCAGTAATTCCCTTTGGAGTAATTTGAGTCAATGCAGCGGACAAGTGGGTTTGGTGAATCCTATACCTAGAGATGGAATGCTACTCCACCTCTCTACTTGATGAATAACTACAGCAATCCAACTCATGATTTAGACTTGTTACTGTACCACAACTACTATTACTCAAAGTGGTACTACTCTACTTTGCTGATAGTGCTACAATTTCACAACATCTATTTGCCTTTGCCTCATACCAGTGACTTGCAATTTACCATGAACAGATACCAAGTGAGAGTGCTGGAGTGGAAAAGCCAAAGGACAAGGCAAGGCATGATAGTGAGGAGCAGTGGAAGATGAAGGGGGAGTAGAATGAAGAGGAAAATGAAAGTAGCTAGGCAACACAGATGGAGGAGTGTGATAGTAAGGGAGAGGGAGTGGAAAGTGAAAGAGAGATAATGGATGAAACATGCGAGAACTAGTGAAGATCCAATACTCCTGTAGGACTGTGAACTCGGGAATTTGCTCTGAGGCTGGTAGGGCCTATAGGACATGGAATATCTGATGGGTGAGGAGGTCGTCACCACTGTGTATGTTAATTAGCCTCATAGCACTATGGCTCCATAAGCTTAATAATATATAATAATAATAATAATAATCACATCAATAAATTACTCCAGCACTTTATTAGAGACTTTCTTGAAGCCTATCTTGCCGAAGGGTAGAAAGACCAATACCAGGAGAAGGGATATATTAAAGTCCAAGAATGAGACATATTAATTACCAATTATATTGGTGATGCATAGGAAAGGCTACACTGAGAACTCTGAAGATCTTATTGAAAAACACTGGTGTGATATGGGTATCTCTTTACAGGTCAATGGGTCAGAACATCAGTTTATTCATGTTAGAAACTTACCTCACTTAAAAGTAGATTATACAGGAGCTTATTGTTTGAACTGTAATCTCAAAGTTGGTAGGAAGGGAAAATAGGAGACTGGTAAAAGGATCTTTTATGAAGATAATTTCAGAAAAGTTGTTGAGTATATTGAATAAGAATGGGGTACTTGCTAGGCCAAAGGAAGCAGAAGTAGGGAAAATGATGATGAGGTTCTGGAAGACTCAAGGAAACAATAAAAACCCTATACTAAAGTTTATCTATTAGTTATAATATATTCAGTATACTAGCTCTATACTGGTAAGAACTGGTAAACTCATCATCTGAAGTTTCTGGGGGATCACACCTAAAGGTTCAGCCATTAGCTCCTTGATCACTGCACCTTATTTTCAGATGCAACTTATTTATAGAATTCTATGGTATTCAAGATGGTTGCTGACAGGGGGAATTGAGTTACAAAATGTAATTTAAGTCAAGTATATACTGTAAGTGGTTTTGTTATATACGTGTACATGCTTGTTAACTGCAATTTCAGTTGAAATGCAGGAAATACTGCTCAACATACTCTAATATCTATTTCATACTCTGTTAGTTGTTTTAAGCTCTAGTACTTATTTCATCTTGTTTTGTACTAGGAACAGTAAGTGTTGTTTAATGATATGTTTGACTATCAGCTCAGAGGATTAGCTGAAATGTTATTCACATACTAGCAGATACAGAAAAGAAGTGATATCTTCCAGAGGATTTCAGGCATAGATTTTTCTCTTCTATAAAGTCAGGTATTTTCCTTTGCTATTTACAAATAGTTAACAAACTGAACAATTATTGAATTACACTTATTATCCATGATCCATTATTCTGATACTGCATACCTTCTACTGTATTATACTTCCCCTATCTCATTTTATGCATTACACACATTGGCAAAGTCACCTTGTGGGAATAGCCTATTCATATATTACTTGCATTTTCTATCTATCTAAAAGTCTAAAGGTCTCCCACATCCTTCTCAAGCACTTCTTCTGCCACTAGTCCTCTCTCCTCTATCCTATTACTCATCCAGCTCACCAGTACTGTAGTTGACAACCTACTCAACTTAGGTGTATTTGATCAGTGCAATCTTTCTGATACCTCTTGCCCAGGGGTCTAAAGGTTTCTTGCAAATTGGTAGAAGAAACATCAAAACCTTGAAATGGTTATGCATCTGATCAACTTTATCAACTTAAAGAAGAGTTGATGTGTGGAAAAACTCCAACTTTTTGATATTAACACTATGTTTTCTTTCTGTTACATTGAATCACACTCTGATTGTCACTACTATGCCATGCAGGATAAGAATGGAATTCTTCTTGCCTACTGATTCCTGGTTCCTGATGCCTATATCTGACATCTACAGGATAATTAAACCATGCTACCAATTCATTCAATACAATCAAATACCTGAGGTATTTTCCTGCAACACCACTACACATTATGGACCAACTATAGTTCTACAATTATGCAAAGCAGGGTATACTGCACTGATTGTCACTATTCTCAATCCTTGTTGTACACTAACATACTGCTCTTTACCATACTAGTGAATATGTTATGCATGCTGAGTCTGAGGATGTATATTAAGTTTACATCAATAGATAACTACCGACCTCCTAATCTTTATTGTATGGCTGGAGCATGTCATGATGTCACAATCGATGTGCACATAGAGTCCAAGATAATCAGGGCTGATGCTCACATGGATTGCCTGGACTTGCCTTGTAGATATAATGGTGTAGTTCTTCGGGAAACCTTTGTGGTAGTACTATGGTTCTCTCATAGGCCAAGGTCATCTACTAGCTGCAGGTGGGCAGTGTTTATTTTTTTTAGTTCATGTGATGTTCCATCAGGTACAACCAATAATAACAGGAGAGAGAAAGTCTTTGGATTTGTTCATACATAAAAGTTCCTTTGATTGGAAGAGGTGCCACAGCCAATTGAAGACCAACTTGTATAGTGGCATGGGAAATCATAGTTAACAAGTGTTTGCATGTATCTAACTATACCAATTACCGTATAAACCTAGATTAAACTACATCTTGTAACTCCATTGCCCATATCAGTAACCTTCTTGAATACGGGAGGCACATGAATAGCCAACATACCGGAAGCTCCAGTAGTGATCCACGCAACCTGCAATGCCACCAAGGTCGCCCACATACGTGTGCGAAATGTAATCTGCTCGCTGTTAGGATATATCTACAGATGGCACAGTTCTACTGGACACAACCTCCTTCTTGGTATTGGTGGAAGCCAAACTGCGATGGGATAGGGACTGAATAATTGGAATGTACGGTACTGCTGGTTCGGTAAACTCTGGTGACACACCAGGAGCTCGAAGAGACACTTACATAGCCCTGTTTTGCAACCTTATCAAGCCCTATCCCCCTCTTACGCCCACGGGATAGCCGATTCTCAGAGCCCAAGTAGCACTATCACTCCCTAATACCGACTCTTAGAAGCACAATTGGGTAACCCTAGCTCGAAACTGGCAATTGTGGCGAGCTTTTGCCTTGGTCTGGCTATGAAACGACTCCTCTGAACATCTAACATCTTACACTCGTGATATTTAGGAATTACTGGCCAGACGGCGCGGAGGAGTAGAGTTTGAGCATTGGGGAGTGGCCACCAAATGTGCGAGATGTGTTTGTCAAAGGGAGGTTGGAGACGTGGGTAAAAGCTAGGCCAGAGTAGTAGGAGCAGGTCTGGAGATGCTCAAGGCTGATTCTGGGGGCAGGGAATGATGTTGATGCGGGTTTAACTGGATATTTTGAATATGGGAACCTGTGGCTGGTAGGCTGTCGTCCCTTATGTAATTGATATCACAGCCAACCATCTCTATCAAAGCAGCTATTGTCTATCTCCCACAGCCACTGGTTGTGACCTATGACTACCTACTGCCTTCGCAGATAGATCCAGGGCCCTAGCATCACATACACGCTCCCCGTCGCCGCTCGGGTCAATCCCTCAGGCACGGTAGCCAACAAACACAGTGGCGAATGTTTTGTTGCAGTAGTCAGAGAGGAGGGAAGCTGAGTTCCCAATAGTATGGGAGAGAATGCCGCTGTTAGCTTTGTGGCTAAGCTCTATCGGGTAGAACCTTCAGACTGATTGCGTTGCGCTCCCTGTGAACTGGAAGCAGGCAATGAGATTACGGAGATAGAGAGGGCCATAAGGGAGAAGAGGAATATGGGTTCTGCGCATTAGTCTCTGCTAAAGCAGGAGAAGCCGGTTAGGTTCTTCATTTTCAAAGCTGAGAAAAAGTGGAAAGTTTCAGATTTTTGGGGATGAATGGAGTGGGAGAGCTAATTTGTAGGTCTTTGAGATGCCTCAGAGCAGTATGTGTGTTTCAGTTGAAGCTGTCGATCTGGTGTTCCAGAATAAGGTGATGGATGTTATAAGACAGACTGACAGGTATGTGGACGAGGGAGAGGTTAATCGGGAAGGACGGGTGGCGCTGGCACTTTCGTCATTTTGCTACGTAGACCGGAAACTGTAGTCCGATGGTATCATTCTCATCCGGGCTTTGGCTGTTGGTTGTCAAGCGTCGATATCAACACCCAGCAGTCCTTCAAATAGCTAACGCCCTGTATAGTAGCCTTTATCATTGAACTTATCCAATCTGTTAAGAGCAAAGAGAACATACTAGCTACATGTGTATCAGAAACCGCAAGTTAATAGAATGAAAGCATTGACAATTTTCCCGGCCACCAACGCAACTCAAGATGCATACTCTTATGCCCACTCATATTCTGGGACAGAAGCCAGAATCAGATCCAAGGGTGTAACAATGGCAAAATCATTCTTCTGATTTATTCCAATAAGGATTCCGGCAGCTTGGTACCCATGATTCACCTTGACAAACACACATCCACCAGAATCCCTCACCTCCGCAAAGCTCCTTCCTAACTCTCCAATGATAGCAATTTCGTGTGTAGACACGGAAGAATGCCATCTTTGAAGAAAAAAACAATTGACGTACCCATTCTGGGCCCCTGTAGTGCGGCCTATCTTTTCAACCTCGGCACCGGGATATAAAACACCGGTCTGTTCAATAGCTTCTCCATCATATACATTTCCCCCATATCTTTATAGATTCAAGGAAATTAGCAATCCCAAACAGAAGAGTTATGGGTAGGAATTGGAGCGATCCTACCTTGCCGGATCACAAGAGAATATGCTCCAATCCATCCTGGTTTCCCAGGATGGGTCAGCTCTGAAGATATCATGCCCAAGTGCCGCCAGCCGCTGGTCATAATCATGCAATAGGCGTTGCTGGTTACCAAACCGGGACGCCACAATGTGACCAACACGCGTGCCTGTGAGAACACCTATCTTGGGTTGAAACTCGGTGGCCAGATCAAGGAGCAAGGTACCAGATGGGGTGTCCATGAAGCGAAATTGTTGGAGTAATGATTTAGCTTCCATGTCCTTTGTTTGATTGATGTGTAGGCGGTCTGTGGTTGGACAAAGCGTAGTGTAGCGGAGCAATCGATTTAACCGGCCGGTGGCCTCAACACTAGAGGGTGAGCAGACTGGGGTGCTCAAATCACTTTCTGGTAAATAGTGTGCAGCAGTAATTCCAAAACACAGGCCAGGTGATGAGGTTCGCTTCAGAAATCCACCAAAGCTTCCTGCCATATAAAGACATCCTACTCTATTGTCAGATATTTTTCTCTAGGTACTAAGGACTTGCAAACCTTCAACTCCCACCGACACGGCAGTAAGGGTTATTTTGTCTGCATCATGGACAGGGTCCTTATCCCATATTTCTTCAAATCCATTCACCGACATGATCCCATCCTCTTTCACCAGTATTGGTAATCCGAAAGGAGTGGGTGGCAGAACAACTGGCAGCACATTTGGTGGCGGAATTCCGAATATTAAGGTCGGAACTACCAGACCTCCGTTCTCTTTGATGCCTGCCAACAGACCATAGGCATCGTCTATGTTTAACTGTTGAAGGACAGAGGTGATGTAATCAGAGATCTCGGCGGGGTCATACGGGGTACCTGGAGCCAGGTGCATAATCATTGGTCCTTGCAAGAAACAATTCATCATAACTGCAGGGACAATTGGACAATCGACCGCACGCTGTACTTCCGGGCTCGAGGGGGGGGTGAGTTCGCCGTGTTTCCTGTTTGTTTGGCCCGAAATTAGCCTGGGATGGATACTTTATCAGGGGATGACATGGGAAAGTTGTTCCGCTTTGCCACCTTCACACACCATGAGGTCTTGTTCTTCTTGACCCTAGGCATGATATTGGGGTTTAGGTATAAAAAAGGAGAGAGGTAGGCGGAGAGGGAAACGAAGAAACTAAGTAGCATGGAGAGTAAGTAGGAAAAAATGGCAAGATAAAAGGGGACTGACAGTAGTAATAATAGTACCTGGAATAATTAATGCTAAAGGTGGAAATAGGCGTAGCACATGAAGAGAGAAAAGAAAAAGGGTTCCCAATAAATCCCCAACGGGAGGGTGAGCAGATATATAGCTGATCGGTTTCAGTGAAGACCACAGTGCGTCACTCTCAGCAGTCACAACAAAGATGTTGCGTATCATATGGTGGAGGAGAAATTATGTAACGCTAGAGTTGGGTGGTAAACCCCTGTTGTAGCTAGGGCTTAATGGCCGTGACTTTTGTTTCCAAGCTAGTTTGTTTTCAGTGTTAGGGCACGTGACTTGGGCAGCCTTGTGGGGCACTTGGGAGTTTTCTGTGGCAGTTGTCGACAACCAGAACCAACCGACCACAAGAAAGAAACGATCACTGAGACGGGAGAAAACGAGAAAACACAGCCGAAAGAAATAGCTAGGGACAGAAAGACATCGTGACCCGCGACAGATCCCATAGAGGAATTGAGAGGTTGATAGTTTTTCTTTTTCTCTTATTTTTAGATTGGAATTTTACGAAAATAGTTTGAGACAGCGAAGTATCCCTAGAGCGAGGGAGTTAAAGTTTCTGTATCTTTCCTTGGATTGCTTCAAGGTACTTTGTCTTATGAAGAGAGAAGAGAGAAGTGACCAAGCTTCGTCCCTACCCTCCAGAGGGAGAGGAAACAATACCGCATTAACTGATATAGACTGTTTTCACATTAAAGGTCAAAAGAAAGTGTAGCGACAAACACAACCTTCTTTGAGCAGAGAGTAGCCTTTAGGGGTAAGGTTTCCACAAATATTTGCTACGGGGCATCAGTTTTGAGACATTTGTCACTTATTTAAAGCAAACAACTAGCTGAGGAGGGTTACTTTGGGAAAAATTAACATTCACATGAGTACTGTGGAGGATATTTCATGTCACGCTAGAGTTGGGTAGTAGACCCCCTGTTGTACAAGTTACCTGCAAAAAGTACCAGAACATTTGGCACTAGACCAGGGGGTATAGTTAGGGTGGTTGGCAAGGGGGTATAGGGGTGCATGATTGGTTGCTTCATGACCATCACACCCATCTCAGGTTTAAGAGTTTTATAAGAAAATGTATACACTCACACCCCACTATCCTGGATGGCTAAAATGCAAAAAGATCTGTCCAGTACAGTGAGTGATCCAGGACAACAGGTTGGGTTTTGGTGTAAAAAATTTTAGAATTCATATATATTCATACTGGACAGTGAGGTATCCGAATTATCAAGATCTGGGACAGTAGGGTATGAGTGTACATTGAATTGAACACGATAAGTTATAGAATTAAAAAAAAAAAAAAACCAGTTTCAAGTACTGTACAAATAAATGAAAAGACTAGATCAATAATTACACGTTCCATCTCCACTACACCTCCAGTCATTGAAATTTATTTCCTATTTGGGAACAACTCAACACCACGACTGCGAGCGAAATCATCACCACTTTTCCTCTCCTCCCCCCTGCCTAGTGGAGGTTAGAAAGAACACCTTCCATCTCTTGTTTGCATTGCAGCATCCTCTCCTCACTTCCCTCTTGAGGTCTACCCTCCTGAGGATGTTCTATCCCTTCCTCCAGCATCTCATGATATTGGTTACCTCCACTACCCCGCTTTCGCTTCGCCTCACTTAGCGAATTCTATGGTTGGGTTTTTTCATTCAGTCTTTGTACAGATGGCTGGGAACACAGTTAGCAGTAGAAGGAAACACTTCAACAGGCCACGGTCAATTTCTCCATTCTCCTTTTTCACAGGAGGCTACCTTGTCAGACACGAACATGATAACTGATAGTATGTCCTCCTGAGTAAACACTCCCCTCTTGGACCACCGCCCCTCCAGACGATCGACTAGCACCCTACTGCCCCCCTATCCTCTCCCTCGAAACCTTCCTGCCACTGGGATCCCCTCCAGAAGTGATGCCATCTCTCATATCACAAGTGACTACATGAGAGACACAGTAATATGGTCAGTCGGTTTCGATTCTACACCAGCTAGTACCTTACTACCATTTCATCCTGACTTCGGCTGGCACCCTTCATCTGCCAACTCCAACCCCTCTATTCAGGTGGGTTTCCAGGGTTCCTTACTTCTGCCACACCCCTATCAGGTGCCCAGCTCCCTCTTGACCCCCTGGCTCGGACCTTTTCATCCACAGATACTATTATCCAACTTTTGCTGGGGCTGGCTGCAACATTGCTGGTTTGGTTTTCCTTAGGTTTTGGGTTTTAGGATTTCTTTGTTAGGTGCACTGTCAGGATTTTAGTTTTCGTAGTTTCTGCGCGATTTTGGTGGAATTTCATATTTTGTAGTTTACAGGAGTGGTTGCTTGTTAGTATAGTTTTTTCGACCAGGACTTTGGTCCATGGTTTTTCTATAGCTTTCTGGGACCTAGCCTGGGTTGGAGGTTCTTTTACGCGATAGCTATTGAGGCTGCATGTAGATTTTTTGTACCTTAAACGAAAAAAAAAACAGATAAAAAAAAAAAAAAAAAAAAGTGATCCTTACTGAGATTGACTTAGAAACTATGGAACTAGCAAGACCAGCTCTAGAAAAAAAAAAAAAAAAAAAAAAAAAAAAAAAAAAAAACTAGATCAATAATTACTAATGTGTATGTCCTCCACCAGCAGCCACAATGGCCTCAATCTATTATGGCATAGAATTAACCAAAGAAATAATTTCATTGTCAGAAATATTATCCTATTCCTCCCAGATGAGTGCAGCCATTCCATCCATACCATCTGGACGTGGTGAGCAGTGATTGAGGGCATCTTTCAAGATGTGCTAAACATTTTCTATCAGGTTCAGGTCAGGGGAGGATGGGGGCCAGATAATTTTGGGAATCTGATATGATTCCCAGATAGTCTTGGTATATTGTGCATGATGTGCAGAGGCCCATCCTCCATTACCCAAAGTGAACTTCCTTCCCTCTGGCTCTCCCAATACCAGAAGGGCTAGAGTACTAGGGTAAGGACATGGGACACATAACTTTTTACAGTTATCATACCCCAATTGTTCTTATCCCATAAAATCAATGGAGCCTTTTGTCCCCTCAAAACTCCTCCCCCAGATCATAATCATATTTTTTTTTGCAAACCTGGGGACAAGACAATCATCATTGTACTCTTCCCCAAGACGCCGAGTCATCCAGGTTCGACCATAAGTGCCTGACAGCCAAACATAATACTTGTCAGTCCAGATAACCCGGTGCTAGTCCCCAACTGTCCAATGCTGGTGGGCAAGGGCAAATGCAAGCCTCAAGGCTTTCTACATGTCTCTGCGTAAAGGTTTCTTGCATGCTACTCTACGTGAGTAGCCTTCAATCTGAAAGGCTTTCAGGAGAGTCTTCTCACAGGCAGTGATGCCACAAGTAGTAGCAACCTCTGTATGGGGCATTTGTCAGTATGCTGAACTCATCATTGCTGTAGTAACTAACTGCATCCTTATTGGTGTATCGATAGATAGTGGACGTCCCTTTCATTTCTTGGGTGTTGATGGGGCATTACAAATATGATAAACTGTGCTGAGACCTAACTTCTAGTCATCAGCAATCTGGCGATAGGTCCATCCTGCAGAGACCTGAAGGGCTTGGACTTGACACCTTTTTGTGTATAGTGTCTCCTCCCTGTGAACAACTGGCATGGTGATACTGGTACATTGAATTAATTATCATTTTTTCACTTTCAGATACACTTTTCCTTACCTTGATTTCTTTCAACTTGATTTTCAAGTTCAGAAATATCGTGATATAGACACCAGGTTGGCAGGAGATGATGAACTCATTTCCTTTTTTCTTATTTTTTCCTGTTCATATATTTACATTTACTATACTAACTATGGAAGTTGATAGAGGTGTTTAGTTTACTTCGCAGTGGCCCACTAGTCAAGGTGTGTACCCCTGTGTTCTGGTACTTTTTGCAGGTAACCTGTAACTAGGGCTTAGTTGCCATGACTTTTGTTTCATAGCTAGGGTGTTTTCAGAGTTAGGGCACGTGACTGGCGCAGCCTTGTGGGGTACTTGGGAGTTTTCTATTGCAGGCATCGACAACCAAGCACAACTGGGACAAGAATAGGCGAGAAAGAGTGGAGAGCGAGAAAGAAACAGCTAGGCACAGAAAGGCATTGCAATCCATGGCAGATCCACAGCTATAGAGGAATGGAGAGATGGATAGTTTTTCTTCTACCTTTTTTTTTCATCACAATTTTACAAGAATAGTTTGAGAAGGAGAATTATCCCAAGAGTGAAGGAGTCAATTTTTCTGTGTCTTTTCTGGGATTGCATTGAGGAAAACCTTTTTGTGAAGAGCAGAGAGAGAAGAGGAAAGTGACTGAACTTTGTGCCTACCCTCCAGCCACCAAAATGCCTACCCTGCTAGAGGGCAGAAGTCAACAGCTAGAGCCTGAAAGGCAAGGCTGAGGACATAATGGCCAATTAGCTTGGTCAATTGGAGATTTTTTGCTTTGACCTTCATCTTCAGTCATGAGGGAAATTGACTGAACAGTTTATTGATGGTATTGTTTCATTTTTCAGTTGCAATGTTGAACTTGCAAATACTGGAGTTTTGTGGAGATGTTGGTGAGAATGTGGGAAGATTCTTGAGCTTGTGTGATCTCCACTGGAGAGGAAAAGAGTGCAGCAGATAGGGCAAGGTAGATGTAGCTGATAAGACTACATGGTTAGCCTATTTGTATAAGCCAAATAGACCTGGTGGGGATTTTGTGAATTCATTGAGGGATGAGATCTTGGGGGATTACAAGAGTTTAAGGCAAGCTCTGATTGATCACTTCGATGGTGACTACCAATGCGCTGATCAGCAGGGGTAGTTTCTTAATGAGATGCTTGAGATATGACAATCACCAATGCAATCATTGGATGACTATGTGAAAGCATCTTGGTCAATTACCATTCACATCCTGAAATACATCCAAGATGTCTTGACTGGCTGCTTCATGACAGGAATCGCACATGAGGAACTGAGAAGGTTGCTGACCACCAAGTGCGATGCTGGAGACCCATTTGAGAAGTATGCAGCTGAGGCAATGAGAATTAGTCATACCTTCAGCACTACCTTTGATTCCAATAAGCTTGTCAATTCACGATTGCTTGGGAGGAATGTGACCACTAAGAAAGTGCTTGAGTCTAAAGAGTCTACCTTAGTGAAGGAGTTGAGAGCAATTGTCAATATACTTAAAGCTCCGGTAGAGTCATCTAGGAAGAACAACATCCCACAGATCCAAGAGGAGTATGCTGTTGATGATGTGATGGCTGTGGATAACTGGCGGTTGAGACTATGCTTTCCATCTGTTCATCATAATGGCAGAGACTTTAGTAACTGTTACAATCAGTTAATGCCACTAAGGAGCTATGAGCATGCCCAAGCAAGAAGAGAATATGCTAAGTTTCAGTCAACTCGCTGTATTGGTCGGCCTTGAGCAAGACTTCTGGGGTATCCCTTATCTCCCAAAGACATCTATGAAGTCTGGATGAGAAATCAACAGGCACCGCCCTGGGTTAGAGATTACACATAATATGAATATGGACACAGGGGACATGTCAAGTCTAGTTGCCTACATTTGATGTTTAATAGCTGCAATTGAGTAGAGTATAGGAGAAGAGAAGTACCAAGATGGGAACAAAGATCAATAAGAAGATTCAGCCCACCCCCATGGGAGAGAGAGACAGAACCTCTTGAGCTATGGGTAAGAAGAGAGCATGATAGGCCAGAGAGGATGGTGAGACTTAGTGAGAAGCTGAGGAGTATAGTAGAAGTGGTAGGAGCAGAGGGCTCTAACTGCTTAATTACTAGAGTCTCAAATGTGATAGGGGAACTATCTACCTGCCATCAAATGGTTGACTACATCAAGGAACCAGACCTCATCTGCAATAGTACTGGTATAGAACCAGACGACAATACTCCAATGATACCAGCAAAGATCGAGGCAGTGCAAAGAAAGGAAAAGACTCAGTCAGCCAAGCTGAAAGCAAGACAAGTAGTCCATCAGGCCACCATTAAAGATACTCTGGATTGCGATAAAGATGATTCTGCTAGACCAGATCGACCCATCACTTTTGATTCTGCAGGATGCATTCAGCCAAAGTCCTTTGGGAAGAAGACCTCAGGTCTATCATCTATATCACACTTCTGCACAACTACCTACACTGATACCTGAAAATGTCAATTCTGAATCCAAAAGGCACTAATCAATGCTGGGTTTGTAGTTATCCTTATACCATTATCTCCTCTTGAGGATATGGATGTACACTTAAAGAAAACCAATGGCTTAGTGATTCAGACTACTACTTCATCAACAGTGCAGATTGACTGGTACACTGATTTCGATGGTATGGTTGCCGGAGTCACTACTCGATTGCGAGTCTATGCTATGCCTCAAAAGTACAACCTGTCCTAAGCTTTACTTTTAGGCTGTGACTGGTGACAAGCTGTGTGAGCACATGGAGACTACGAAACTCATATGTACCACATATGGAATGAGAATGGGGAGTTTGTTTCTGTTCCATTTGATTAGTTTGTGGCATTTGAAGGTGGCCCCAGGCCTGAGGGGCGGGTTGTATTTTGGAATTGCTGTTACACTTGTACTTTAATTGGTTTGTCATTAGTACAGCAGATGAGAAGCTAGGGTTCTCATGGAGGGATTGATGAGTTGCCAGTGGAGGAAAAAGTTACAGGGATGGGCTAGATGGTAGGAGAGTGAAGATATACTAGCAGTTTATATTTAGGAGATTGCTACAGACTGGTAAATATAGGTCTTTAGTTTGGCCTGCAGGTTGCAGGCTTCATGAAGAGGGGGATTGCTGTGGAGGATATTGCATGTCATATTAGATTTGGGTAGTAGACCCCCTGTTGTAACTAAGGCTTAGTTGCCGTGACTTTTGTTTCTTAGCTAGGTTGTTTTCAGGGTTAGGGCATATGACTGGTGCAGCCTTATGGGGAACTTGGGAGTTTTCTGTTGCAGGCATCGACAACAAAGCACAACCAGGATGAGAACCAGAAAGAAAGAGCCAAGCGCGAGAAAGAAATACCTAGGTACAGAAGGGCATCATGATCCATGGCAGATCCGCAGCTGTAGAGGAATTGAGAGCATGATAGATTTTCTTTTCTTTTATTTTGTTTCATCGGAATTTTACGAGAATAGTGTGAGATGGAGAATTATCCCAAGAGCAAGGGTGTTAATCTTTCTGTGTCTTTTCTGGGACTGCATCGAGGATTACTTTTTTGTGAAGGAGAAAGAGAGAAGAGAAAAGTGACCAAGCTTCATGCCTACCCTCAAGCCACCAAACCGCCTACACTCCCAGAGGGGAGAGGTCAACAGTACAACAGCCCTGTTACGGAGCAACTGTTATCCTGCAATTTAAGGGTAGGGTTTTGATCACAAAATTCATGTGTCAGTGCATGATAAGTGATGTGACAACGTGACTCCAATAGACTGTGTGAGCCCTCAGCGAGGCGCGGCATGTCTTGGCATGAATTTCTTAGTGTCAACCTCTTAGCATCAACCAAACCATCAAAAGTCAATGCAATTTTTGTTTTCCCTTTTACTAATACAAACATCTCCAATACCAACCACCTACAACATAATTACCTCTGGAGAGTTGATTTACTTTTGAAGGCATAATTTGGTATGAATGAGATAGATTTGGTATGAAAGAGATAGATTTGGTATGAAAGAGATAGAATGGTACGGGATGTTTTTTCTTTTTTTCTTTTCAGTTTTGCTTGGAATTCAATGACGAAATTCATTTGCTAACCATATTGGATTTTCTAACCATATTAGACTGCCAAGTTTTGCCGTGCCTCGCTGAGGGCTCACACAGTCTATCATAATCCGGTTTTGTGGTGTTATCATGCCAAGGGTATGGCTGGCAACTACAACCTGGGGATGTTCGCAAGCAGACATCCAGGGCACTCTAAAGAGTAGAGGACAGTTCAACATCACTTTGTGGGTTACCATAGCAACATGGTGGCTAAGCATAATTTGAGGCTTGATAGGAAATTAATATTTCACCAAATGCTGGTGTAGTGGAATTGAAACCTAATACTTTGTAAATGAATTGTTTTCTACCTGGTATCAGATGTGTCTAGTTTCAACTTCATTCTATGAGGACAAGATTCTACATGACATCTATTTTCATAACCTAGCTTGTTGCTTCTTCCCACCAACTATAAGTCTAGATATCTTCTTTTTATAGGCTCAAATAGCCTTTTGTTCCTTCACATTTGCATTTATATCATTCAGAACAAGTTAGTACTCTTCTTCTCCTCCCTATTTCCTTACATTTTGAGTTTGTCTATGGTGCTTTTCTGTCTTTTCTACCTCTGGATCCTCTCTCCATTCCACCATCTCACATAGTTGTGAAGCATAAAGAACACCACACTTTTGCATCTATCTCTAGCTTTGTGTAATATCCCTTATACTTCTTGCTTGCTCTATAGCTTGAGTATGTTCTATATGCTCAATAGCTATCATTCCAGATTGTGCTTAGGGTAAGACTCATTGGAGGACAAGTCTCAATCTATGCTGAAATATTGGTGAAAGACCAACTGCATCAAATAGAAATTCATTACCTTGTCTCTTAAGACTCTGGATCATAAGAGGTACTATTGATAAAGTTGCTCTTGCAGGTGTGGTAGGTTGCATAAGATAGTCTCTGGCCTCCTGTAACTTAGAAGTTACAACATTAGGGGTATAAAGGTTAGGTTCAGTAGCTCAGAAGGCATATTAGATTGTTGAATATTTAAATGTGCACTGTCATATTGAATCGATCATATCCAAGAACTCCATTTTATCAAAGTTAGAATAGCTAGTTCAGGTTGCAGCTTCTACAGTTTCCCCATAATAATACTTATAAAGTTGAAATATGAAAATATTTAGTGGCTGTAGAAGAAGACTTGAATAAGGAGCAAGGCAGAAGGCAACAATCTTGTGTGTATTATAATAGTCAATATGCTATTTGGTACAGAGGGACACTAACTCATTGAGTAGTAGGCACTGATAGTTACCCACTTACCTTTGAGAGGAAAATGATTCAAAGTGGACGAACCACTTCATAGACAATTCATCATTACTGTAGACAGTCTCTGATGTACCTAGAATGTAATCATCAGGTATTGAAGTGTTAGTATGCTATGGTTCTTAGTGTATTTCATCTGGGACAATAATTATCCCAGAGAGAATACTACTATCTCCACTAATTATTTCACAAATGGAAATGAGTTCTCTTTTTCTTCAGCTACCAAGGTATAATTGACTGGTTTGATCTCTGGTTATAATAAATTGGTCCTTTCCAATACCAATGCGGAAACTAGTTTCATCAAAGGTATATATATCAACATTGTAAATGTGATGCTTATCATAAGCTGTACACTATATCTCAAACCAGCTTCAAATATCATTAGGCTAGTGAGCATGCTTGGGGTCATGACCAATCATTTTTGTTTGCATCTAATGTACTCTGGATGATGACTTAGAAATCCTTGTATCCATTTCATGGTAATAATGATTACTGGTGTTGGACCTATATATGCATTTTGTAAAACTCTATTGGTAGCACTGGAAAGAATTTACAATTGGTCACTTGTACCCACAGTATCAAAATGGTCAAGATATTGATGGACAATAAGTGCTTAGTCTACAGAAAGCCTGTAGTTTGTCACAGTATGTCCTTATTTTAATTGGTAGCCTTACCACCATTTATGGAGTTGAGATACAGGAATTTCATATACATGAACAGTGGCAGAAATATTGGTGTTATCTTCACTAGCTATAAGGCAGACAAGGACTACTTAAATGCAAGCTTCAATATCAGAATATACCTTAACTTACTAACTGGGGAGTATAATATTTAGTGTTGGTGATATAATAGATCCTGATGTACTACTAGTAGGTTGTATCCAATGTAGAAAATATAAACCTTCAGGGCTTATTGAGCCTCAAAGTCATGCAGAGTCACATTGTTACTATAGTACCCTATAAAGTTATATTAAGTTGTCACAATAATGCTTTAGTGACCCACAAAGTGATATAAAGCTGTCCAGTAATATTGAGCTGCCTGGTACTCTTTAGAGTACCCTATATGTGAACTTGCAAATGTCCATAAGTTGTGGCTACCAGTCATAAACTTTGGATGATTAATTAGTAATACTAGTACACAAGATCAAAATGAGAGAACTGGGAACTTCACCCTCCATAAATGTTACTTGGTGAATCTTGATATGAGCTTCTAATCAACTTGAACATTGGAAACCAACTGTGCTTATGCTAGTATAGGGGTTCCAGAATAAAGTATGGAATAATAATAGGGTATAGGTGACTGGTGCTCGAAGAAAATATTGAGGAGCAAATATAAGGGAGGTTTTAGGGAAATACTCATGAAAAAAAAACATACTAACTAGGATTAAGCAGCAGGATCAAACTGATATTTACAAAACTGAAGAATTCTCACATTCAAATTTTTCTGAATATTAGATTTTGGAAAAAATCAATCAACCAGAGCATTTTTTTTTACTATCAGCAAAACTAATTAGTGTGCTACATTTCCTGGGTGACTACTATCACAAATTATCCTATACATGAACATACTAATTTGCTTACATTCTTATTGAGTACTATAATACCTACTATTATTCTTGTTACTGAGCCGGTTATACTAGGTACTTTATACTAAAACCTCTCTAGTGTAGGCTGTCACTGCTCATCTCAGACTATGGTAATATGACATTCTCTATCATGTACATGAGGTACCACTCCTTAGTGGTTCACTACAGTAGTTACACAGAGGTTGCACTTGCAGGTCAGCTAGGTGTGGACAGGAATTGTGCATCTCAATATCTATATTGAGGAAGACTTCAATAATGTTTCCTGAGGATATGTTATTTGAGTATTTCATGACATGTACTACATGACTGCTATTGCATACCTTGCTTGCACTGAATAACATGGACCACCTTCTCACCCCTCTCCTTTGTCTCCTCATAGGCTGCCTGGTCCTCCCAGGTCAAGGACATTCCCTTGTCAAACTAGCCTTCGATTTCACTATTGGTCCTTAGTCTGAGCCTTGGTTGCTTGACCTTGGCCTGAGAGAGCTTCATTGAGGACGACCCCCCATCATCATGGGACTTTACTGTAGGATAAAGCAATGTATTAATTGTTACCAGCTCCTTGCTCCCAGGCTTTTGCCTTATACTGGTGGGTGTTTCATGGTAGGGGAGACACATAAGGTTCCCCAGTATGCCATTATTGGTATGATGCCAGAGGAGTTGAGAAAGATGTAGCATGGTATGGTACATTTGGGATCATGGAGCAAAAGGTAGTCTGTTGAGAATAGGGTCAGTTCTATTATCATGATTATCTGCACAGAGTAGGGGCTCCATGAACAGATTGAAGCCAATTGGAATGCCAATTCTCGTGACCTGAGAAATCTCACAACACAGTCCCCACGGTATACTAGCAATGAAGCTCTATATAGAGAGATGTATACTTGTTGGTAACTTTCTCCCTCTGCTGCCCCTGAGTGGTTGGTCAGAAATAAGGTTCACAGAGGTTATCCCAAGAGGCTGGTGCATATAGAAATTGGAATGACTTGTCATAATGGTTTGGCAGTGGGAGGACATAGCTGGAGTGGAAACCTGTCGAAGAAAATATATGATAGAAAGCTTAGAGGTACACTGGAGAAGGTGCTAGGATCGAGGTATGGGTACTGGTATCATGATTGTAATACCATGGGATGTCATGTTGTTGCAACCATGATGCCATGAGACATTGTACTATCACAACTGTGACACTGTAGGACGTTGTGTGGCCATGATGCCTTTTCGTATTGTGATAATGGTTTGGTGATGATGCGACGTTTGTATAGTTTTCTTGTGTTGTATTGAATACATCATATCTAATATGCAGGGCTCTGAGGTGTGGTGTAGGATCACTGACTATCACTCATTATTGAAGCAAAAGATTTGCTTGCAAAATGGTGTTTTCAGAGTGTTCAACATTATGTTTGTAATAATCTAAGCATTCTCAACTATGATTGCACTCTAGACTCCAGCATGAAAAAATTAGATGAAATGAGGGGGTTATTAGAGTGGGTGGCTTAACAAAATCTAGCCAGGAGTGGTATCTTTTACTGACACTATTGGTGCTATGGTATTCTTGCATTACCTAACTAGCACTAGTAGGGTCTGAAATGGTCTCCTGGTGTTAAGTCAATATAGCTGAAAACCTGACAGGCTGAATTCAAGCAATTCGACCTACTCAGGGATAAATGTTAGTGATGAGACTGACAGGAGTTGTAGCTCGACCATTCCAGACCAACTTCAAACTCCGGTCCATCTCATCACTAACATCAATACTGTAGTAGATAATCGACTCAGATGGTCAGCCAATACTAGGTAACAAACCTGATACCAAAGCAAAGGGGCTGAATGCTATTGCAATTATTACATACTGTAGTCTACTGTACTGTACCAGGCACTCATGATCAAAATGGCAAGTGATGAGAGACACCAAAGCAAGGGTGTCAAAGGGTATCATTAGTATCATATACTAGGCACTCGAGATCGAAACATCTAGCTATGAGATGCTGGGGGTATCAATGGGTATCATTAGTAGCTAACAAGTACAGACTAAGAACTACTAGCAAAACCTAGTGAACAAATACCAAAATGGGAAGTAAAAATAAAACCTGCAATCAGATAGCAAAAAAAGAACGAAAAAAGAAAAAAAACCACAAAAATTCTACCCAAGAAAAAATAAAATCTAAGGTTGGGGAAAATTATTTTGGGGCATTCAAGATCCTTGTGCCTTGTTGGGGCATAGGGGGGGATCAACAAACCGATGGAACCATCAGGGAAGCTGGGGGGTTAGCACTGTCCAAAGTCACCTGGGGCATAGGGGGTGTCACAGGTGTTGGTGGCACCATTAGTGAATCAGGGGAAGGGGAGCTATCCAGGGCCCCCTCAACTCAACTATGATTGGTTGGTTGTGATGGAGTCAGGAACTCTACCAGCAAGTGCTGCTCTCGGACAAGGGTAAGCATCATTCAATACTTGTCCATGTACAAGTACCTGGAAGGCCTGGTGTCATCAGGAGGTAGGGAGTCCTGGCTTGTGCAGGAGCCCACTTCCTCAACTAGTTCTTAGTCCTATATTGGTGATTAGCTGAGTTAACTGAAATGAGGTTAGGTTAGAAACTTACATCACTAATCATGATTGGCAACTCACTACAGTCCCCCTCAGACTTGTCCTCCTTATTATCATCCCCCACAAACTCCTCCTCCTCCTCCACCTCACCTGTATCCTCCCTGGAACCCACTACCTGCTCCTCCTCCTCCTCCACCACTTTAGTTTCCTCCTCTACTATGGCCTCCCTGATATCTCTAGCCTGCCCACATCAATCCCAGACATTGTGGTTGAAGAAAGGGTATCTGCCATGAGCAGGCTTGGGGGTCAGGTCCTCAGCATCTCCTTCACCCAGATGTTGCTCCAGGCCCATTAGGTCCAGAAGGTGTCTGCTCCAATTGGCAAGGAGCCATGCTCCAGTGTCATCATCTTTATTTAAAAGAATGATTTCGCAGAGTGGGAGCGGCTTGGAGGGCACCCAATAAAGTACCAGGGTGCCCTCACCGGTCACCCTGAGGAGATATCGGTGGCACCTGATTGCCCCCGTCACCCACTCTTGCTTAACCACCCTGAGCAGGTTATTCATGCTTGGTGATGCCAGGACTGTGACCCTCTAAGTGATTCCATGGTCCAAGTTGCTGGCACACCAGGGGTGGCCAAGGCATGGGTGCATGAGTTTCAGGACACTCATCTGGCAGATGATGTGTATCTTTATTGTATGAGGGCAATAAGGAGAGTCCCAATTGGGCAGAACTACTAATAAAATGTATTAGCATGAGGATAACAGTTGATAGATAGGATAACAGATAATAGATGACACAGGTGAATACTTACTGTCAGGTCCCACAACCTCACCCCCACTAGCCTCCTTCCCCTTGACCAGATAGTGCCTGTTCAATATCCTAAGGTTCTTTGTCATATCTCCCACCAAGAGCCATATATGGTGCTCGACTTCCTCCATGTCTTCAGCCCAGTGCTTGTCTTGAACAAGTATGATATGGGCTGCGACCGGGCGAAGGGAGGGAGGGAAAATGATCACTGAATCCATATCAGAATCTGTTGGGCAGGGAAGGTTGAGGGAGTGAGCTGTCAGGTAGGTTCTCATCTCCTCATGCCATGCATTGTATGCAACATTGGTAGTGTGAGGTTTTGAGAACCCATACTAGCTTTTCACATAGGCGATGTCACCATAGCATCTCTGATGAGTATTAGTTTAGAATATATAACAGATTGGAGCACGATCATTTCATGTACAAGTTGTCCTCCACTACTGGCTTGGAGGGGGGGTTCTGTGGTGTACTTTCCTGGATGAGACTACTAAAATAAAAGAATAATTGTGAGCTCAATATCAGGGGAGGCATAGACATGATGGGTAAGTAGGGGTATTATGCTTATACTCTCTCCATCCCCCCTCCACTGGTAACATAACTACACAGGGCTCTACATTTTCCACCCAGCCTTTGGGGGTTGGGAGGCTCGACAGTGGTATGGCTAAGTACAAAAGAAGGGTTAGTAATTATCACCAGCTAATATATAAAAGGGAAACAGGATGTACTTACTTCCCCAGGTGCATGTCACTTGTGTGGGAAGGACCCACAGGAACAGGGGCAGCTGGACATCTAAGTTCAAAAGCAAGGTTAGTAATTTACACCAGCTAATATATTAATGGGAAATGGGATGTACATACTTCCTCAGGCACATATCACTAGTACAGGAAGGACCTACAGGAATGGAGACAACTAGACCTCAAAGTACAAAAGAAAGGTTGGTAATTATCACCAGCTAATATATAAACAGGAAACAGGATGTACTTATTTCCCTAGGGGTACATCACTTGAGCAGGAAGGACCCACAGGTACAGAGACAACTAGATGTCTAAGTGCAAAAGAAAGGTTAGTAATCATTACCAGCTAATATATAAACAGGAAATAGGATGTACTTACTTCTCCAGGCACACATCACTTACATGGACAGGACCTGTAGGAACAGAGACAACTGGACATCTAAGTGCAAAAGAAAGGTTAGTAATTATCATCAACTAATATATAAATGCAATGTACTTACTTTGGGGTGTGCCCCAGTCATGACCTTAGAGGTGCCATCAAACCTCCAACAATCAATGGCAATACAAAAAGAACAAAAGGGAAAAACGTTAAGCTGGAGAGGGGCAAAGAGGAGGTTTAGGTGAAACAGATGTGCAATGAGGGGAATGGGAAGGGAGGGGAAAGGAAGAGGTCTTCTTCTTATCTTCCTCTGCCATCAAAAGAAGGGAAGGAAAGGAGGCAAGGAGGAAAGGAGAGAAGAAGGGCTGGGCTTATATACCCTTCACAAATGAGGTGTGCACCTCATATGCACCTCATGTACACACCTCATGTATGCAGAGTATATAAGAAACAACATGTATGCATTTCATGATTTGTTTGTACACCTCATTGTACGCTCAAACAATGCTCGGACATTGTCAGATGTGTGAGCATTGTTAACAGTACAATGGGGTATACAAAGCATATTTATTTCACTAATAGCTGTGCATGAGGATCTATTCTGTATGTATATAAAATATATATTAAAATCTATGGTGATATCTACAGAGTCTAACTTGTCACTAACTATCATACAATAAGCTTTTAAGCTGCACTAATGACCACTTAGTGTCACTTCACTAGTGTGGCTTAAAAGCTTATTTCATGAAACAATATAAGATATATTACCTACACCTCTTGGCAGCATCAATGCAAGATGTCCTTGGCATCACCACAACTATACAGTGAAAAGCTTATTTTCTTTTTATATTGAAAAGATATTTGTATACCTATCATAGTATACAAATATCCTTTGAATATAAAAAGAAAATTGGCTTTTGGCAGTAGTGTTGTCACAATACCAAGAGGCATTGATAACATACATTTCTGTGTTATTGACACTGCTTGGCAGCATCGATGCACAATGTCCCTGGCGTCACCACAACAGTATGGCTAAAAGCTCATTTTCTTTTTATATTGAAAAGATATTTGCATACTGATCATGGTATAAAAATATCCTTCGAATATAAAAAGGAAATCAGCTTTTGGCCATAGTATTATCGCACTACCAAGAGGCATCAATAATATATATTTCTGTATTATCGACACCTCTTGGTAGCATCAATGCAAGATGTCCCTGGTATCACAATAATAGTACTGCAAAAAGCTGACTTTATTCTTTTATTGAAAAGATATTTCTATACTACAATTGGTTTAGAAATATCTTTTAAATATAAAAAGAAAATCCACTTTTGGTCATACTGTTGTTGTGATACCAAGAGACATCGATAATATACATTTCTGTGTTATCGACACCTCTTAGCAGCATCGATGCATGATGTCCCCAGCATCATGATAACAGTACAGTGAAAAGCTGACTTCAATTTTTTATTGAAAAGATATTTCTATATCATAATAGGTATACAAATATCCTTTGAATATATAAAAAAAAGTTGGCTTTTGGCCTTAGTGTTGTTGCGATACCAAGAGGCATCGATAACATATGTTTCTGTATTATTGACACCTCTTGACAGTATTGCTGCATGATGTTCACTGTGTCACCACAACAGTACAGTGAAAAGGTGATTTTTGTTGTATATTCAAAAGATATTTGTATACCTATAATGACATACAAATATCTATTGGATATAGAAAAAAAATTGGCTTTTAGCCATACTGTTGTGGTGATACTAAGAGGTGTCGATAATGTATATTTCTGAGTTATCGACACCTCTTGGCAGCATTGCTCCACAACATCCCCAGCATCACCATAACAGTATGGTGAAAAGCTAATTTTTGTTGTATATTGAAAAGATATTTGTATACCTATCATGGTATAGAAATATATTTTGAATATAGAAATAAAATCGGCTTTTGACTGAACTGTTGTCATGATACTATCTTATTTGCATAAATAAAATAGTGTTGTGATATGTACAGATGCCATACAGTGATATATATTTTATATATGTAAACCAATTTTCCCCCACTGTAGATTCTATATTTTCTTAGGTACAATTTTCCTAGTCTCTTTTTTTTTTTTTTTGCTATCTGATTTCAGTAGTTGGTTTTATTTTTGTTTTCTATTTTTGTAGTTTGTTTAGTACTTGTGCCAAGGTTGTGGCATTTAGCCACAACCCCCGCATGTTCACAGGCTCACAACAAGGGGCACTCTAAAGAGTACCTGACAGCTCAACAGAGCTTTGTAGCTTAACAGAGCTTTATGGCTTACCATAGTAACTTTGTGGCTCAACACAACTTTGTGGCTTGATAGGACTTTCATGTTTAATATCAATGTGAGGCTTAATACAACTTTGTAGCTAAATATATTTAGAGTTTAAGTATAGCATTCTATTTGATATCAAATTCTGAAACCTTGCATGTTGCTTAATCCCTATCATGATCAGCCTCGATATTTTCTTTTTATGTACTCGAGCCAAATACCTCCCTTTTGCCTATACTTTTATCTCATCAAGACAAGGTTTATGCTCTACTTGCTTAGTGCGTTTCCTTGCATTTTGTGCCTTATGCAACTGCTAAGGCTTGACCCATTGGTTTGGTAGAATATAGGCTGATGCTGGTGGCATTGTTTGTTGTGGTGTGGATGGTATTGTATGTTAATAAGAAGAGCTTCTTTTCTACTGTAAAGTTACATTAATTTACAAAGACTTGTCAAGCCACAAAGTTGTGTTGAGCTACAAAGTTACTATGGTAAGCCACAAAGCTCTGTTGAGCTCTCAGGCACTGTTCAGAGTGCCTCCAGTTGTGAGCCTGTGAACATGTGGGGGTTGCAGCCAAATGCCAGAAGCTTGGCATGAGTAGGTTTAGCTAGTAGTTCTTAGCCTGTACTTGTTGGCTACTAATGATACCAATTGACTTCCCTGGTATCTCCTAATGCTAGATGTTTCGATCTCGAGTGCCTGGTATATGATACTAATGACACCATTTGATGCCCTTGCTTTGGCATCTCTCAATGCTTGCTATTTCAATCTCAAGTGCCTAGTACAGTACAATAGACTACAGTATGTGATAGTTGTAATTGTATTCAGCCCCCTTGCTTTGACATCCAGTGTGTCACCTAGCATTAGCTGAGTATTTGAGTTGATTATCTATCATGGTATTGATATTAGTGATGACACAGATTGGGGTTTGCAGTTGGTCTGCAATGGTCATGCTACAACTCCTGTCCATCTCATCACTAGCCTCTATGCCTGAGTAGGTTGGATTACCTGAATTCAGCCTCTTGGGTGTTCAGCTGTGTTGACTTGATGCCAGGAGACAATTTGAGACACTTGTAGTGCTAGTTATGCAACCCGAGAATACTGTAGCGCCAATAGTGTCAGTAAAGAATACTGTTCGTAGCTAGATTTGATTAAGCCACCCACCCTAACAATACCCTCATTTTGTCTAATTTTTTCATGCCATTGTCTTGAGTCCAATTATAGTTGAGAATGCTTAGATTATTACAAACATAATGTTGAACACTTTGAAAATGCCATTTTGCAGGCAAATCTTTTGCTTCAGTAATGAGTGAAAGTTAGTAATCCTGCACGCCCCCTCTCTCCTGTGGGGAGTCCCATGTATAACACCTGATGTGTCGTATACAATACAAGAAAACTATACAAACTTCTCATCTTGACCAAACTGTACTTCAGATACCTCCAATTTTACTCTGGCCTGAATCCTAACTTACCATTCTCTATTTACCCTATTACACTAAAAATAAGCAACAGGCCAATACACACAGTCAGCCAGCACCCTGAGTTAGTAATCAATACAGAGGTAGATACGACATGCAATCCTGTACCATGGGATCTGGAAAAGAGAGATCCAGAATACGTCAAAATGAATCTCAAGACATGTCCTCAACTTGAGATGCTTCTTCACCCCTGCTTGCAAGCCTACTAGGCAGAGCACTGAAGCACCAATAGAAGGGCACATTGTTAACCACGGTGCATCCAGAATATGAAACAGAACCCAATGACCAACCAAATACCCAAACAGTCCAACTATCAGATGATAGTAATGATGAGTACCAAATCTCACATGGACTAGACGAAACAGAATCAGACACTGAACCTGATAGAGAAGGCATTCATATTTCAGATGGCCTCAGATCAAGATATGATCATGGCTCAAAAGTAGATAAGAGAAAGGGAGACAATCAGGCGAGAACTATACACATTTCAACTATATCAGGGTCTCAGGAGATGGGTTCCGCTGAGCATATGACTATGGATCTTGGATGCATAATTTGGCAGAGAGCCTATAGTCCTCCAATGTTCCCATCATCAAGTGATGCATGGTTATCATCCCCACTGGATAGCCTGCATAGTCCTGCCTCTGGTACCCTGATCTCTAGGCCAGCTCCTCACTCTCAGCAAAATGTAGTGCCAGGTGTGGAAAGGTCTATATTAGCTAATGCGAAGACTCTAATTCTACAGTTCACCCTGTTTGAGCAGCCACACTCAAATGTTGTTGCTCTGATGGCCCAGGGGCACAAAGTTTGGGATGCCATGCTTGCTAATATTGCAGATGCTGAAAACATCCAACCCTTAGTACAGTGTATAAGTTTGGTAAGTGGACTCAGGTAGATATGATGCAATGCAGAATGCAATACTAACCTAGAAAGATATGCCAAAAACACTCTCAGGTACAATCCCAGTTTCTACATGAGGTGAAAAAAGAGATTATGGAGTTATGCAGTCTGCCAGATGATCCCACAGCTATGGTATGCAGAGTTGATTATCTGCTGGAATGGGACAGGATGATGTGGGACCCCTGAGGGTACAATGTTTGTCTCCACCAGACACCTACCATATAGTGACCACTAATGACTGTAATTGGACATAACTCTGAACCTGACATTATGATTCCTCATGCGCCAGATTCCTGCGGTGATTTTCTGTAAGTACTTTGTAGGGAAGAAAATGCAAGGTATTGTGGATCCCTAGTTTCTTGAGTGCATCAATAGCACTATGATCTACTTGATATGTACCATAATCTGCCATACACTGCATGCATGGCAGATAGGGATATATCAGGAGCCCAGGGACTTCAAGCTTGAGGCAGCTGGGGGTGAGTCACTGAATCATGCAACTGTTCATTCACAACCAGGGTGGCAAAGTGGCTACCAAACATCCGAGACCATTTTGACAGGCAAAAAGAAACTTGGGGTAAGTGCTCATAGAGGATTCAAGATATGATTGTCGAAAATATTGGAGAAACAATTGTTAAGAGGGTTGCATAAGTTCATAGAGTGCAGCTGGATCACCATGAAGGATACGATGATGATCGGGAAGCCATAAGCACTGAGCTCGAGAGTCAGATATCCAACCACACATTTACACAGCCTGTACTGCAACACACTAATCACTGGAACTTGGACCTAGTGGGACATCAGGAATGTCAGAATCAGTCACCCCAAAACTGAGAGCTGGTTTGACTTGAGCCAGATGTCTGGAGCCTGGGGGCTTCAGTTACAAGGTTTGGGTCCTCTGAGTCCAGATGATTCTCAGAAAGTGCAAGCAGCACCAGCAGAGATCCTGTCTCTATCTCAGGGAATCTCGTTGAGCCTTGGGGATTCTCAGGAAGCGCAAGCAGTACCAGTGGGAATCCTATCTCTATCTCATGGGGTTTCGTTGAGCCTTGAAGATTCTCAGGAAGGGCAATCAGCACCAGTGGGGATGTCATCATAAGTCAGACGATGACTAGTGGGGGGGTGGGACCATTACCAAGGGTGATTAAGGGGTATTAAGAACATGTAAAGATTATTAGTAACAGATTTAATTTAGCTTACTATGACAACACTATAATAGAAACCAAAGGACATAGTGGAAAGGAATAATCAGGGCAATATTCACCATAGAATCTAGGAAAAGCAGCCATCTGGAGGGTGTCAGAGTAATCACAATGTAGTATATCAGATATTAGGAGGAAGTTAGGAAGATTGGACAATACCGGGTACAACATGCAGAGGGCATCAGGGGTAATTCACTACATTTTGGAAGGCATCTTGAGGAGGTCCAGACATGAAGTAGTAGCATCAAGATAAGACATCCTGGTTGAGGTGAAATCTGAAGGCATCATGTATGCAGGTGGGGATCCAGACAAGAGGAGCATCACCTGGAAAGAATCTGGATAGAAAACCCTGATGATAGGCTGTACCATTGCATGCATCATGAGTATCATAGAATCCAGATGCAAACAGGTAAGGATGCGACCTCAGGATGGAAGACATGAGAATTAGGCATAGCTACAATGTAAGAGCTTAGGATCAAGTAGCAGCTAGATGCAACAAGCTAGGATCAGATGGTTTTAGGATGTAACACCCAAGAATCAGACATTGTTAGAATGAAACACACAAGGATCAGATGTTGCTAGAATGCAAGAGCATAAAATCAGACATTGTCAGGTTGCACCTCATGTAGCAGTCCATGGCTAGATACTATCCAGATGTACCAGGTACGCGACTCAACATCAGGATATGATGTTGGTTCGACAGTACATCCTGATTAACAGTTATCATTATGGGCACCCTTTACATCAGACACACAGGACACAACAGGTGCAAGATAATATTTTTGCTGATGCCCAGTGTCTATCATGACCAACTGGACTATTGTCAGTAATAGGTGCTCAGAAAAAAGGTGTTATAGTGGGTAACAGGGGATAAATAGGTTTGGCATCGCTTATAATATAGCAAATGTGCAACAAGTAAATACTAAAAGGTTGCTTAGGTTGCCACAATTTCAAATTTTAGCCATCTTCAATTGCAAATATCAAATTTCCAAAAGTCAAGCATGTACCAAATTGAGAGTATTCTAATTTGCGAAAATAAGGCTTATGTAAATTTAATTATGCAGAGGAATATATGCCAAGAAGGACAAAATATTGTCAAACAATTCAGCAATAATGGCACTGTACCATACCCTGAAATCTGAAGTCAACTCTGATACTATATAGTATTACTATCACTGAAGCTTGTTGAATAAAATCATAACAAAAGCAGTCTATATATACATGTTTCCTAGTCCAGTGCAGCCTCCTCAATTTTTAACTTCCAACATACCAAACTGGTTTCCATACCAGTGTCCATTCCTCAAATTCCTTGAAATTTGTTGCATCAAAAGATGGCTAACATTCTCTCAACAATAATCATTCCTATACCAATACTCATGTCAATACCAACCATTTCCAACCACTCCCATTACGATGGAATTGTACACTAAACAATATTCCGGACAACACTCTTATCTTTCCTACCATTTCTTGACAAACAATGCAAGGACGAGCAAGCAGTAAAAAATGCAAGTCAAGAGAAAGGTCAGCCTCATTAAAAAACCTTGCAGGTTTGAACAGGGAAAAAGAGCACTGCCATACAGGAACATAAAGAAAGATAAAAGAAAGATAATATAACTCAAGTTGATTTCTGAATAAATTCTAAGCCTAATCCTCAAGTGTGTTTCCAATATAGATTTTCTGAAAGTGCCTTGTGATGGCGAATTGATAAAGCACAAGCAGAAATTACAAGTAGTGGTGAACGATTGTATTGGTGACTATGTGTAAGGTGTTTGTTAATGCGTTATTCTATGAGAGGAGAAGGAGATCTATGGTTGCTTAAATACAAGTGGTGGTGGGTTCCTTGTGTAGACCCACCAACATCACAGACAACAGAACCAGCAGTCCTCAAAGGTTACATATCCCAACTACTTGCTAAGCTAAATACTATAACCTAATTACTATGATGGGATTACTCCATCACTCCCCCTAATCCCATATACCTTTTATATATATCTAAAACCTTCAAAATAACTATATTAAAAAAAAAATAAAAAATAAAAAATAGAAACTTTTCTGTCATCACATAAACTTGTACCAACTTCTAACTACTATTATGACATGATACCAGATATCAGATATCTCCCAAAGTTAAGATACTAGTGATAACATTTTCACAAAACTTTCATATTTTCCACACTCTAATCCCTTAGTAAATCTATCTGCTATCATCTTATCTGTCCTCATATATGAAATGCTAATCTCTCCACTGTTAACTAATTCTCTCGACCAGAAATACTTCACACCCACATGCTGGGTTGAAGGTTTAAATTGTCTATTTTTTAGACTAGCTATACAGGCTTGATTATCATTAAAAACTGATAAATGGGGGGTTTCCTCAACTCTGTCATCCCTATATCTTTGTAACTCTCTCTATACTTTCTCTAACTATATCCTTTCTTCAACTGCCAGTTATGTGGCATTGAACTCCACATCTGCCATTGACTTTGCCATAGTCTTTTGCTTTTGTGACTTTCAATGGATTATTGTTCCATAGTAGTCTAAAATAATGAAACCACTTATAGACTTCATCCCATCTATATCACCAGTAAAATCTGCATCCACATGAACCATCATTGGAGCATTAATAAAGTCTTTATTGCCCCTACCCATACTCCTATCAACTTCTTTCTGGTTACTGAGATGTAGACGAAGTTCTTGTGATTGTTGTATATAGCGTAAAATTCGCTTCACAGCTGACCAATGCAGTGTTGAGGGGTCTGCAGCATATCATCCAACTATTCCACTAGCATAGGTAATGTCAGGCCTGGTTGTAATCGCCTCATAGGTAAGACTTCCCACAGGTTCCTGATACAGTTGTTTATCAGCTGCAGCCTCTTCTTCTTGCCTTATATGAAGTCTCTGCTTCACATCGATTAGTGTAGCACTTCCCTTGCAATCTTCAATTCGAAATTGAGCAAGAACCTTCTTCAAATAGGCCCCTTGGCTGAGATATATTTGGTGATTCTCTTGGTCTTGCTCAACATACATACTTAAGAAAAACTTAATGTTACCAAGATCCTTGATTTTGAATCTCTCCTCAATTGTTCTCTTCATCTTGGTAACCTCTTGGAATGTGTAACAGGTGGTAACCTGTACAAACTAATACAATAAGGATTGGCGAAAGGCCAGCTATCGTTCGATTCCTAAGGGAGAATAGAGAGGGAAAGACAAGAAGGTCTTAGAAGAAGTGAAGGGGAAAGGGAGCAAGGGGATTGCCATTCAACCAAGTATATTTCTTATCTAGGTTCTGTCTGAAGTCTGATGTTTCCTGCTAGTCAGGAAGTCTGTCTTAAATACATGATTTCCTCCACCCAAGATAGAGGTTCCTGAAAACCTGCAACTACTGTCATTACTAGTAAGTGCACACTACCGGAATCTTATGATCGTACTAGAATCCTGAAAGTCCAAGGCAATCCTTCACCCAAGCCTTATCTCTACTGCTAATGTACATGACCATTCCTTCCCTTGGAATTCCTAAGGCAAAACCTTGCCCACACAAAAGTATTACTACTACAAAACATAACAAGTTACTGGAATCCTAATGATACTGGTAGTGAAACAATCAATCAATCAACATAAGGAAGAACAAATGAAATAACGTGACAAAGGAAATCATAAGCATAACCAGTATACAGTTGCCAGAACATGTACACATATTACACTCCCCCAATCTAAAACACCACATACTCTAGTCCAAGTCCTCCTGCTCATTCCTATCCCTGTGCCAAAGGAGGGAGTCATCATCAGTACTGAAGTAGTCAAATTCTGAATAGCTAGAGACATATTCCTCATCGTTATATGGTTCCCAAAGTTCATCTGGTACAGGTCCAGCTGTATAGGGGGTCTCCGAAACTTCCATTGTTTCCCAAACCGTTCTAACATAGTGTGAATTGATCTTCAGTAGGGGGGCCGCCAGGTGGTTTGTAGTCCAGTATTCTTGAATGATTTCCAAGGAGTTCTCCAGGTTCTCGATGGGTTCCCAAGAGTCATCAGACCTTTCATATCCTTTCCAGTGCACCAGGAATTTGACCCTGTTGTTCTGGCATCTGTAATCGAGTATCTGTTCTGCTTCCCATTCTTCTGTATTGTCAATGATGATAGGTGCCAGCCTGTCCATCCTTCGAGATACAAATCTGTCTGCGTCATTTTCGAGATATTCCTTGATGGATGATACATGGAAGAAGGGTTTCTGCCACTCCATTCGCTGAGGCAATGCCAGCTTGTAGTTGTCAGTATAGACATCATGTTCCAGTACCTTGAAGGGTCCAAACCATCTGGGTTCTAGCTTCCTTGATCGTCTAGGTGTAGAGGTGTAGGGCCATCCTCTAACCAATACTCTGGTTCCAATCTTGAAGGGGCATATCTGGGGTTTGCACCGCTTGTCTGCTTGTACTGTTTACCTGAATGTTGCATGCTTCTATGCCATATCCACTTCCATTCTTATTGCTTCATGGGTATTCAATATTTCATCAACAGCCGGTACCTTGCTGGCTGATCATTGAACTGGGCTAAAGATTTTCAATGGTCATCCATGGAGGGCCTGGTAGGGGGAGATACCCAAGGATTCATGGGGTGCACCATTCATAGCTGCTGCTATAGAGGGGAGAGCTTGGGACCAGTTCTGCCTTTTGTTGATAAAGTTGCTCATTATTTGCTTAAGCATGCAAATCCTACACTCCACTTGGCTGTTGGTTTGGTGACAGTATTAGGTGGCCATCCAGACCTGAGTTCCCAATGATTTCATCATTTGAGACCAAAACTTAGAGGTAAACTGGGAGTCCTGGTCAAGTATTATGCTGAGTGGAAGGCCATGAACATCAAAGATAGTGTTCTGAAGATTTTTGCATGTTTTTTCAGAGGTGGCAAGGTCTCCAAGAGGGACAAGATGGGTGCAAGATGTGAACCAGTCTATGATAACCATGATATCATTGTATTTGTTTGATTTGGTAAAGGGTCCAGCAAATCGATAGCCAAGGACTGGTATGCCTTGTCTGGCTCTGGGAGTGTGAGGGATCATCCTGTTGGGAGGGTAGTTGGTTCATTGTTGATCTGACATTGATCATGGGAATGACAATAGGCCATGAAATCCTACCGCATCTGTAGCCACCAAAAGAAACAGGCTGAATATCAGTAGATTTTATGGGCTGAGAAATGCCCAAGGCCTTCATGAACTGTTTTGAGAATAAAATCCTGAAGGGATACTCCCCTTTCTGAAGGTCCCACAGGAATATAAAGGTTAGAATACCCATTGGTATTCTGTGCAATAAGTAGGCCATCCTGAATGGAATAGTGTAGTTTGATGCCAATCTCCTAGTCTCTGGCAAAGAGGGGGTCAAGCTTAAGTGCTGCAATGACCTTGAGGTGGAAGTCACCCATGAGTGTTGTGTTGATTGTATCTAGGAAGGTGTTCACTTTTTCAGTTTCCTGGTTGCTCCATAAGAGTTTGCTATAGAAGGGTGAAGAAGAGGAAGCTGGGGAGGCATCTGGCAACTGATCAAGTATTAATTTATCCACTAGCCTTTCCTGGTCCACTATGAATCTAGGAGGGAGAGAGGGAGAAGGCCATGTAGTGAGTGGAGGGGTGCTCGCTGGTGAGGAGGAAATGACCACACTTGTAGGTTTCTTTCCCTTGAGCTTCTTGCTTTGCTTCCGCTTCTTGGGATCCCTAGGAAAGTAACTCACTCCTTCCTTATCCGATTTGTGTATTTCGCATTTGTCATCATAGCATGTTGTCCAGGAGGTCACCATGTATGCTGCTTTCTTTTTCGATAGCTTTGGAAGTGTGACTTTGTCACCACTAGATTTGCCTTTGGTGATGGAACTATCAGTACTGGCCTCACTCCTGGGAGGGCTTTGGTTGCTGTCCTTTCATTTCTTGGATCGGGTAACTGCAATGCTTTGGATGGTGTTCAACATGTAATCAGGGCTGGCCCTGAGTATCAAATCTCATGTTGTGAGGGTTGGAGAGTGTTGCTTTGCTGCTGAGGAGTACATGTCAGTATTGGATTCTAAGCTGTAGAATGCTGAGGAGGTGTAGTTGGTTTGGATTTCTGATGCTTTAGTGTCTGGTGTGATCTGGGTATCATGATTTTCGGAGGTGGGATCTTGGAGGATTATATCATAAGGTAAAGATCCATCTTCATGAATTCTTAATAGGTAGTCTGCTAAGAAATTCTTTGCTCCTAGTATATATTGAATAGAAAAATTGAAGTGACTAAGGTGCATCAGCCATCTTTGCTGCCAGTCACAGATTCTTTTAGGTTATAAGTTTAGTTAGACTCTCATCATTGGTACCTATAGTGAATTTGGTGTGTGACAATAGGTGTGCCAAGGCTTCTATAGCCTCAATGATTGCAAGAGCCTCTTGTTGATGTGTGCAATAGTTGCTTTGAGAAGGTGTTAATTTCTGGCTATAGAATACTGCCAGTCTAGCTTCTTCCCTGGTTGCTCCCTGTCCTACCCATGCACCTGTTCCAGTGGGAGATGCATCGGTAAATAGTCATATCATATCTGGTTTGGAATAATTGATCAGTCGCAAGACCTGGTGTTCTTCTGCCGCCTTTTTAACTGCCTGGAATGCAGCTTCCTGCAGCTCGGTCCAAAGCCATTCCACATCACTGGTAAGTGCTGTAAGTGGGGCAGTAATGGTAGTGATGTGGGGTAGGAACTGTGAGATATAATTAACCATTCCATTAAACCGCTGAAGTTCCTTCTTATTCTTTGGTCTGGTCCAGTCACTAACAGTCCTTATTTTTTCTGGTACTTGGTGTATGCCATTGTCATCAATTCTATGGCCTAATATATCCAGTTCCTTTGCAAAGAAGATGCACTTTTTCAGGTTTGCATATAGCTTTGCCTGCTCTAGTCTCCTGCAGACTGTTTTGATATGCTCCACATGGTCCTGGTATGTGTCACTAAATATAAGGATATCATCAATGTAAACTCAAACGAAAATGCCTAGTTCATCTGAGAGGGTGTCTTCCATGACCCTCATAAATGTGGCTGGGGCTTTTGTATCTCCTTGCAGCATTATTCTGCATACAAAGGCTCCAAAGGGTGTTTTGATAGTGTTGTATTTCTCATCATCTGGATAAACTCTGGTCTGAAAATAGGCATCGTTGAGGTCTATTTTGCTTCTATATTTTGCTCTTCCAACAGCATTGATTATTACCTGCTGGTTGGGTATCAGTGAGTGGTCCTTAATTGTGTTTAGATTCCTTTACTGCAGATCTGTTAGTGGTCTTATGCCACCATTTGGTTTGCCTTGCACAAACATGCTTGATCCACCAGGTACTGCTACTCTGTAAATAACTCCTGCTTTTTGTTGCTTCTCAATCCATGCTTTGAATCGTGGTAGGAGCTTTTCTAGTGTCTTGTAGTTTGGCATTTTTGCATACAGGTTGGGATCCTTTAGGTGGATCCGGTGATCTATGTTCCTTATTGGTGGTATGGTGGTAGGTACTTCTTTGACAAATACCTTAGGGAACATCATCATGAAATCTGGTGCCTTTTCTGCTTTTGCCATCACAGATCTGGGCTGAGTAGACTGTCCATTACAGTTAACTCTCACTTTCTGGTCAGGAAAGTATAGGCTGTTTTTCCAGCAGTCTATTATTGCTCTGAGTTTGACAAGGTCATCCATACTTAGTAGGACTTCATAGTCTGATACTGGGGTGACCATCATCTTGATTCTCACTATCTTCATCTTCCCTATTTGAATGAGGATGGTACTGTTGTAATTACTGCTTGATCTCGATCCCTTGAATGCCATTTTTGGAGTGACAGGGCACTTTTGAGGCTGGTAAGGGATGTTGTGTGTTGTGACAAATTGGTTGCTTATCAAGCTTGCACTGATAGTTCCTCTATCTACTAGCACTCTTGCTTGTTTGCCATTCACTAGCATGTTGAATTTGAGGGCTTGGAAGGGTGCGCCAAGGTCATCAAGTACCCCAACAGTAGTCTTGTAGGTTCATATAGTGCCCTGTCCATCCACCTCTTGTCTTGAGTTGCTCTCTTACTCATATTCCTCATCACTGCTATCAGTATCGTCCTCTGTGATCTTGATATGGTTGGTTTTAACTTCCTTCTTGGGGCATTCATTTGCCATATGTCTGCCTTCCCCACAGTAGAAGCAACCTCCTTCCTTTTTCCGTCACTCCATTTCCTTGTTGCTGGGTTTCTTGTTCTTTGCATAGGTTATCTACTTTGCTGGTGCCTTGCCCTTTCCTGCTGCTTTGCTACTCAAAGCCTGTGTAACCTGGTAGTCTTTCTTTCATTTGTTTGACTTGTTGGTTGAGGGGCCACAGCTGCTGCTATAGCCTCCAGTTTTGAACATAGTTGCATCATACCTTTCTGCAATTGGGACTATCTGAGTCCAAGTATCTGTTTTACACATCTGTAGTTCAACATTTCTTCTGAGGTGAGAATTCATTGCATTTAGGAAGTATTGCCTTTGTGTGTAGTCTGAGACGGATTCTCTAGGGAGGGTAACTCTCAAGTCTTCTAGTTCTCCAGCAACCATCGATATCCTCACTGGTTTTGTTCCTGTAGTTTGCGATACCTTCTGCCATTGTTGGTATAGGTCATCTGTATTTGTAGACACTTCAAAGAGTTGCTTGAATCAGTTTCGAAAGGTTTCAAGGTTGGGTGTATCATCATGCTTGTCAAGTAGTGTCATGTATGCGTTGTGTGCTTGCTTCTCAGTATAGGCTCTATAGTAATGAATCACATCTTCTGTATCGTCATTGATACCATGCTTTGAGAGGTACTTCTTTACTTCTCAGAGCCATTTCTTGAGTCCGTTGGGTTTTAGGTTATCTCCGTCCCCACTGAACTTCGATGGTTGAAGGAATTTGATCTTTGGCCTTTGTACTGCATTGTCAGTGGGTCTTTGTACTGCATCACCCATTCCTGCTCCTCCTGGTAGTAATGCAGGGTCTTCCGGGGTCTTGAACCTTCCTGTTTCTTGCCCTTGCCTTAGGGTGTTTCAAGTTTGGCTGGTTTGGCTGTGGACTCTGGGAATGCTCCTGGAGGTAGAGTTTGCTCTCTGGATGCTGACTGGCTTACTGCTTGGCTTGCTATCTGAGATTGGACTCTGCTTCTGAAGACTGCTCCAAAAAGACTTCTGGATCAGTACCTTGTTTCTGGGCTGGGACCTCTTGCTCCTTGTTGGAGGATCTGTTCTACACTTAGGTTCTCCTCTGGGTTGGTGTCAAGGCCTTCTGGTTGTAAGGCATGTCCAGTATGCACTAAAGCTTCTGTTTCTGAGTCTGAGTTGCTGTCAGTTACTAAGGGGTTCAGGGGGAACGCTTACTTGTGTGGTGGTCTGGATATACTTCTAGACCGAGTCCTTCGATGACCACTTCATTCAGAAATTGTGAATGTAGCACCTGAGCTTGGAGTATCTTTCCCTGCCACTCCTGCTTCTAACTAGTTATCAAGATACAGGAAGGGTGATCAATCCTACCTGATGTTCTCACCCTGAGAACCTGTGAGTACCTGCAGAGGGTTAACTTACCTGCTGAGGTGAAAGAAATGCAATAGGTAGTAACCTGTATGAACTAATACAATAGGGATCGGCAGTAGGCCAGCTATCATTCGATTCCTAAGGTAGAATAGAGAGGGAAAGACAAGAAGGTCTTAGAAGAAGCAAAGGGGAAAGGGAGCAAGAGAATCACTGTTCAAACAAGTATATTTCTTATCTAGGTTCTGTCTGAAGTCTGGCATTTCCTGCTAGTCAGGAAGTTTATCTTAAATACATGATTTCCTCCACCCAAGGTAGAGGTTCCTGAAAACTTGCAACCACTGTCATTACTGGTAAGTGCACACTACCGGAATCTTGTGATCCTACTAGAATCCTGAAAGCCCAAGGCAATCCTTCACCTAAGCCTTATCTCTACCACTGGTATACATGACTATTCCTTCCCTTGTAATCCCTAGGGCAAACCCTTGTGAGTACAAAAGTATAACTACTACAAAACAAAACAAGTTACCGGAATCCTAATGATACCGCTAATGAAACAATCAATCAATCAACATAAGCAAGAACAAAAGAAATAATATAACAAGGGAAAACATAAGCATAACCAGTATACAGTTGCCGGAACATGTATACATGTTCCAGGATGAGTCAATCAATGGTATGTCATCAACCTCTCTAATGATTGTTGCCCCAGAAGTTGTCGTATAGATGCTGGCTTCAAATTAAGAACTTTTCATTCCAAACTTTTCTTTAAAATGTGTCTCCAATGTATTATACCAGTTACAACCAGCCTGCTTAAGCCCTTATAGACTTCACTTCTGTTGTACCACAACACTACTATTATACTTCTCCTTTTGTCTCAAGTATGTATCTTTTAGGATTACCTTTCCTCTGTCTGTAACTTCAAACCCTTTAGGAAGTTGAAGGTATATAACATCCATTATTTTGCTTTGCAAGAAGACTGTGATGATATCGAGTTGGATAACTTCCTTATCTTCAATTGCTGCCTTGGATAAAACCATGTGAATAGTAGCAAATGAAATCGTTACACTATAGGTTTCTGCAAAATCAATTCCAGGACATTGTCTAAATCCATGAGCAACTATACATGCCTTGTATTGAGCAACCTTCCCATCTTTGCCCAGCTTCTCCTGTAAAACCATTCTGGAGGATATCGATCTCAGACTTTCTCGTAACTGGTGAGTGGGTAAAATTGTCCAAGTATCATGGGCTTCAAGAGATTCTAATTCTGAATTTATCGCATTTATCTAGTCATCTCTAGTCAGTCCTTCAAGTACCACCGATATTGAATCTTGTCCTTGGGTTACCAAAAGTCCCATGTTTATTCCAGGGTTCAATTCACCTAAGTGACGTTGATCTCTGTTACTACTTCTCTGTTCCTTCTCTATCTCCCCTAATGCTTATCTCTCTGATTTGGCCATTCATTGCTGCTCCATTTGATTTTTTCTACTCCTTCACACATCGGTTACATTCCAGTAAAGACCTAAACTTGATCAGATCACCCTGTCTGCCATCGATGGTTGTAAACCTCCCTGGATGGGGGCTGACATAGGATGAGGAGACCTTTCAGCAGAAATAACAGGAGTTACTGGAATCTCTCTCTGTTTACTAGAGGCAACTAGTAGGTGCAGATATTCTGGCTCACTCGTATATGGAAGAAAAATCTTCTGTTCTACCCGATGGAAATATGACATATCCTCATGGAATACCACATCCCGAGATAATATAAACTGCTTTGTCTTTGGGTTATAAAGCCTGTATTACTTGGTCATCAAGGTATAATCAAGAAACATCATCCTTTCTGCTCTTGGACTCCATTTCTTATCATCTCTCTTTGCTTGATGTACATAGGCATAAGCAGTGCCTCCCCAAACTCGAAGGTGATGTATATTAGGTTTTAATCCATACTATAATTGGTGCGGAGTGGCATCAATTCCATGAGTTCCTTTGGTTGGCGACATATTCTTCAAATAGATAGCTGTAAGAATTGCCTCTGCCTAATAGCTCTTAGGAGCACCAGCATGCTGAATCAGGGCATTTGGTCTTCCAACCAGAAGACAATTGCTGTTTTCTTATACGCCATCTTCTTGAGGGGTGTATGGCACTGTAACATGCCACACGATTCCACATCTCATCAACTGTTTCTGAAAAGCATCTCCGGAATATTCTCCCCCACCATCAGTATGTACTGCTTTAATCTTGTATTTCTTTCCATCACTACCATGCAACTTCTCCACAGCTGCCTTGTAGTCTCTGAAGTAGTCAGCTGCTTCACTTTTAGTTTTTAGAAAATACACAACAGTGAATTTTGTATAATCATCAACTAGGAGCATGAAATATCGACAACCCACAAGTGACCTTTGTTGCATCGATCCACACAGGTCCAAATATATGAGCTCCAAGGGAGTAATTGTCCTTTGCATAGTAGGATTAAAAGGGGTTCGAGTCACCTTACCATCAAGCAGGCAGTACATCTATTGTCTGCATTGTTGGCTTGCAGACCAGGTATTCCCTTCACCATATCAATATTACTTATTTTAAATGCAGCTAGAATGTGTAAATGCCAAAGAGTAGCCATAGTAGAATCTTTGGATGAAATGAGATAGCCAAACCCGCTATGGCTTTCATCTGTCAAGAGTTTATAAAGCTTCTCTGCTTTTTGGCCAACTGCAATTACAATTCCATTCCTGTAGAACTCTGTAGCCTCATTGCCAAAAGTGATCTTAATGCCTTTCTTTGTCAACTGATTAACTGAAATAAGGCTCGAACCTGATGCCTCTGGAACATGAAGAACCTCTGTCAGTTGCAGTCCCTGTATTCCAATCTCTGGGGTCCATACATAGGTGCGAATGGTTCCAATTCCAGCAGTGGAGACAAGTTCACCCATGGCAGTTTTCATGTGCTGTTGATTTGGAGTTAAAGCAATATAAGTATTTTTGATGAAAATATATTTGTGTATAACATTCCTATCTTATTAGTTATGTGCAACAGGTAATGATACTTACTTATGTTATTCTTAGTCCTTTGCTTATGTCGTCTTTCTAGCCCAGTCCTATTACTCCTAGAGTACAACACTGATCTTGGTTCTAGTTCCTTCTGTAAGGAACCTTCTTCATTGGTATTATAGACACTATGTGATAAAGAGTGTAAAGGGTTTTTATTATAAAATATAGTATAGGAAATAACTTAGATGGTTGTGTGAAGAACTGACTTTAAAATAATTCATGTGCAAAACCCATATGACTCTAACTAAGTCATGTGTGTGAAATCAAATCACTATAAAACTGTGACTCACAAGTGCAAGTCATATGTGAAACTCACATGATCTAAATGATCATGTGTGTGAAATCATTACAACCCCATGACCTCATAAGTATGAGTCATGTGAAAACCTATTACCCCGCTAGGTTTGTAACACTAGCTTCTCCTTCCCCATGGACTAAGTCCCTTTAGGCCAACAGTCTTTCATCTTACAATTTTCCTGCCATCTCTTATATCCTGTCTATCAATTTCTGTGTCTCCCTTCCAATTGTTTTGACCATCCTCCTGTTGATCATACTCCTTCCTCTTTCTAAGCCCAGGTCCCTCCTTAGATCTCTTATCCTGTTTTGCAATAGTCCTCCCAATATATCTCCCATCATTCTCACCTCTCTTAGTCTTGTATTTTCCTTGACCTCCATTGCCAGCTCTTTTCTTATCCTCGTAGCTTTCGCCTCCCCTTCTTCCATTGTATTCTGCATTGTTTATATATGTTGGTGTAGGTCTTCCATTGTCTCCATCTTTTCCAGTCCTTTCTCTCTCCAATCCCCCCATCATACTGGTTTTTCCTTTTTGACCTTGGTCCAGGAGGACCTTTTGCCCCCCTGCTTCCTTGGTTTCATCCTCGAAATCTCTGGTAGACCAGTATTGTCTTCTCCCTCTGGTGCTCTCATTGGTGGTGATGTTGGGGGAAATAGTGGTGATGGTAGTGGCCACAATGGTGGTGGGGACGTTGGTTCCCATGATGTCATTGGCAGTGACGTCATTTCTTCGTGGGGAGATTGTTTGTGTTCTCGTGGCCAGTATCCTGACCCTAATTTTTTGCTGACATGTATCTGGCACTCATCATCATAGCACACAGTCCAGCTGTCCCTGTTGTGCTCTTGTTGCTCCATCATTGTCTGTGTGGCTGGACGGTCCCCTAGTTGGACCCATACATTGTTGTTCAATTGTTCTTCTCTGACCAGGTTTCCCTGGGTTTCCTTGATGGAGTTGTTCAATTGCATTTTAGGTGTTGTTAAAGTTATTTGCTGTGTACTACTCCTTGTCATATTCTGGTGAATATCCTGTCCACTTAGCTCTGTATTGTAATTTTCCATAGTGTAATCATGAGTCGACTATCTCTTTGAGTTCGTATTCTAGTTCACCATCTATTTCAATAGGCAGTGGAGGTGTTTTGATTTGTGAAGGGAATTGGTTGTTTGAGTATGGTTCAAGAAGTGAGATGTGGAAGGTGTTATGGATCCTCATTTGTGGTGTGAGGTCCAGTTTATAAGCCTTCATTCCTATCTTTGCCAAGATTTTGAATGGTCCCATTTTCTTGTAATTCAACCTTTTCGAGGGTCTTGTCATTTTGATATTGCATGGCAATAGTCAGACCATATCTCCTGATTGTAAATTCGGATCAGGTTTTCTGCTTTGATTGTAAATTTCTTTTAGCCTTTGTTGCGTTGTCATCATTTCTGCTTTGAGTTGTTCGTATAGTTGACTTATTTCTTCCTTGCTTGTTCTTTTTCCCCCTATCAAGTGGCCTATCATTTTGTATTCAGGATTCTGTCCATTGTTCACATAAAATGGTGATGCCCTAATTGTTTCTTGATATCTATTATTGTATGCAAATTCTGCTAGTGGGAGTAGATCATTCCAGTTGTTTTGTTGGTAGTTGACATATGCCTTTAGATATTATTCCAATATTCCATTTATTCTTTCCATTTGCTCGTCGGTCTGTGGGTGGAAGGCTATGCTCAACTTCCTTTTTATTCCTAGTTTGTTTGTCATTTCTTTCCACAAGTCTGAGGTGAACAAGGTTCCTCAGTCAGAAATGATATCCTTGGGTAGTCTGTATAGCCGAAATATTTCTTTGATGAAAAGATCAGCAAACTGCCTCGTGTTTATATCTTTCCTACAGGAGATGAAATGACTCATTTTGGTCAATCGGTCGATAACTACTAAAATGCTATCATTATCTCCTGACTTTGATAGGTCTGTAATAAAATCCAGCACTATTGATTTCCATGGTTTGTCAGGTGCCTTGTTTGGTTGTAGTAGTCTGTATGGTGCATGATGTACTGCTTTTGTTCTTTGATATGTGTCGCAGTTTTTTACATATCATTTTATGGTTTCTCTCATTCCAGGCCAATAGTATTTCCGATTTATGAGTTCTATTATTTTAGCAGTTCCTGCATGTCCTGCCTGGGGTACATCATGGTGTCGTTGGATGAGGCTGTTAATCAGTTCTTCGTTTGCCGGTATCCAGATTTTTCCCTCATACCACAGGTAGTTGTCCTTCCATTGGCATAGCCCTAGTGCTATTCCTGGCATTTCTTTATCTCTTTTTTCCAAGCCTTCTCTTATTTTTTGGGACTTCTTGTCTTGTTTGCTTGCTTCCAGTATTTCTTTGCTTTCTCTTCCCTTGAGCTCAACCAACTCTATTGCCTTGATCTTTGTTTTGTTGAAATACTTTTCTCTTGGTAGTAGGATTTGTTGCCTCTGGGTTATCCTTTCATCTCCCAATGTTGGTACATCTCCTTCTCTTCTTATTAAGGCATTGGGTTTTCCTCCTTCCTGTCCTGGCCTGTATTCTATTTTGATATCATACTGGCTGAGGGCTTTGCTCCACCTAATTTGTTATCCATTTAGTTCCTTCATGCTCATGAAGGGTATTAAGTTTTTGTGATCCATTAGGATTCTGACTGGGTGTCTGCTCCCTTTTGCATATCGTCTCCATTCCTTGAGTGCTTGAACAATTGCTAATAACTCTTTGTCATGTATATCGTAGCTGCATTCTGCCAGTATCATGGTCTTGGATCGGTATGCTACTGGTCTCCATTTTTCATCTTCACTTTATTGTGATAGGATTCCTGAGTATACTTATTTTGACGCATCTGTTTCTATCATCATAGGTCTGGTTGGGACGAAATGTGTTAGCACCGGTGCTGCGGTTAACCTCCTTCATATTTCATCAAATGCTTTTTACTCTTGGTCCCTCCATTCCCATTTGACTTCTTTTTTTGTTAGGTTAGATAGCAGTTTAGCTATTCTACTAAATCCTTCTATAAACCTGTAGTAGAAGTTACAGAATCTCAGGAAACATTGTGTTTCTTTTTTTGTCTGTTGTGTTTTCCACTCACAGATTACTGATGTTTTGATTGGGTCTACTCAAACCCCATTTCCGTTGATGATGAACCCTAGGTATTCTGTTTCTTCTTTATGAAATTCACATTTTGTTGGCTATATCTTCATTCCCGATTCCTGTATTGTTCTCATGATATTGCTAACATCCTTCCTATACTGTTGTATGTTGTCTGAATATATGAGGACATCATCTAGATATACTATGTAGCATATATCTAGGTACCTTCTCAGAGTATTGTTGATCTATGGTTGGAATGTTGCTGGTGCATTGCTGAGCCGGAATGGCATTACCAGGTATTCGTAGGTTCCATATCTTGTGGCAAAAGTAGTTTTCCATTCGTCTCCCTTTTTTATTCTTATATTATGGTAGGCGTCCTTGATGTTCAACTTTGTGAACACTTTTGCTGTTTGTAGTCAATCTAATGCCTTGCTTATCAATGGTAATAGGTATCGGTCTTTTTTCATTATTTCATTAAGCCCTCTGTAGTCTACACAGAGTCTTAATTTTCCATCCTTTTTCTTGATGAATAGGATTGGGGCCCCTCCATCTGAAAAGGAGTCTCAAATCTATCCCCTTTTTCGTTTCTTGTTGATGTAGGCCCTTAGTTCTTCTAACTCATCTTCTCCCAACTTGTATATTTTTGTTTTTGGAAGCTGTTTTCCTTTTTCTAGGTTGGCCTCCAAGTCTATTCCTTTTTGGTATGGTGGTAGCATTGTTGCTTCATTTTCTTCAAATAGTCCTAGGAATTAGTGATATTCTTTTGGCACTATCTCCTTTAGTTCCTTCTGCTTTTGCTGCTTCTTATATTTGATGGCTAGTTCTGTGCTAATATTAATGGCTTCGATTCACATTTCTTCTATTGTTCTGCTCTATTTGAGAATTCCTGTAGTTTCTCCTCTCTGGTAGAACTTTCCAAAAGCTCTAGCTGATATTTCGTTAACCCTTATTGTTGGTTCTTTCTTGACAGGTTCTTCTCATTGGTAGTTTGTACTGCAAAATCCCCTTTTTCTTCTGGTTGTTTCTTCTAAATCTTTTACTTCTTCTAGGTCATTGTTTATAATCCATTCGATTATAAGTTGTGCTATTCGGTCTCCCTTTTCTACTTTGTACTGGTCTTTGCCTGAATTGACTAGTACTACTTTTACTTCAACCATATAATCCGCATCTATTACCCCTACATTGATCATGAGTTGGTGTTTGACTACTAGACTGCTTTGAGGTACTATGCACCTGTATGTGCCGTAAGGTAGCCCTATGGCTATTCCAGTTTATACTGTTACCTGCCCATTGACTGGCATCTTCACTTTTTCATCTGCATATAGGTCATAGCCTGCAGCCCCTTCTGAGCCCTTGGTAGGCACTTTTGCCTCTGAATTCAGCTTTTTGACTTCGATCCTTTGATCTTTTTTGGCCTGGATATTGGCGAACTGCACATGCAAATTTTCCTACAGGACCTTTGCTTCTGGTATCATATATACCATTGGCGAACTATTGAGGCACCACATTGTGCATCGTTCACTGTTAAAAGTGACTTTTCAGTTTTCCCAATCAGTCGTTGGACTATGTTCTCTTAATCATCACATTCCAAGGATTGCCTAATAGCTTTGAAGTTTTGCCACTTGGAAGATAATTGTTTCCCTATGGCTATCTATGTCTATAGGTACTGTCACTATATCAGTGACTGGGCCCATTACGCTGACTTTCCCATCCACAAGGTAAATCTCTCTCAGAGTTTTTGCTTTTGTTTTCTTGATTTGCTGTTTATCGTAGAAATCATCATCAATAAAGTCCTCAGTAGCCCTTGAGTCTATCATGGCATTTTTGGCTAGGATCTTCATTTTCCCGATGTAAACACATTTTTACCATGAGGTGGTCATTCTCGTTTTCTATTGTTTCATTACTGTCTTTTTCTTCTAATGTCACATAGAAGCCTTTTATCATTAGTGTTTTCATTTTATCTTCATCCTTGTTGATGGGTTTTTTCATTGTCAGGCCCTCCAGACCATTCTTTACTGAGGGCCATCGTCTTTTACTGATCCTTCTTCCCCCTGTTCAATTTCAATTTCTTTCATTGCTGCCCTAGGCTTCCACTGACCATTGTTTCCTCTAGGTAGATAGTTCGTTCTATTAGTAGTGTGGTCTTTCTCGTCCCTAGAGTTTTTGCAAGTTCTTAGCATGTGTCCTGGCTTGGCACATCCTAAGCACAGGCCATTGCTTCATCTTTTTATGAATTCATTTCTTGATATATTCAAGGTTGGTCTTCTCCTAGTCATATTCAGGTCCATAGGGTCTCCTCTTGGTTCATTGCCATTGTTTGTTCTTAATGTTCCACCAGTATCTTGTCAGCCCTCTGTTACTCTTGTCGTCAAGCTGTTTTCCAGGTATCTAATGATGTTGATCTTGTTTTCCTTTTCTATTGCCCATCCTGCAAGGATGTCCAAAATTTAGCATCTATGTAGTCATTTGCATAAGCTTCTTATGACATTCAATTTATTCCTGTCAGGAACTGTCTTTTCATTGTTCCATCATCTTCATTTGCTTCTGTCCTGGTGAGGCAAAAGTCATTCCAATACTCGGTTACTGATTCCTTTCCTTGTCTCATTTGGTCCATCTTAGTTCTTGCTGCATTCTCGGCATCGACATTGCCAAATTGTGCTTTTAGTTCTCGTGTGAATTCTTCCTATGTTCCTCATGTTTCTGGTTTCCTTCCTTCCACATAGGGTGTTAATCAGCTAGCTGCCCCATCTCTTGGGAGGGATTTGACATAGGCAATATGTTCTGTTTCTCTTGTTTCTCTTATTGCCTCAAAGTATAGCTCACATTGAACCAGGAAGGTTCTCAACTTGCTTCTGGTTCCTTGGAATGTAGGTGGTTTTTCTACCTTTATTCAGTTTGCTTACCCTTCTGGTGGCCCGAGGAGTGCTAGGACCTCTTGGAATTGCTCTGCTGTAAATCTGGTTACCTGGATCAGCCACAGGGGTACTTGCTCTCCTTTTCCTTCTCCTTCCATTGCTGTTGTATTTTTCTCATTAAGTGTTGCTTAAGTGACGCAACCAAATGTAATGTTCCAATCTTATTAGTTATGTGCAACAGGTAATGATACTTACTTATGACATTCTTAGGCCTTTGCTTATGTCATCTTTCTAGCTGAGTCCTATTACTCATAGAGTATGACACTAATCTTGGTTCTAGTTCTATCTGTAAGGAACCTTTTTCATTAGTATCACAGATGCTATGTAATAAAGAGTGTAAAGGGTTTTTATTATAAAATATAGTATAGGAAATAACTTAGATAGTTGCATGAAGAACTAACTACTCTGTCAGATCCTCCTCCTTATATAGTTCTTCCCACAACCCGCTTACAATTCATAACTTGTTTATGATCACAATTGTGACTCATACAATCTGCATAACATAACAACCACATGACTTTAAAATAAGCCATGTGCGAAACCCATATGACTCTAGCTAAGTCATGTTTGCGAAATCAAATCACTATAAAACTATGACTCACAAGTGCAAGTCATATGTGAAACTCACATGATCTAAATGATCATGTGTGTGAAATCATTACAAACCCATGACCTCATAAGTATGAGTCATGTGAAAACCTATTACCCTGCTAGGTTTATAACATTGTACTGTGTCATATAATTAGTGCACCCAGAATCAACTACCCATTCAACATCGTCATCACTGCTCTCTGCTCTACTCAGAATCTGCCCAGTATCTACAGCATACTTCTTCTCATCTTCTTCTCCTTCTTCAATCTCAAACTCCTTTGCAATCTGTCCCACATCTTCTTGCCTTTGCTCACTCCTAATAGACACAGTATTCTCCTTACTCAATGAAGCTATATCATCCACAATACTGGCCTGGCCATTGCATCCTGACCTCTCCATCTTCTCAGGAACTTCTCTCCAATGTCCCCTATTTTTCTCCTGAGTCTCTTTTAATTTCTAGCGACAATATTGCACTTTGTCTCCCTTCTTGCCACAATAGTGGCAGGATCCATTAAATGTAGTGGATACAAAGGGTTCAGCATTTCTCTGACTACATTGGGTATAGGTTTGGGACTTGTCAATGTTGTTCCATCTTTTATTTCTGGTAAAGAGTGCTTGCCCAGGAGGAATGGACTGGTCACGATGGAGTTCAACTTCATAGGCAGTAAGGAGAGTCTTGAGCTTTTGGTATTCAAAAATCGATGTCAATGATGGTAATGCTCCTTTAGTAACCATAATCTAGGTTTTCCACATGGTAGTTTTTGGAAGGCCATCAAAAATGTGAAATATCAGTTGAGCATGTGTAGGGGGTTGGCCACACATCACCAGCTTATCCCTCAACTCTTGAATTTGGTTGAGGTAATTCAGAACAGTACCAACTTCCTCAAGCTTGCATTTGTAAAGCTCTTTCTGAAGGTGGTTTGAATCATAGGGAGTGACTGTCTCATAACTGTCATTGACACTTTGCCAAATCTTTTTTAGTGTATTCCAGACTGCTCCATAATAACTGACAGCAATTGCTTCTGTCATCGCAAGCCAGAGGGTCCCTATTGCCTTTTGGATCTACCTCCACTGGATGGTGTTCTTCTCCATTTTCTTCTGGTAATCATCATCAGTCATATTTGGTTTGACAAGGATCTCTTCTTCTTCCATAGTTAAATTGCATAGATCTTCTCACTGGAGATAGCCTGTCATCTGCATGACCCATATCCTGTGATTGCTTCCATCAAGCTTCACAAAACTCATCCCGAACTGAGTAGATGAACTATCTTGTTCATTCACTTTCACCAGATGTATTTTATGGATGCCTCAAAAATGGAAGGGAAAATGGGGGGGGGGGATTCAAGTGAATATGAAAAAGAAAGAAAATTATTGTGAATTTCTCTTTGCTTATCCACGGTTCATAACCTGATGGTGAATTGATAAAGTACAAGCAGTAATCAAAGGTGGTGGTGAATGATCGTATCAGTGAGTATGTGTAAGGTGTTCATTAATGCTTTATTCTATGAGAGGAGAAGGAGACCTATGGTTCCTTAAATACAAGTGGTGGTGGGTTCCTTGTATAGACCCACTAACGTCACAGACAACAGAACTAACAGTCCTCAAAGGGTACATATCCCAACTACTTGCCAAGCTAAATACCATAACCTAATTACCATGATGGGATTACTCCATCACCTTAGTTGTGATATTGGTGCTCTGGTCAGAGGTTGATACATAGTTGAGGATAATCTTTCTCTCTTCAATATAGGTTTCGACAAACTGGTACTTAATATCGATATATTTTGTTCTTTCATACAATTTAGGGTTTCTAGAAATTTCAATAGCTCCTTGATTGTTGCAAAGAATTGTGACCTGTTTAGGATGCTTAACCTGATCAGTAATCTCATTATATACTCTTTGGATCTAAATTCCTTCTCTTGTAGCCTCACCGTAGCCTACATATTCTGCTTCAACTATCAATAAGGAAACAAGCTTTAGTTTCTTTGCTTTTCAAGATTCTGCTCCATGAGCTAAGGTAAAGATATATCTACTCATAGACCTTTGATCATTGGTGTCACTCATGTAGCCTGAATCAGAATTGCCAAGTAAGTCAAATGGTAAAGAAGGCTGAGTGGTTTCAAGCAGGTTGATGCTGCCAGAGTGATTGTAATATGTGAGGGCTAAGGTATTTGTACCTTTGGGATACTGCAGAAGATAGTTTGCTGCAGCAAGGTAGATAAGGTTTGACTTTGAGTTGAATTTACTAAGTGTGACAACAATAAATACGATATCTGGCCTAGTTCCTATTACTAGATATATCAAACCACCAATCAATAACTGTTACATCTTTTTATCTACAAGTTCATCAGTATCATTTGATGAAAGTAACTTTAGTCCTGGTTTCATAGGTGTATGAATGCTATTACTGTCTGTTATACTGAATCAGGCAAGAATAATAGAGATAAAGCATACTTGATGAAGGTGCATCTTTTCTTCTAATATTTGTAAAACTTCGAGTCCAAGAATTGTCAGACCTGGTCAAGGTCATTCATAGAAAATCTCTCATGAAGTGACTTCTTCACTTCCTTGATAACCTTAAAACAACTCACACTGCTCAATAGATCATCAATATATAATAGAATTACCCCTTGTGGAGTACCTCTTCGGCTTACTGATTGATGTTGAAGGTATAGGTTTGTATCATTTGGAGACTGATGCAAATTAATAGATTTAAGAAACTGATAGATAAACAGAAACCATAATCTTGGAGCCTGCTTTAACCCATATAAAGCTTTCTTCAAATAAAAAGCTCTCATCATTACTAGTAACTTATGAAGCCATTCAATACCTTTCAATAATTCCATGTTAATGGTATAAACCTAGCATGGAAAAGGGTTTTCACATGACTCATGATTATGAGGTCATAGGTTTGTAATAATTTTGTGTACATGATTAATTAGGTCATGTGAGTTTCACACATAACTTGCAGTTGAAAGTCATAGTTGTTATATTTGATTTGATTGTGCAATAACTTGTTTAAAGTTATTAGCTGATTTTGTACACATGATCAGTTTAAGGTCATGTGGTTATTATGTTACACGAATGTATGAGTCACAATTGTGACTCATAATTGTTATTGATTTGTAAGCAGGTTGTGAGAAGGACTATATAAGGAGGAGGATACGATGGAGTAGTTAGTTCTTCACGCAACCACCTAAGTTATTTCCTTGATATAACTTTATGACTTTATGAATATAAAACAACTTTATGCTCTTTACTAAAAAAGAAGGACATCTCGAGATATCTTCCTTATAGGATAAGGAAGAAAGTAAATGAATAACTTAGTCTTAGGAAGACTGAGTAAATACAAGAGCTTAGTCTTAGGAAGATTAAGTATAAGACCAGCAAAATACTGAGTTAAGTATTAAACCTCATTAAGATATCTAATAAAGATTGATCTTGCATCATTGCCTGTTGCTCGGTTATATAATAGGAGTGATCAAATAGGTGATCCTAACAGTTAAAAGGATTGTCAATAGGGGAGTTAAGAAATGTAGTAACTACATCCATATGATGTATCTCCTACCGATGTAGTATCATGTGCCCTAAAATCAAGCCTAAGCTCACTAGGTTTGCAATAGAGGTAAATGTATCTGCAAAGTCTACTCCCAAAACCTGTGCATATCCCTTAATAACCAACCGAGCCATAAATCTCAGGCTTCTATCTGTATTTATCTTCTTTCTGAACAACCAGTTGCATCAAATACTCCTAGAGCTCAATGGTAGTTGACCAACACATTCCTAGGTTTGAGTTTTTAATAGTGAGGTAAACTCCTCTCACATAGCATTCTTCTAATGCTCAGAACTTGACCCTATAAGAGCTTCCTGATAGCTAACCAGGTCACTCTCAGCAGGTGCATTCAATGTCTCTTGTGATTCCAACAACATCACAGTAGGTTAAGAGTTCGCCAGTAGTTTATTACATACAAACCTTCTTAATACTGGCTCCAAATCAATACTAGCAGAGGCTCTCAGCTATGCATCAGCATTTAGAGAAGTGTCATTGACATATGGCTCAATCACAGATGGATCAATACTAGCAGAGGCTCTCAGTCATGCATTAGTACTCAGATCCATTCTCTCAGGAGAGGTATCCTTGTCCTACAGGGAATCTCAGTGCACCACAAAACCCAATACACTTAACTCAAGCTCTATGGTTTCTCTCACATGGCTCCCCATTATCCATATCTCATCAAACCTGATATCTGAGGCTTGAATAAACCTTTTGTCTTAAGGATCCCACAGTGTGCAGATCTTGCTCATATCTTGAATGTACACCAGGAATGAGCAATCCTTTGCTCTTTCAGGAAACTTGTTGGCATGCTGCTCTTTGGGGATAAGCTTATAGTCAACACACCCAAAGTAATAGAGATGAGTAATTTCTGGGTTTTACTTTCATGGTACTTCATATGGCATTTTATGCGAAAGTGAATGAGAGGGCAAACTATCATGGAAATAAGCAGCAGTGTTAATTACCTCAGCCCATAACTGATCTAGAAGCTTGGAATCGAGCAGCATTGCCCATGCTTTAGTGACTAACATTCAAATCATCCTCTCACTAACACCATTCTTGTATTGCATATAAGGGAGCAAGAGTTCAAATGAAATCCCAGAGACTGTCAAAATGCCTCTGAAAAGGCTATTGTCATACTTCACATGACTGTTATCACATCTGAACTATGTGATAGGCCAATCTAGATACTTCTTGTCCAAGGTAGCCTTGAGCTCTTGAAAAACAGGTACAACTTCCATAGCTGCTTTTTATCTCAAAAGGTATACCTAGGTGGAATGGAAATAGTCATCAATATAGACTATGGAATAATGGAATCCAGAATCTGAGTCTGGTAGAATTGGACTACAGAGGTCTGAATGAACTAACTGAAAAGTTCTTATTGTTCATTTGACTGTTGTTTATGTGATTTGCTATTGATGCTTAGTCTTTATACAAATATTGTAAAGGCTATTAGGTAGGAACTTGAACCTTGGTTTATCATCATAGGTATTAGGAAGTACAAGCAGCTTGATTGAATCAACATAGAGATGAGCAACTCATTCATGCCAGAGTTGGACAAGGATTTTGCTTGCAATAGTGGTGTTGACAGAAATCAAGTTAGATGCACTGAGAGTCATGACTTGATAAGGTAAGCATACCTCAAAAAGACTATCATGTAACATTCTAACCACATGGGTATTTTCCTGGTTTAAACTTATTTTCTTCAAGTTCTTAATGCTTAAGAAACACTGATGACTTTGGAAGAAGATAGAATAACCTCATATCTGTGACAAATGACTCACAGATAAAAGACTATAGGAAAGGCATGAGACATACAGAGTTTGAAAGAAAATAGTTGTCGAAGGTAAGTAGAGTGAAATGTTTTCAGATGGGGAGGCTTTAACTTGGGAACCATCACCAAGGGAGACAGTGATAGGTTTAGGAAGTTGCTAAATTATGGTAAAGAATCACTACTTTAGTAATGCTAGTCAAACCTCTAATGATCCAGTAAGTTGTCATTGATCAATAACCTAAATCTTGTCCACATGATTGAATAAATTAGCTGCCAGCTACTCATTTCACAGATCGGAGTAAAGCACAGTTCATATAGATATCAGTATCTCTATACAATACAGAAAGCTGTAATGGATCTTTGTAAGCTTAATATTAAAGATCCTATAGTTTCTGAACAATCAGTGAAGTACTTGCAAGAGAAAGAGTAGTTCAATTTCTCAATAAATAGGTATAAGGTATACCATTTGTCATTATAGATAAGTAGTTCACATGGTAAAAAATAGAATTTAGCTAACCATGAGGGTAGAACCTTTCCCTTAGATTTCTATCACTATAGATTCAAGGTATGATATATGTACAAATTTATTTTAGTATATAAAGAAGAGGCACAATAGATAATAGGTTCATCAGGAAGATTAGTGGCCTATTTCTATATTTGTTTGAAGTTATATTATACCATGCTCTGCAGTGCTAGAAGACTAGAACTTTTATTAACAATATAAATTTCACATTTGCAGGTTCCCAATATCATAATTAAAATATCCACTTGAGAGAAATGATAATTGAGTTAATATAAAGATAGGTCCTCTAGAGCATCAGTCACAAATGTGGGCCTATACTGCAGTAGACCTGCAAACTAGAATCATCCTATGGATCAAGAGTATGTTAGAGGACAGAATTGAGAAAGATTGAAAAATATTCATAGAAAGCACTGTTGGATATGCTGACAATCTCAATACATTGAGCTGGGAGTTTAGAATTACTCTGGAGTAGACTTGACCAATCACAATCTATGTCAGCGGTGCATGTACCAAGAGAGGATATAGTCAGTAGGTGCCATAATAAGAGTAGGAGCAAACAACAACAGAAGGAGTAAAATATGATGGTTAACATATGGGACCTAATACAAGTTGGTGCAGCTGGAGGTGGAGATTCCTTCCTGCAAGCAGATGAAAGCTGTCCAGAGGACAACTTAGAGGGGGAAAATAAACTCCTTAGTAGTAGTACATAATCATGTATTTATAGAGTATAATACAATAGATAAGGTAGGTCAAAATCATCTTGAACTAGTGAATACAAGTCTCAATATGAGCAAGATGATAGAATCTAGTAGAAGTTGAGAGCAATAGATTGTTGGAATAATATTAAAGCCAGAAAGACTGAGTAGCACTAAAATAGTATTGGGAGTTGTTAAGTAGGTAATGATAATCTGGTAAGGAAGTCAAAATTGTCAGGCACTAGACTATACCTTAAAACACAGTCTTGATAAAACAAGCTATAGTGAGTGACTGGATAAAAATATCTACTGGATGTGTAGAAATGTGATATGGACTGGGAAGATATTAAATAGTGGAGGGGAAATTGTAATGAGTCACTGAGTATAGGAGGTATATCATATCTTAAGATAAGAATGTAATACAGCTAGACTGCAGATATAATTCCGATATCATTATAATTCCACCTACCGTATTCTTTATCTTGCAACTCTATATGGATTTAATTTGCATCTGTGAGGTCTCTCTACACAGTTACTCAGATGGCATGATATATTACATGTTGACAATAATAGAGGAGAGAAATATGAGGCTTGCAGCAGAAGATAGTATCTGTGACAGAATTGCATCTGCAAAGGAGTCACTGCAAGCATCTGAGCATGTCTAAAGTAATAAAGCTGGGCCATGCATACACATGCAGGCTTTTACCTTCATTGGAGTGCATCCTATATATCTAGGATGAAAAACCAGGTCTGGATGGATTCAGCCCCCATAGATGCATCTAGAATGTGGGTTTACGTTAAGTTTGTCTGGTATGTCTGATGTACTAGATACACTGGATGAAGTTTAATTCTTTTATTGATCAAAGAGGGAGTTTCAGGATAGGAAGGTGTAGGAGGGAGAGGTTTAGGAGGGAATTGTTTGTAAGGGGGAAATGGACAAGGCTCAGGTAGCTTTGGAAGATAGGGAAGCTGGTAGGACTGGGTTGGCCTGGGGGACAAATATACTATTGATGATTTTGTCTTTTACCTAGAGTTATTTTAACTTTTAGTTCTATCTTCTACAGTTCAATCCTGGCTGCTAACCCTAACCCTACAATACCTTCATCCTACCCATCGCTCTGATCAGTCATGACCTAATTACCTTCCCAGGATGGTGATCTATTAGGTAGAGTTTTAGGGGTGACCAACTTATTACTAGCAACACTGGTCACAGGAGAATGGGGTACTGATTTAAAAGTAAGGGTAGCTGTATTTTAGTATAGGTGCGATGTAACAACTACCTTGAGGAAGATGTTAGGATATGAAGTAAAACATACAATACAGTACTTATTAGCCTTTTTCACAACTTCAACCTCAACCTTAATGATACTTTTAGCTCTAATTTTATGTTTGATCTCAACTGTAAGTAATTGCATTGATTGATATCCTTCTTATAAGTGAAATTAATGAATTTATAGAATATGCTATAATGGTCTGGTCTCTGTCCCCTATGTCAGGACTATATACCTCAACAAATAGTTAATATACTAAGTATCACATTACTATCTGATGCAAGCAATTGCTTCAACCTGTAACTGTAACCACAGGAGGAGCACAGCTGGTACCTAACATACCTGCTTATAAATACACATGAGCTAGAGGAGTATATGAGGTGGAAAAGAGGACCTGTATGGTGGTAAAATATTTAAAGTAAGTGTAAGAGATTACTAGTAATATTATATATTATGCTGACAAATAATTACTTAATATGAAAACTAGGAGGTCAGAGGAAGAGACAAACCAAGAAGTTATAGTAAAGAGAAAAAAGTCACATAGTAGAGAGGAGAAAGTAAAGGTAATTAAAGCCATAAAAGGTTACTATACTGAAACGAACTCAGATAGATTACACACTGTGCATAGTTTGCTCTTATATCATATAGCAGTCAAGTGATTTAAAATTGACTGCAAGCATATTGGAGAATAGGTTCAGTCAGAAAAGAAAATTATGGATAGTGAAAAAGGAATAAGGTAGATTAGAGGAGGAAGAGGTCAGCAGTAGACAAGGATAGAGGAGAGAATATATGGATTATTTCTGGAGTGATGGAGAGAGGCTCTATCAATCAATCATAAATGGTTTGATAGGTATAGCAAAAGGATCTTTGTGGAACAGTATCCTCAGCAAGTTGAACAGACTATGTCTAGTACTAAGTACAAATACTCATAAGTAAATTGATAAAGTTTACATGCTCTGTATCTGTTACAACCACAGTCAAAGAAAAAACCACACCAAATTTTGCGCCAAGCTTTTGGCTCATTGGCCAAAAATCTTTTCTCACAACCTCACACTTTAGCCCTCTTTTGAGCTAAAGTCTTTTATCACTTGCGATAGATTCCCAGGCATCCTCATCCTGCTCCCAGAAGACAAAGGGGAAGAAGAAGACTCATGCTCCCTCAGGACCCCAAACACTACCCCAGGGCACTAGATGGACCATCTTCAGCGGTGAAATGTCTCTTTCCTGTATCTTGACCAGGCCTCAGGGCCCTCTCTTACTTAAGCGACCACACAGCAACACTGCTTCCCCCCTACCATCGATCCTAGATGTGATCGTGGCAGGAGCCCCCCCTGACTCTATCTACTTCCACAACCTCTGCCTTAAGGTTATGCTAGAGAGAGGTCTGAAGACTATCGACCCAACCCCTGAGACCATCATTTTGTGCCAAGTGATGGAACTCATACACAAGGACTACAGAGAGTCCATCATTGCTCTCAGTGAGAAAATCGAGGAGTTTTGCCACGAGCCTGATGGGCTTTGGTAGCCCCAAGTACCTCCTCAACCTACCACTACCATGCCACCCATTCAAGACATTTGGGAGGCCTCAGAGTCTACCTCTGGAATAGTCCAGCAACCTGCCCCCCCTTCTACCCCTACTACTGCTACTGTTGGTACCCCTTCTTGGGTGATAGTCTTCAGGAAAGGGAAGATGAAGGCCCCCATTACCCCAAAGCCTGCCCCGGCAGCTGAACACCCCTCCCCAGCCAATGCCCCTGCACCCAAGAAGGACATAACAATGAGAGACAGGAGACTGGTCATCAAATACGATGGCTTTCCGCTTGCCCCCACCACTATGGAGCTTCGAGATGCTATCAGCAGTGCACTCACCTCCACTTACATCTAGACTGTCTCTCTCACAGGAGGCAACATCACCCTCACTACTATGCAATCAGTCCAGGCAACCTCCCTCAACAGTAAGGCCTCTGCCTTCCTTCATCTGATCCCTGGCACAACCTCTGTCCATTTGGACACACCAGCTACCCAGCTCCTTGTTCATGGCCTCCCTACCTGCCACTCCCTAGCTACCATCATGACGGAACTCACCACCTTTAACTGTGACCTTACTCTAAACCAGCAGCTGAGTTGGCTCACCTCAGATGCATCACATACCAGCATGAATACCTCCATCGCTGTCATCACCATCACTGGCCCAAAGGCTCCCCTCTTTGTCAATAAGTGACTGCCAGCATTCTACACCACTTTCAGAACCAAGCATCATCTACAGTTCAACGCCCTCACTCAGTACTCTAACTGCTACCAATTTGGTCACCACAGCAACAAATGTGCAAGCCCCTCCTCATACCACTAGTGCACCCTCCCACACTCTACTAGAGATCACTCCTGCCATACATTGACCTGTTGACTCTGAGGCTATCCCAGCAGCCACTTCACTCCAAGGTGTGTTAACTGTGATGGCTCACATGAATCCCACTCTGTCCCCTTCCACGCTCACCCTCAGCACCACAATTCATCTGATGAGGAGGAACTTGAGGTGGTAGAATTGGTCACTTAGCTATTTAGCTTAAGCCTCTCTACCTGGTGACCCGTGACCTAGAAGTGATGGCAGTTTTTTCTTTCCTTACTTAATGTTTTACTTGGAGGGGCACATTTGGCTAGTATTTGTTTTACTTACTTTGTTAGTCACCAGTTGTAGTGCATGGTGAAAGGTTTTTCACAATCGACTGGGCCCTTGAGGTCCTAGGAAAAGGAGGGATTTTTCTTTTGTTTATGCATTTGGAATTAAGGTTTTGTTTATGCTATAGCCCTTAGGGCTCCATGTAAATTCTTGTACCTTAACAACGAATATATGAGTTTAAAAAAAAAATGGATAAAGTTTAACTTAATACCACATAATTCTGATATTTTCTTGCCTTATTTATTTCATACTATATGTGATACCTCAGTTATCAACCAAAGTCACTAAACATTTGGCTGTAGCTTGACAAATTAAACTTGGAGTATTAGTTGTTTACTAACTATCCCTAAGGTCAATCTCAAGTTTCATAATACTTTTGTGTGGCAAGTGAGTGACTCAAGTTAGCAACTGAGCTATTATGCCAAGTATTCTGAAAAGTTATCTAACTGTGAAAGTATAGGTTTTCTGATGCTTAGTTTGAGTGCATCAGCAAAAAGAAAATACATGTCTGATGTATGGGCATCATGTCTTGACACACAATACATTTCGCATGCATCCAGAATGCCTGGTGCATCCTGAGTTCCATTGCAACCCTCTGTTGTGCCCCATTTGTCATGATGTGTATTGCAACACGACATTTTGCCTCGTGCATCCTGTGTCACATAGCAATATTTTGTCATATCAGGACACTAACTGAGATTACATCGACATCCTGCTGACCCCAGGACATCTGCATCTCTGTTGCAGCTTCATCCCCATATCCTGACATCTGGCTATGGCTGCTGCCTCACAGGAGTACCTCTGGGCATCACCACAGAGGGCCAGCCTTCATAACATTTCTTCCATCTCTCATTGTGACACCACAACTTCATCCTGACATTGATTACAGATGCCTTCCATCCTCTGATGTCCGCATCCCTGCCCTGAACCTTCCCAGCATCCTGATGCATTACCATTGTCGGTTCCTCACTATGAGGCCACAGGGTATTGCAGTAATTTGTTGCAATCTCTCAGGTTTGTTCACTGCATCCTAGCAACATTGGGACCCATGACGTTTCATGGTGTGGTGTTATTAGGGTCCTAATCTCAATGACTGACCAATCCTGCACCATAATTTTCTACATTGTGTACTTTTAGTTGTATCTATTATTTAGTTTCTATTAATTAGTTTCTACATAGAGGTTTCTATATACTGTTTGCAATGAAAGATGCTATAATATTCTCCATGGCATTGATCCATCCTCCATGCAGAATACTTGCCCAAGCCAACAGTTGTCGCATGACTGTCTGATCTCATGACCCCTCAATAAATCTTGTTAAATGTCCTTAAGTCAATATGGCTGTTAACAAGGCATCCCTGGTCTCTCTCTGGGATGAGGTGTGCCAGGCCCAGGATTGTTCCTATGTCTACTATAGTAAACTCTTGTGCATTTTCCCTTAGCTGTAATGTCATTTACGGGTATGCAGCTCTTTACTGGGATCTGGCTCACAGTGGCAACTAAGGGAAAACCAAATCTATATCTGATTATCTACATAAATAATAGTGATACAGCTTTAGAAATTTGTTAAAAGGTACTTTGAAACATAGTGAATCATAATATGTAGCTCTTATTTCATGATAAGAAATGTTTCTGCTTGTAAAATGTCTTCCCCAATGGTAGTCTAAAATAACAGTCCCATTATACTTGATGGTAAAGTAATTGAAAAAGATAAAATGAGTACTTTGTTAAGTAAATAAAGAGCTATTATAGACCAGATATTTTATGGGATAGCTGTTTTTGTATTAGTTTATAGCTATTCTTAAAAATTATAGCACAATATGAAAAAGTAAAATAATAGATATGGTCAATTTATTTGATAATATAATATCTATATATTAAGTTAACCTAGGATTCCAATACTTCACAGTATCTTTTATTATATTAATATAAGTCATAGGGAGAAATCCCAATCCCAATGGAGTTGCCTTTCATAATCCATTCCTTGATTATTGTAAAGACATATATATGAAAATATCATGCTTAAGCTTCAGCCTTCTAAACCACTCACCTTTGATGGAGCTGGAAGTAATAACTCCCAGTCTCCTAATGTGAATTATACCATTGAACAAGTTTCAGTTAGATTGAAACATTGGTTATAGAGATATTAAGCTTAAAATATTATACTACTAAATTTTAGGATATATTTCTGCCAGTTGAGTACAGAACATAAACAATATATCAGTTCTGCTTCAAACTTGTTATTCTAACTTAGGTAACTGATTTAAGTTAACATACAAAATATCAAGTTTGTAGAGTAGCCCAATAAGCAGATATTTTGTGGTCAAATTGATCAATTCTCTAAGTACTTTTCCTCCTGTAATTTATTACGACAACTCTTTAAAAATCTCCTTAAATTAAGGTAAAAACAGTTCACACAGAACATATAGGACCCATGAAATATCTTCATTGGCTTATGAAAGTACACTTATATATATTTTTATTTTTACACAATCTATGATTACTGGAAACTTGGGAGAATGTTAGGATTGCCTATGAGATCTCTCCTACTATATAACTGCACAACAGGCAACAATAGACTAACATTAGTATACTTGTTTCTTCTGATAGGAATAAATACCCAGGGTTATATTTAGCACTCTTAGTGTTCCTAAAACTAAGTTCTCACATTCTTACTTAGTCTTCCTAAGACCTAGTTCTTTTGCTCACTTCTTCCTTATCTTATAGGGTGGGTATCATCAGGTTTATCTTAGTTAAAGTAAGTAAAGGTGCTTTATATTCATAAAGTTGTAAAGTTATATCTAGGAAATAACTTAAGTGATTGCGTGAAGAACTAACTACAATGTTGTATCCTCCTCCTTATGTAGTTCTTCCCCCAACTCACTTGTAAATCAATAACAAGTTATGAGTCACAACTGCGACTCATACATTTTGCATGATATAATGACCCCATGACCTAAAGTAGGTCATGTACGAAACTCATATGACTTAAAACAAGTCATGTGCATAAAATCAAGCAATATAATAACTATGACCTGCAAGTGCAAGTCATGTGTGAAACTTACATGACCAAATTGGCCATATGTGTGAAAGCCTTACAAATCTATGATATCATAACTTATGTGTCATGTGAAAACCCTTTTCCATGCTAGGATTATAATAGTAGTTCCCCCTTCCCTATGGCCTAAGTCCTATTAGGCTAATGGTGCATCATCTCCTTTTTCTGCCAACCAGTTTAAGCATGTCACCACTCTTCTTATCTCCCGATTGTTCCTTTCTGTCATTTCCTTCAACAATTTATTTTCCCTATCTTTCCTTTCCAATTCCTTGTTGGAAATCACTACCCTCCATTCCACTCATCCTGCTCTTATTTGTTGGACCCTCACCATCTGTTCTAACTTTTTCTTTTCATCCTGGAGTGTCCTTCCTGTTCTCTCCTATATCTTTGCTTGCACCTCAAAAAGTCTTTTGTCTATTTAAGACTTGTCCAGCATCATTTGGAGATGACTTATCTAATCATATAGGTTTTTCATTGTGTCTTGTTCTGTGGATTTGGTTTTTGGCCACAGGGTTGTTGTTGCCGATTTTGGCAATAGCATATTGCCCACCCAATCGTGTATCTCCTTGTATGTGTATTTGTGGAGCAGCTTTGGTGGGATTTCTTCCTGTTACCGATTCTTCCAGGTTACTTTTCTTTCTTTCTTTGTCCAAGATGTTTTGCCCCAACTTCTTCTCATTTTTGTCCCTGAAAGCCCCACATGCTCTATTATTGGGAGGATGTTATTGTCACCTGGCAATGATGGCAGCATACATGGGAGTGGTAATGTTGGTGGGAATACTGATTCTTTCCATGTTGTCATTGGTGGTAATAGGGGTGGGGATGCTGAGGGTGTTTTGTGTCCCTCTTGTGGCTAATAGTCTGCCCCTCCTTCTCAGTAAAGTGTGTCAGACATCCATCATTGAAGCATCATGTCCAACTTTGTTAGTTGTGCTTTTATTGCTCTGGTGTAAATTGTGATAATGTTGAGAGATCTGCTAGATTGATACTGTCTTTGTCACTCATTCATTCTTCTTCTTTGACCTGGTTTTCCTGCATGTTCTCAGTGAAAGTATTTGTAATGGGGGCACCCTAAGGGAAGATGGGTCCCAAGTTTGTGACCACACTGAAGTGACTCAAAGATCAAAAGCAATAATCAACAGTAGAGTAAAGAAGAATCAAAACAGTAAAACTTAATATGGTTAAGCTGCAGCTTCATTGAGTAAATTTCTCAACAGGTAGTTGATTGCCAGAGTAGAGTGGGACTTGCATATGGTTTAAGTAGAATATCATATACTGCCAGTTCCCACCCATCACTACTCTAAATTAATCATGAGCACACCTGTCTCCTCCAGGCTGGCTAACACATACCACCCAGGACATTATTCCTTTATGGATGTTGGTCTGATCTGGCTAAATCTCCTTCCGACATCAAGTGTTTCAAGTGCTGCATCTCTAATGCGACTGCAGGAGAAAAACTCTTCATATCGTTGACATGCTAGTGACGAACTATCATGCAACTGAGGAGATATGCCATTTGTGAACTCTCATACCCATATGTATTTCATCTATGTAAGCCTTGAGTAGACATAACTCTCATGATCGAGCTGAACTTTCTACTTCATTCTAGTCAGGTCTTTGCCTGATAGGAAAGTCTACATGGCTCCCCCAGTGGGGTACCTTGGTGATTGGCCTGGTGGGTGCTACCCACAGTCAACTCCCTGAGAGTGCCCTTACCATGATAAGAATCATGCTTTTAGATTTCTCAAACAACCCCAATAGTCTTACAGTGATTGGGCACGAGTTGTGCCTATATGCAATTTACCTGCCCAGAGATGCTTCAAAATCTTCGCGGCCACCCCGGGACTACCCAGGAGGCACTGACTACCCTTCTGGTATTACCTGAGTAACTCCTTCAGCTCTTGTCCGAGTTACACATATTCGGTACCAGAAGATAGCCCTTTCTCTGGAGCACACCCTATGCCCTCTCATATATCCTACGGACAGCATCCGGTTGGACGGACGGTGACAACCTATATGGTGTTACAAGAGTGCCTCCACTCAATTCCTTTTGTAAGGAAGGGAGCAACTCAACAACCGTAAGCCCATGACATGCAGTCCTTACACTGGGGCCGCAGGGGGGTGATAGAAATATCTCTGTAAAATCCTGGGGCATTCGGAGCCCTGTCGCTCCTCCTGTAGCCCCGCAAAGGCTATTGGGTTTGTTGCCTTTAGATTTTACTGGAGTACCCAATCCCTATAGAACCGCCCCCTGCCCCAAGTAAGTACCTCTATGGGCTAGGTAGGGTAACTTGGGTGCCATGTCAGGGTAACTTGGACCTTATGGCAGGGTAACTCAGACCTCATGTCAGGGTAACCAAGGCCTCATGTCAGGGTAACTCAGGCCTCATTACATGAACATTTCCCGAGCCTGCCTTTTATACTACTATCATATAGCATATGTAGTTGTCCACTATAATGAACCAAACTACCCTTATCCATTGACCTCAAGGTCTCCAGTATTGGTGTAAGAGTAGTTTACTGTAAGACACCCTCTGGTGGGTCATTACCATATTCAATTGGATGTTTGGCATTGCTAAGATTTTCAGCTGGGTACTACTCTAAGTCATGGTTGGAAGGATATACTGTCCACTTTGTGCAATATTGTAGCTTACGATAGTAAAATCTGGTGTTTAATTTGATCAAGTTTATATTCATTTTCTCCTTCTATCTCTATAGGAGGAGGTAGTTCTTTTCTTTGTGAAGTTTGAGGATTGTCTTGATAAAGTTTGAGTTTGCTGATGTGGAAGACTGGGTGTTTGTTATGTGCAGAAGGGGATAGTACCAGTTTATATACCTTCTTCTCAATTTTTTCCCCTATCTTGTATGGTCCCAATTTTTTGTAGTCTACCTTCTTAGATGGTCCTGTAGTGTGCACATCTTTTGCTACTAGCCAGACTTTGTCTCCTGATTTTAATCTTGGATCTGGTTTTCTTTACTGATTGGCATTTTCTTTCATTGTCTGTTGTACTGTGATGATTTCCATTCTGATGATGTCATGTAATTGACTCATATTTTTTCTTTGTAATACTTTGATTATTGTTTCATGACCCATGGGTTTGTTAATAGGGTGATATCAATAATTTGCATAGAAGGGTATTGTTTTAATTGTTCCTTGTATGGAGTTGTTGTAGGCAAATTGAGCAAATGGTAGCCATTCTTCTCTATCTCTTTGTGAGTGTTCCAGATATCCTTAGAGGAATTGTTCTAATGAGGCATTGATTCTCTCTCTTTGTCTATCCATTTAGGAGTGGAATGCTGTACTTAATTTCTATTGGATATCCATTCCTTTAGTTATTTCTTTCCATAGATCTGATGTAAATATGGAACCCCTGTCAGTGATGATATCTTTTAGTATTCCATGTAATTCGAAAATATTTTTCATAAACAATTGTACAAATTGTGTAGTCTTCATATCTTTGTGACAGGGAATAAAGTGTGACATTTTGGACATACAATCTACTACAACCTATTTGGTGTCATAACTGTTTGATTCTGGGAGGCCTGTGATGAAAACCATACTAATTGTACACCATGCTTTTTTCGGTACTTCTAGTGGTTGTAATAGTTCCTATGGTGCATGATGTACTGGTTTGATTCTTTAGCACATATCACAGTTCTTTACATATCGTTTAATGTCCTTTCACATGTCTGGCCAATAGTATGTTCATTGTACTAGTTCTATCATTATTGCTGTTCCTCCATGGCGACTTTGTAGTGCATTGTGATTCCTCTGTATTGCTTCTGTCCATATAGATTCATCCTCTGGAAGCCATATCTTTTCATTGTACCAAAGGTAATTGTCTTTCCATTCACAAAGTCCAAGGGCTACTTTTTGAAATTCTTTTTTTTCTTTTTCCAAAGCTGTCCATATTCCTGGGTGCTTTTTGTCCTTCTGTGTTTTTTGTTTTATTTTTTCTGGAATTCCTGTAGTTCATAGTTCTTGTGTTTCCATAGTACTGATTTCCTCCTTTCCAGATTCATATCCTTCATCAAAGAATTTTTCTGTTGGCAGTAAAACTTGTTTTCATTGTGTTCCTCTTTCATTTTCTTTTGCTGGGAAGTTGTCTGACCTTCTTGTAAGGGCATCTGGTTTCCCTCCTTCCTTTCCAGGTCAATATTCTATGTTGATATTGTACCAACTCAATTCTTCACTCCTACAGATTTGTCTTCCACTGCAGTGTTTTGTGGTTGTAAAGGGAACTAAATTCTTATAGTCAGTAAGAATTTTTATTATGTGTGGGCTTCCTTCTACATATTTTCACCAATCTTTTAAGGCTTGCATTATTGCTAATAGTTCATTGTCATAAATATCATAGTTGCATTCTCCCTTAGTCATGGTTTCGATCAGTATGCCACTGGTTTCCATATCTCATTTTCATCCTGTTGTGATATGATACCAGAGCAGACATAATAGGATGGATTGGTTTCTATCATAATGGGCTGATTAGGGTCAAAATAACATAATATGGGTGTTGTACTGAGTTCTTCTTTTAGCTTTTCAAAGGTTTCTTGAGCTTTTTCCCCCCACTCCCATTTCTAGTTTTTCTTCGTTAATTCATATAAGGGTTTTGCTGTTCTGCTAACCTCCTCTATAAATCTTTTATAAAAATTGCGGAATCCTAAAAAGGATTGCACCAGTTTGACTTTTCCTAGTACTTTCCATTTTCTTATGGCTTCTGTTATCACAGGGTCCACTCTTATTCCCTCTTTGTTGATGATGAAACCTAGGTACTCTGATTCTTCTTTGTGAAATTTGCATTTTGTGGATTTGAGTTTGGCTCTAATTTCTCTTCATTTTTCTAATATCTTGTGAATATCTTCCTGATGTTGTTCCAAGGTATCAGAATAAATTAGCAGGTCATCCAAATATGCTATACAAATAAGGTAAAAGTATTTGCTAAAGGCTGTATTTACTTATTGTCAGAATGTTGCTGGTATATTGGCTAATCCGAATGGCATGACTGGATATTCATATAGTTCATATCTGGTTTGAAAGGCTATTTTCCATTCGTCTCCTTTCTGCATGTGAATATGGTGGTACACATCTTTAATATCCAGTTTGGTGAAGTATCTTGCTTTTCCCAGCCTATCCTAGGCTTCACTTATGAGAGGTAGCAGATACCAATCTTTCTTAGATACTACATTTAGTTCTTGGTAGTATACACATAGTCTTAATCCTCTATCTCTTTTCTTAACAAATAGGATTGGAGCTCCTGCTGATGAGGAAGATGGCCTGATCTATCTTCAATCCATGTTTTTGACCAAGTATTCTCTTAGAGCTTTTAGTTCTTTTTCTCCTAGTTGGTATAAGTCCATGAATGGGGCAGTTTTTCCTTCTTCTAGTTCTATCTTGTAGTTAGTGTATCTGTGAGAGGGTAAGTCCATTCTCTTTTTTTCTTCAAAGAGTTCTAAGAGTCTGTGGTATTCTTTTGGTACTATATCCTTTGTTGACTTGTTCTTGCTTCTCTTTTTTTTTAAGGCAAGTTCTGTGCTGATCATCATGGCTGACAGGAAAGTCTCATTTTCATCCCACCTGAGTATACCAATCTGATTCCCCCTTTAATACATTTTTCGAAAGGACTTTGTTGAAATAAATGATATTGAAAGGTCCTTTTCTGGTAGCTTTTCTTCTTTCTGGTCTGTGCTACCGAACTCTAGATTTCCTCTTTTTGTTTCTGTAATTGGGGCACCCTAGAGGAAGATGTATCCCAAGTTTGTGACCCCCCTGAAGTGACTCAAAGATTAAAAGCAATAATCAACAGTAGAGTAAAGAAGAATCAAAACAGTAAAACTTAATATCATTAAGCCGTAGCTTCACTCAGTAAGTTTCTCAAGAGGTAGTTGATTGCCAGAGTAGAGTGGGACTCACACATAGTTTAAATAGAATATCATATACTGCCAGTTCCCACCCATCACTACTCCAACTTAATCATGAGCACACTCATCTCCTCCAGGCTGACCAACACACACTACTAAGGACCTTATTCCTTTGCAGATGTTGGTCTGCTCTGACTAAATCTCCTTCCAATGTTAAGTATTTCAAGTACTGCATCTTTAATGCGACCACAGGAGAAAAACTCTTCATATTGTTAGCATGCTAGTGGTGAACTATCATGCAACTGAGGAGATATACCACTTACGCACTCTCATACCCATATGCATTTTATCTATGCAATCCTTTAGTAGACTTAGCTCTCACGATTGAGCTGAACCTTCTTCTTCATTCTAAGAAGGTCTTTGCCAGATAAGAAAGTCTACTCGGCTCCCCCAGTGGGGTACCTTGATGATTGACTTGGTGGGCGCTACCCACAGTCAACTCCCCAAAAGCACCCCTGCCATGATAAGAATTATGCTTTTAGAGTTCTCAAACAACCACAATAGGCTTGCACTGATCGGACACAAGTTGCACCTATGTGCGATTCACCTGCCCAGAGATGCTTCAATATCTTCTGGGCCACCCCAGGACTACCCAGAAGGCTCCGGACTACCCTTCCGGTATTACCTGAGTAACCCCTTCAGTTCTTGTCCATTTTACACATATTTGCTACCAGAACATACCCCTTCTTCTGGAGCACACCCTATATCCTCTCATATATCCTGCAGATAGCATCCAGTCAGACAGATGGCAACAACCTATACAGTGTTACAGGAGTGCCTCCACTCAGTTCCTTTTGTTAGGTAGGGAGCAACTCAACAACTGTAAGCCCATGACATGCAGTCCTTACACTGGGGCCGCAGGGGGGTGTTAGGAATACCTCTGTAAAATGCTGGGGCATTCAGTGCCCTGTAGCTCCTCCCATAGGCCCCTAAAGGTTACCATGTTTGTACCCTTTGGATTTTACCACAGTGCCCAATCCTTATAGAATTGCACCCTGCCCCAAGTAAGTGCCTCTATGTGCTAGCTAGGGTAACTTGGGTGCCATATCAGGGTAACTTGGACCTTATGGCAGGGTAACCCAGGCCTCATGTCTGGTTAACTCAGGCCTTGTTGCATGAGACTTCCCCAAGCCCGCCTTATATACTACCATCTTATAATGCATGTTGTGATCTACTATAGTGAACCAAACTATACTCACCCATTGACCTCCAGGTATCCAGTATGGGTGTAAGAATAGTTTAGTGTAAGACACCCCCTGGTAGGTCATTACATGACTCCCCTCCTCTCTAAGGTCCGCCCCAGACCATTAGTAAGGTCTTTTATTCCCCGACTTCGGTACATCCACTATGCGGTGATCCCATGGCTTGGATAGATACCTGTACTGGAAATCATTTAGGGCCTCTATGGCCATTCCTTCTAGTATCTCCAAAGGTTCTGAGGAATTCTCCTCTGGTCCATAACCTTCCTACGCTACTAAGTATTGAACAAACCAGTGGTGAGGACTTATCTTAATCCCACTATACCAATGACTATCCAAGATAGCTTCAACAATATAACTTTGTTTATTGTCAACTATCTCTGGTAACCGAACTTCCTTCTGGGGCCTACCCACTGGGTCATCTCGATATGGCTCCAGTAGACTAACATTGAATACACAGTAGATTGACTAGCGAGCTGTGAGTTTGAGCTCATATGTTCAGGATCCTACCTTTTGTTTGACCACAAAGGGGCCTAACATTCAGTGGTCCAACTTCTCCATCAGCCTCTTTGTCCAGATATTGTTTCAGTTCAACATTACCCGGTCGACCTTTTTTGCGACTCCATTGGTCACATCTTCCATTGTCACATATTCTGGAGATGATAGCCTTTTTTGGTCATGCCAATTCCATTGCCTTTCTTGTGCCCCTTGTAAGGTTTCTCTGACTTCTTGCCATGAACCTTCCCAGTTCTGTACTAAGAGCTCACTGCTTCGATGAATCCCTTAACTGTCTGGAACTATGGCTGACCAGTTTGTATGAGGGTTGAATCCATAGTTGATCTCAAAAGGAGAAGCCCTAGTAGATTCCAAGGTAGAAGTATTATATGCATACTCTGCCAATTGTAACGAAGACACCCAATCATCTTGCTGATATGAGTAATAACTCTGAACAAATTTTTCCAAGGGCTGGTTTACCCTTTAAATCTACCCATCGGTTTCTAGGTGCAAAGCTGTTGATATATTAAGCTTGATTTGTAGTAACTTCATCAAGCTTACCCAAAACGTAGAGGTGAATCGGCTATCTCGGTCTGAGATTATTGATTCAAGGAGCCTATGTAGGCACCATATCTATTTCAGGAATATTAATGCCAACTTTACTATAGACACCTCTCTTGTCAAGGGTATAAAGTGAGCCATCTTCGAGAATCGATCAATGATGACCCATATCTTTGTATATCCCTCAGACTCCAGTAATGCTACAATAAAGTCCATAGAATTATCATTCCATAGTCTTATTGGCACCTCAATTGGTTCAAGTAACCCAAATTTCTTATGCCAGACTGTCTTGCTCCTTTGACATGTATCACAAGTATGCACATACTCTATGATGTGCTCATCCATCTTTGCCCAGTCGAAGTTTGCTTTGATTCGTCCAACTGTCTTGTATGCCCAAAGTGTCCCACAATCTGGGAATCATGTTTTGCCTCCATGATTGTCTACTTCAACCCTTTGGCATCGGGTATATACCACATATTCTTATAGAGTATTAAGTCCTTCTCCACCCAAAAACTAGGGTCAACATCTTTCTGCCCATTGATGACTGACTTGAATATACCCATGTACTTGTCATCTGCGGTAGTTACTTTCTTAAGTGCTTCCAAAAAGGGAGATTGCAATCAATAGCCTTGGCAAAATTACAACACCTGTGGTTGCACGATGTCCCATTCCATATTTACAACCTATTGACCAAGTCACAAAAAGGTTGTTTTGGGATTCAGTTGAGAATTACCTCTCCCTTCAAGGGGGTAGTCCCTATGCCTTGACAATGCCTCTGCCTTCTTGTTCAACCTACCTTCACAGTAGATAACCTTAAAATTAAACAGCTGCAATAACTCCACCCAGCGGTGTTGCCATCTATTGAGTATCTTGGTACTATTAAAGTATTCAAGATTCTTGTGATCAGTATATATAACAATCTGATCAGCAACCGACATCAGTAAATGATCCCATTCTTTGAATACCACTATGATTGTGCTTATTTTCTTATCCTGGACATTATAGTTCACCTCTGCTGGTACAAACTTCCTACTATGATATGCCACTGGGTGCTATTTCTCATACTCACAGAGCTGGGATAGAACAGCACCTAATGCAGAGTCACTTGCATCAGTCTCCAACTTTGTTGGCCAGTTTGGGTCAAAGTGTGCTAGAATAGGGTTAGATGTAAACAACTCCTTTAATTGCTCAAAAGCCTCCAAACAGGCTGGTATCCAGTCCCATTTAATGTCCTTCTTTGTCAGGTCTATCAATAGCCTTGCTATCTTGCTAAACCCCTTGATGAAACTTCAGTAGAAGTTAGCAAAGCCCATGAAGCATTGTACTTTGACGATGCTCTTTAGACTCAACCAGTACTTGATCGATTCTACCTTTTCCATTGTCATTGATATCCCACAATCAGATATGTTGTACCCTAAGAATTCAACTTCCCTCTGGTGGAAGGTGGACCTCTTGATGCTAATGTATAAGCCTGCTTCTCGCAGCTTTTGTATCACTCTTCTAACTAGAGCAACATGCTCCTCTCTAATCTCCAAGTAGATCGGGATATTGTACATATAAGCGATGACACCTTCATCTAATACACCTCTAAATACATCATTTATCTTATTCTGGAAAGTAGATGGTGCATTACATAATCCAAAAGGCATCATGGTATACTCATATAAGCTATACTGACAATGAAAGGTAGTCTTCCACTCTTCACCCTTTGCCATTCACAAAAGGTAGTAGCCATTTTTCAGATCAAACTTGGTAAATACTGTTGCTTTCCCAAGTCTATGCCTCAGCTCATTCATTAGTGGGAGGGGATAACAGCTCTTTACTGTTATCTTATTCAGTCCTCTATAGTCAATACATACCAGTAATGTACCATCTGGCTTTTGTACAAAGAATATAGGCATAGCAGCTAGTGAGCTAGATCTCCTGATCTTTCCAGTTGCTAACATCTCATCAAGCTAGTCACATAGTGCCTTTAGTTCCTTCTCAGAGAGGGGATAGATTGGACTAAAAGGAGGAGTTGTTCCCACCTGTAGTTCAATCTTGTAATCGTACTTGGAGTGCTGTAGTAAGGACTCTATCCTCACTTGACTAAAGATATCACTAAAGTCCTTATATTCTGGGAGGAGCTTTATTGCAATATCATTTCCATCTTCATCTGAGAACTTAGCCATCCCAAGGAGATGGATAGATCCTTGATCCTCAGCCATCATTTCTTCCTTGGTGATGAATTCTAATCTCTGGTAACCACATCCAGTGAGGCAGTTTGCCTTACAGTATGCTGACCACTAGGCCAGAATACCCTTTTCCCAATCAATGTCTGGGTTATACTCATAGAGTCACGACATCAGGAGATACCCATCAATTATGCCCTATGGCATTTCCGCAATCTCAAAACTCACCTTATTTGAGTGGTCTCCTATCTTCATCTTTATCACCTTGGTATAATGGAGACCTGATCCTAGGATATTGTTCCCACTTGCATCTAATATGGGGGAAGGAGTCTTCTTTCAGATCAAAGGCAATTGAGTGTCCTTTACCCATCTGCTACTGAGCACTGCTCCCATAGCACTACTATCCAGAAGTAGTACTGCTTCCGCACTACCCCTTTTTGCATTCAGTTACTACTCAAGTCTAACCTTTACCCAGATAGACTTTGTATGTTGCAGGGGACCTAAGAGTCTCTGTCACTTTCTGGTTTTCCTTTGCTAGATATTTCTAAAATCAAATAATGTGAGTAGGTAAGTAAAGGTATAGGGTCTCTCATCTTTCAATACAAGAGGGGTCAAAATTGGTCAATAGCAGTTAAGTTTAAAGTGTTTTGCAAACAGTTAAGTTATAAAATCATGAGTCAAAGTAAGTAATACTGTTTACTATCACACCAGCATGACTTCGGGTACTAAACCCTCCTCTGGTAAACTTGGAAATATCTTTCAATTGTATATAATCAAGTCCCACCTGATGTAAACATAACTAAACCAGATCCAAACAAATCAAGAAAAACCAGATAGAATATATTAAGAAAAACCCAATAGATGCATAACAGAGAGAACCCCTAATACCGAAAACCCATAAGAAATCTTTTTCCATCCTTGACTACCTTACTCTACTGAGCCTAGTCAAATTTAGCTTTCTATACATAGTCTTTGGAGGGTGGACTTACCTTGTCCATCTCCATTCCATCAAGTTTATCACCCCAGCATGCCATCGTTGGCGTAGGGAATTATTAGTTGCTAACTAATTTCTCTTTGGAGAGTTACTCACCTAGTCTGAAGCATCTATATCAACCTCTATTATCTGAGGAGTTGATTCATAGACTTCAAGAATTTTTCTGGTAACAGGAGGAGGGGCCTCAATATGCTTAACTTTGTTAGAGGGACCAGATGTATGGCCTACCTCTTCTGCAGATCGCTTGCATGCCTTGGCTGGCTTGGAAGAGCTAACAACTGGAGTAACCAAGGTACACTTCCACCAGAAGTGACTTGGTTGTACACATTTGGTACATTGACCTAACTTTTGACACTTGTCAAGGAGTGTGCTAGGAATATCCTTGTGAGCAATTGAATACTCTGAATTTTCTGGCTTTAGCTGACAGCTGCCCAAAGAGTTAGCAGGTTTGGGATTCTGCTTACCTGAACCCTTTCCCTTCTTCTGTTGCTTCTTTGAGGAATGCTTGTCCTCACTCTCATCATGACTGAATCCTTTATCTTTAACCACTGTCAGGCTAAAGCATGTATTGTCCTCCAAGTCATGGCCAGTTTTCCTTAGGAGATTCAGAGACTGATTTACATCCTCAGGATGGGGGTTCTTCTGAGTCCATGCTGTCTACAGTTCTGACATAATGCCGATACACACCTTGTCCTTTACTACTCATCCATCCGTATACACTAGTTTAGTCATTAGATCAATGACCTTATCTAAGTACATGTCTACTTGGCCAGGTTTCATCTCCAATGAGGTCCACTCAGCTAAAGAGCGATCCTGATTAGCATATCCTCCAAAGCTGGTTTCCAAATGATAGCGGAATCCCTCCCAGGTACGTAGCTCATTGTCTAGGTTAATGGGCATTCCACTTCATTGGGTGGCCTCCTCATTAATGTAATGGTGGAGTCCCATATACCAACTTTTGGCAGAACCTTCCAAGAGAGGGAGAACCAAACTAATCTTATGCATGTCTTCAGTAACAGACTCACAGAAATAATTAAACTTAATTTCCACATCACTAAGGAACCTCAGAGTATCATTTACATCCCAGGTAAAAGCCTTGACATCACACAATTTCCCAGGTTTCTTAGGCTTTACCTTGGAAGCTGTCTTTCTTTCCTTCTTACATGGCTGTAAGAATTTGGCCAACTTACAGGTTCTGTGGTCATAGCATCTCTTCTTTGAGACCTTCTAGTTTGACTTGCGTTGCTCCAGGAATTGCCTAAGATTGGGGATGGACTCAGAGTCAGCATCATCGTCTCAGCTGCTAGAGGAGTCAATATCACAGGGATCCCCTCCAGCCTGAGCATTTCCACCTGTCAGGGGTCTTTTACCTCCACCTCTACTGGGAACATCATATTGATCAAAGGATTCCTCCGAACTACTGGGTCCACTAAATTGGTAACTACCCCTATATGGTGGGACTGGGTGTGCTGTTAGAGGGGGTAATGGGGTACTGTCTGATTGACTCAGAGTTCCCATTGCTTGCCTAGGTTTATACCATAACTGTTGATACTCCAAACCAGTATCTAGTGCAAATAGAAGACCTTGGTGGTGAAGTAAACCACAAAATTGGAAGGGGTTTTTTCAACTTTAAGTCTCCTTTTTTCAGATGTGTTTTGTCTCAGTGGGGGCTTAACTGCCTGTGAAGGTAGTTTAATACACCTGTTGACATGATGGAAATGTCTGTTGAAAATCGAGTCTACCCTGACCAAATAAGCAGGGGAACAATCACTTGTGTGTGATTGTCCCCAAGCCTCTGGGACCCCTAGATGTTGACTAGGACCGCTGCCCGAAGGCTTAGGTCCTGGAGCTGGCAGAATGACAATAGGAGTATGTCGCTCTGGCATTTATGGTGCCTCTCCAGTAGGGACCAGTGTTGCACTACCAAAAGGTCTTTCCCCTGTGGGAGGCTTGATGGCTACCGTTGGTGTATTCCTAGCTCCTGAAAGAGTTGGTGATACATCTCTGACTGGTGGTGTCCACCTTGTCCTTCTGTCCACCCTCAGCATAGGCCTGGTCATACAACCCAGCACCCCAGAGGGACTATTGTCTCTACTTCTCCATGCTTGTAGGGTGGGATTAGACAGAGCGAGTGAGGCTTCCTGAGAGAACTACTCTTCCCAGTCATTACTGATTTCTCATATCCCTAAAGAGGTGAAAAATTACCTTTCTTCTTCTTTCTGCAACATTTCATGAAGCTTCAGAGCAAAATTCAATGCACATTTTTCAGTAAGCACTAAGGGAAGGGGAGGAGCATCTCTTATAATTGCATCATTATCGGAGTCTATAGCATATCCACCTTGGATTGCCTTCTCTAAAGCTCTGATCCTAGTGTTTAGCCAGTTGGCATTATGGACATGCTCATGAAATGTGGCCAGTTGATCCAACATCCAACTGCATGCTATTTGCCCCATATCCTGACTAAACACAGCTTGTCTTTGCTCATTCCAGAAATGTAACTGTTCCTGAGCCGCATGAAATTGATGACTGATTTCCTGAAGTATATACAGTTCAACATACTCTCATGTAAAGTCTGCAAAGGGAATACCCTGATTATTGGTACTCCTCATCTCAGTAAACTCAGCATCATGGGAAAAGGATTGCATGAGGGCCCTCGAGTCCCCCACAACCAATTCTTGACATGTTGGAGGAACTTCAATGGGAGCAGCTTCAAGTAATAGTGGCACAAGTTCCTACTCTAAACTCCATTGATCCACAATAATATTGGCTCATGGGGTTTGGGCGGTGTGTTCCTGTGCTTCAGGGTCAGTAAAACCCACTTCGGAAGACGTAATTCTTTCCACTCGATGCTTCTTGTACCAGACAAGCGACTCGTACTCAAATATGTCAACATAGGAAGGATTTGTAGCAACAAGTTCAAGAGAGTTAAGCAAGGAAGTCACTTAACAAGATACTGTAATGGGGGTGCCATAGGGGAAGATGGATCTCAAGTTCCCAACCACACTGAAGTGACTCAAAGATCAAAAGCGATAATCAACAGTAGAGTAAAGAAGAATCAAAACAGTAAAACTTAATATCATTAAGCTGTAGCTTCACTCAGTAAGTTTCTCGAGAGGTAGTTGATTGGCAGAGTAGAGTGGGACTTGCATATAGTTTCAGTACAATATCATATACTGCCAGTTCCCACCCATCACTACTCTAACTTAATCATGAGGACACCCATCTCAGCTAGGCTGACCAATACATACCACTAAGGACCTTATTCCTTTGCAAATGTTGGTCCGTTCTGGCTAAATCTCCTTCCAACATTAAGTGTTTCAAGTGCTGCATCTTTAATGTGACTGCAGGAGAAAAATTCTTCATATCATTGACATGCTAATGGTGAACTATCATGCAACTGAGGAGATATACCACTTATGAACTCTCATACCCATATGCCTTTCATCTATGCAAGCCTTTAGTAGACATAGCTCCCACAATCGAGCTGAACCTTCTACTTCATTCTAAGCAGGTCTTTGCCTGAGAGGAAAGTCTATTTGGCTCCCCCGGTGGGGTACTTTGGTGATTGGCCTGGTGGGTACTACCCACAGTCAACTCCCCAACAGTACCCCTACCATGATAAGAATCATGCTTTTAGAGTTCTCAAACAACCCCAATAGTCTTACAGTGATTGGACACAAGTTGCGCCTATGTGTGATTCACCTGCCCAGAGATGCTTCAACATCTTCCGGGCTACCCCAGGACTACCCAGGAGGCTCTGGACTACCCTTCTGGTATTACCTGAGTAACCCCTTCAGTTCTTGTCCGTTTTACACATATCCAGTACCAGAGGATAGCCCTTCCTCTGGAGCACACCCTATGCCCTCTCATATATCCTGCAGACAGCATCCGGTCAGACCGACAGTAACCACCTATATGGTGTTACAGGAGTGCCTCCACTCAGTTCCTTTTGTTAGGAAGGGAGCAACTCAACAACTGTAAGCCCATGATGTGCGGTCCTTGTGCCGGGGCCCTAAGGGGGTGTTAGGAAGACTTCTGTACAATCCTGGGGCATTAGGCGCCCTTTAGCTCCTCCCATATGCCCCCAGAGGCTACCAGGTTTGTACCCTTTAGATTTTACCGGAGTGCCCAATCCTTATAGAATTACCCCCTGCCCCAAGTAAGTACCTCTATGGGCTAGGTAGGGTAACTTGGGTGCCATGTCAGGGTAACTCGGACCTTATGGCAGGGTAACCCAAGCCTCATGTTAGGGTAACTCAGACCTTGTTACACAAGACTTTCCTGAGCCCGCCTTATATACTATAGTCTTATAACACATATTGTTATCTACTATAGTGAACCAAACTATCCTCACCTATTGACCTCCAGGTCTCCGGTATCGGTGTAAGAATAGTTTACTGTCAGACACCCTCTGGTGGGTTATTACAGTTCCTTTTATTTCTTGCACTTCCTGCATCCTTGTTATGATAATTTTTTCAATTATCAGTTGAGTAATACTGTCTTCTGGGCTAACCTTGTAGTCTTTTTCTGATAGGTTTACCGATAGTACTTTGATTTCACCTGTATAGTCTGTATCAATTACCCCACCATTGATGGTTAGGCCTGCTCAGTTTGCTAATCTACTTCTTACTATGATATGAGCATCGGTGTTCTCCAGTATTCCTATGTGAACTCCTGTTCTGATAGGTTTTTGTGTGTGTGGGGGGATGATAGCTTCTTCTGTACTGTACAAGTCATGACCTGCAGCAAGATGCGATCCTTTCCTTGGTATTTTTGTATCTTTCCTTAATTTTTTTATAACCACCCATTGGCTTTTCTGGTTATTTGTAATGACCTTTCAGATCTGGCTTTCCAGTTCTTCTTCCATTTCAATCTGCAAAATCTGACACTTCAGATTTTCTCTGATCGCTTGTTTCTCATGTATTGCATACACCATTGGGGTACTATCTAGGTATACAGCCTTGCATCATTTGCTGTCAAAGGTGACTTTTTCTTTTATACAGTCAATCCTTGGTCCATGTGCCTTTAACCATGTCATTCCCAGGATTAACTCATGTTTGACTAAGTTAGCCACAAGGAAGGTTGCCTTCTCTTTATGCTTTCCTATGTCTATTGATAGTTCTGCTATCTAAGTGATGGGTCCTGCTTGCAAAACCATACCATCTATCATATAAATATCTCTTGGTTTTCCAATCATTTTCAGAGGCATTTGGTTTTTTATAGGAAAATTATGGTCTATAAAATCTTCTGTTACTCCTGAGTCAATCATAGGATTTGTCATTATTTTTTCTTTTTTCTTATTGTAAAGCTATACTTTGATCATAATATTATCCGATTCATAATTCAGAGGTTATGTGTTGTATATTGCCTAGTGTAGTTGTGATATTTCGATGGTTTTTGATTCTTTGTCCCTCAAATCACTTCTTCCTGAGGACATTCTTCGTTTAAAGTCTCCTTCTCTCCTTTTTCCACTTTGATTTTTCGAATCTTGATAATCTTGACTTGACAGTCTCTGGCAATGTGGCCTTTATTTCCATACTTGAAAAACCATTTTTCATTCCTGTATTTGTGGAATTCTTCATTGTGAAGTCTTTGGAGTTTCCTGCAATTTGTCGCATGTAGGTCCATCAGGTCCCCTCTATCTTCCTGCTTTAGGGGGTTGGGTTTGAATGTGCTGTCTCTATTTCGTGGCATTTCTTGTTGTTTAGGGACTGCAGACTTTCTCTTGATATGTTCAATCATATTGATATGGTTTTCTTTTTCTATAGCCCATTTTGCCAGATCTTCTGGCATTCTTGGCTTGGTGTCTACTTGTACATAAGCATTTTGTAATGCTGGTTTTATTACTCTTAAGAAGAATCTTCCTAAGGTGTCTTCATCATACTCTGCTTCTATTCCAACCATCCAAAGTTCATTCCAATAGTCAGTCATATTCCTATTGCCTTGTGTCATTTTTTTAATGGTATTCCTTGTCCTTTCCTTGCTATCATTATCTCCGAAATTGTCCTTAAGAACTTGTTTAAAAGCTTCCCAGTCTTGCTAGTTATCCTGTACCTTTCTCTCTATATAAGGTGCAATCCATTGTGCTGCTGAGTCCCTTAGCAAGGATTTGGTGTAATGTACTTTATCTAAGTCATGATCATCTTCATTGCATCCCATAGCTTCAAAGTACATTTTTACCTGTACTAGAAATCCTGATAATTTTTCCCTTTCACCAGTGAATACCTCTAGTTCCTTGACTTTAGCATCCCGGGTACTACCTCCTATCAGGGATTGGAACTGTTCTTGAGTGAGGGTTATCATTCCTCCTGGTAATGGAACTTGTGCAGCTAGTAGTGCCCCTCCCACTAGTGGAGGTATTCCTCCTGCTGGTCTCAACATTCTGAAGTCTTCTTGTTCTTCTGATAATGTAGATCCTTGCCTTGATCCTTCTTCTGATGTAACCTGACTAGTTACTCTTCCTCTTTTGGAGGCAGTTCTTGAAAGAGATTGTGCTACTTCAGGTAGTTCTAATGATCTAACTTCTTTATCTATGGTATCATTGCGTGTTGCTTGGGATGTAACCAAATGTTAGGATCGCCTATGAAATCACTCCTACTATATAACTGTGCAACAGGCAATGATAGATTAACATTAGTATACTTGTTTCTTCTGATAGGAATAAATACTCAAGGTTATATTTAGCACTCTTAGTCTTCCTAAAACTAAGTTCTCGTATTCTTACTTAGTCTTCCTAAGACTAAGTTCTTTCACTCACTTCCTACTTATCTTATAAGATGGGTCTTGTCAGGCTTATTTTATTTAAAGTGAGTAAAGTTGTTTTATATTCATAAAGCTGTAAAGTTATATCTAGGAAATAACTTAGGTGATTGCATGAAGAACTAACTACAATGTCGTATCCTCTTCCTTATATAGTTCTTCCCACAACCCACTTACAAATCAATAACAAGTTATAAGTCACAACTGCAACTCATACATTTTGTGTGATATAATTACCCTATGACCTAAAGTAGGTCATGTGTGAAACTCATATGACTTAAAACAAGTCATGTGAATAAAATCAATCAATATAATAACTATGACTTGCAAGTGTGAGTCATGTGTGAAACTCACATGACCTAATTGGTCATGTGTGCGAAAGCCTTACAAACCTATGACATCATAACCTATGAGCCATGTGAAAACCCTTTTCCATGCTAGGTTTGTAACAGTGAAACAACTAATCTTAAAGCCATTATACTAGCTGAAGCTTTTCTAACCGAGAGGTAAAACCTACATATTCTAATTCCCCATATTTCAAAGTACTTTCTAACAAATTTCCAAAGTTGTATCACTATTATTTATGTAGATAACCAGATATACATTTGCTTTTCCCTTGGTTGCCACTGTGAGCTGGATCCCAGTAAAGAGCCGCATCCCCATCAATGATGTTAGGTTATTGATCTCTAAAACTATTTTCAAACATTTTTGGAAGTGTTCTACCAGGTTCTTGTATTCTGAGGGTGATAACGAAGGGCCTGGTCATCAGCAAAAAGAAAACCCGCATCTGATGTATGGGCATCGCGTCCTAACGCATGCTGCATTTCTCGTGTGCCTGTTGCGCTTGGTGCGTCCTGAGTTCCATTGCAACCCCCTGTTGCACCCTATGCGTCATGATGTGTGTTGCAACACAACATTGCGCCTGGTGCATCCTGTATCACATAGCAAAGTTTTGCGGCGTCAGGACACTACCTGAGATTAGGTCGACCTCCTCACGACCCCTGGACATCTGCATACCTGTCGCACCTTCTTCCCCATATCCTGACATCTGGCTATGGCTGCTGCCTCACGGGAGTACCACTGGACGTGGCCACACAGGGCCGGCCTTTGTCACGTTCCTTCCGTCTCTCATCGCGATGCCATAACTCCATCCTAATATTGACCACATATGCCTTCCATCCCGCGATGTCCCCATCCCTGCCCTGAACCCTCCCAGCATCCTGACACAACACCGTTGTCGGTTCCTCACTGTGAGGCCACAGGGCGTTGTAGCAATTTATCGCAATCTGTCTAGTTTCTTCACTGTGTCCTAGCGTCGTCGGGACCCACGATGTTCCATGGCGTCATCGTGACATCGGGACCCACTACGTTTCACTGCGTGGTGTCATCAGGGTCCTAATCTCAAGGACTGAACAATCCCCACCATAATTTTCTACATCGTGTACTTTTAGTTGTATCTATTATTTAGTTTCTATTAATTAGTTTCTACATAGAGGTTTCTATATACAGGTTGTAATGAAAGATGCTATAATATTCTCCGTGCCATTCAACCATCCTCGATGCAGAATAAATTTACTTGTCCAAGCCAACAGTTGTCGCCCGACTGTCTGATCAGATGACCCCTCAATAAATCTCATTAAATGTCCTTAAATCAATATGGCTGTTGACAAGCCATCGCTGGTCTGCCTCCGAGATGAGGTGCGCCAGGCCTAGGGTTGTCCCTATGTCTACTATAGTAAACTCTCGTGCATTTTCCCTTAGCTGTACCGTGACAAGGCTGTGGATGTCGGATACGCGTCCCAAGTTAACCGTGTTCAATATTTGGACACATGCAAGCCTGCAAACTGTGTCCTCATGCGTGTAGTCTCTGATGTTGAAGAGCGCCAGGAGCTTTCCAGGTAGACGGCCCCAGAGCCCACCATACATATGCTCGCCACCCGTCTGTACCCAAACCCAATCATTGCAACTCGCCTGGTTCCTGAAGAGTCGGGTACCAGTGGAGCGTGCCCTGTGGATGTCATAAATGTCGGTTTCCTGGAACGCTAGAACGGGGATTTCAAGTTGTGTTAGTAGTTCAACTGGAAGGAATCGAAGTATGGCAGGATCTTCAGGAAGGTGGCGTTCGGTGGGCAGGCTATTCTGGCTATATCGAATCAATTCCCGACAGATGCTCTCCGGTGAGATACCCAAGGCCTTGCAAAAATCCATCACATCGGAAACATCATCACGATGCCTCTTCAGGATCCTACGATTGGTGACTGGGGCAGATACGGAATTCGTTTTATCCAAATGTTCCATGACATCGGCAGGGAGATCAGCCATGCGACGTCAAAGGGAATCCAGGTTCAAAAGTCTCATTCGGATCGCATGCTGGCGACCATAACTGTGCAGGATCTGTCTTGCGGCATCATTTTTATTCGAACGGCGCCACCCCTCCTTGATTTGTTCCTTATGCGCGAGCTCGCCAAACTGCGTAGAATACATCTGAATGTTGCAAAACTGGTATATGTGACCCTGAAAATGACTTAGTAGATGCATCTTAATGAAGTTGAAATGAGATTCCGTATGGATTAGTTCCATACATTGGTCGATCTCTTCTTCACGATCCTGCTCCTGTACCCGACGCCGGTTGGATTTCGCAACACATTGGTTTACCCATGTTCTCTGATGTCGTAGCTCCCTTCGCTGCTCGTCAACCTTTGCCCGTGTCCTCTTCGATATTCGAAACTCCAAGAAGATATCTTTCATATCATGAAACCGATTCAGATATTGTTCCATATAATCCAAGGTCTCAGGTGTATGGCTTCTATATTGGGCCATCAAAGTAAAATCGAGCAATGACCTGACCCAGGCGAGCATGCGTTTGAATGGTAATACTTGCATACTCTCAGTCTGCCTCAATGCCATGGCGAGAACTCCCAAAAGACAATGCCCCTGGTTCCTCATCTCCTTTCCTTGCCACTGCGTAACCTCGCGGTATGCTTTTTTGGGCACAAAGAATCCCGGGTATGGTGGTAAAGCCTTCCAGGCATCGTCAAAAGCCTGCAGTCATGCATGTTTCTTGAGGAATCCCTGAACCCAGTCCATCATATGCTTGAATAGTCCCAAATAAACTGTATGGAGCAAATCTGGCTTGTGCAGGTCTGGTGCTGAAACCCGTTGAAGCCCATGAAAAACATTTTGTCCCATCTTGATACCAAGTGCATCAAACATGGCATTCATGTCTCCCAACCCAGAGTCTGTCGACCGATGCTCATTTTCTTGTTCGAGACATTCGTATGTGGCATAATCTCGCATCTGATATGTCTCCTGTGCATCGGTTCCTAATGCATCAGGAGGCACCTCACATTTCAGACAGGCGTTAGATTTTACTCCGTGTAGTGCAACGTTTTCCATATGGTCCGCAATCCACACGGACAAGATAGGGAAGCACCGCCGGACCTTCCCGTCCGCACAGTCAATTGAGACACCGTCAAGCGCCGCATCTTGCAAGGGTGACAGTATGAGTTCAAATACGCCTTATAGTGTGTTGGCATTGATTTGTCTCTGCAGGTTGTCTGCTGAAGAGGACTGTGGGAACTTGGGCGGGACGGGCAATAGTGCAAGAAGGAGAACCGCCATTGATCCAGGTCTGTTACGCCTAGTCAATAGGAGATTTCTGGTCGTAATATACACAGGCCACACTTTCTTGTCACACGAGAAGTTGGTAAGATGCATCTGATCGGACATTCTAATTATTGGAACCAGAGTTGCACCACGTGGAACTGTATCCTATAAACAGTTAGCCAGTGCCCTGATGAAGGAGGTTGCAAAAGAGGGTGTACAGTACTTGGACGTCCCACCACCAGTCTGGCGTATGCATTTCGGCATATATCCTATGTCCATTCTGGTCATATTCATGCCGTGGTGCGTAGAACAAGTCATCCCTGTATGCTATCTGCCGAAGAAGGTATCTGATACAGACAAGGACGTTCCGATAGAAGAAATGCTGTGTTCTCTTGCCATCGTCAACTTCACCTTCGAACCATTGTAGATAAGCACTGTAGGGGTCCAATGATCAGAGATGATTCTGCAACGTGTGCATTGAACTATAGCTGACTGAAGCAGAACTACCCAGACCGCTGGAAAAGAATTCATTGATTCGAGACATCGAGACCTTGCTCTGAATGAACCAAGATGCATGTTTGAAATCGTGAGCATTGGCAAACGGGGCCCATGGATCCTGGCACAGAGTACGGTGTTCATCCTCAAACCCGCTCACGTCTCCAATGGCTTCCCCGGCACCTGGGTAATGTGCTTGTCTGCCGGCCATCGCTGAGGTATTGTGGTTGAGTACTTCAACATCAGACTCGTGTGAGATGTCATCATTAAATGCGTCAGCGTCGCATCCAGCGGGGTCCGGATTAGATTCATTGTCTGAATTGGCCCATTCATTCTCGTAATTTACCTCCTGGTCGAGGAATAGGTCTGTTTCCGTTTCAATAATAGGACTCACGGAAGGTGCATGTTGTATGGTAGTGGCTAGTAGGATGTCCAGATTTGCATGCGCAGTTCGTAGGTGTTTCACGTATCTGCCTGCCTGCACATATCTTTGGCGACAAAATGGATATTTGACAGCCATGTTGAAAGTCTACCTAGTCAATCTTGGGTGTCCTCTATATATTCTGAGGTGCAGGAGTACTGTATAGTGTTGATCTTGACGCATGTCAGTGGAACACTGGGTCAAGGGGTTTGCACACGGTGAACTGTAACTAGTATCCAAACAGGCTTAGCACTTGTAGCTTGATGCCTTGTATCACCCCATCTTATCAGATGACCTCATCCTCTCTCTTGTAACACAAGCTGCTTCCCCTTCATGGGCCATCACGCAACGTCACTTCATATCACGACACTTGTGCAAATTAGAAGCTTATTTCACGAATATTAGTTACACATCACGGTAGGCTTAGGAACGTTGTTCCTGGCTACATTATCAATTGTTCTCATATTATCTTTTTTATTCTGATCTGCCACAAATCCACATATCCAGATATCCGTACAGCTACATGCCCTCCGGGGTAATCCAACACAACAGAGGGCAGATACATCCCATCATACAAATAAGGTAAGTTAATTTCTCAGAAATGATTCAGAATCGGAACCCTCGTTCTGGAGATCAGGGAGAGCAGTGCCATTCACGCAATCATGCTTCCGCTTGCGCGTCTGCCCCCTACCGGCACCTGCCTCTGTCTGACTCCCGAAAACATGCCGCAGCAGGGACCCATGCATAGTCGAAACCAAGCAGAGTCGGGAACCAATCCAGAGCCTTGTAAAGTGGATTAGCTTGCGACCGCAGATGCCTGCCATCGAAACCGCAGGAAAGTGAAAGCACCGTTCCAAATGGAATACACAAAACCCGGCCCCTTCAAACTGTCCCAATGGCACACTCATTGTCCAGTCAAGGTCACCCTGGTCTAGGTGCGGCTCCGTTACGACATTGATGAGGCACGCATGTAGGGAAAAGCACTCGTTGTCATAATTGGTCCAGAGATTCCGGAAGTGGTGGGGTAATAGCTCAATGGTGGACTGCATTGTGTCACGTTGTGGCCTGTCAATAGCTCCGAGAAGCAACCGCTTAAGCTGTGTGATATTCTGGAATGAGGCAAGGAGTGCTTGTAGGTCTCCGCGTGTATTTGAACCGACGTCATTGGTATACTTAGTCAAAACAGGTCCTAGGTCCTCATGTCCCTGTTGCGCCCAAATACCCCAATGGAACACCCCACAGCGCAAGTTCAGATAGGCATAGTGTCGTAGATTTTGCAGGAGCCAATCCTCAGTATGATTGTGCCTTATGCTGCGCAGAAGCCTCGGAGGCTGAATCTCACAGTACTTAGTAATGTTGTCTGTAGCCTGCTTCACGATCCTTGCCCCAACTCCTCACTGTAGATAATGGAGGCTGGATTGGCAAATACAACAAGAAGGCAGCAATAGTTGTGAGCGAGGGCCACATACAGCTCACCTGCACCAATGTTGACTTGCTAAGATGAGGCGCCGAGCGCATCG